>JAXDDW010000009.1:4747500-5257500 GCA_034670385.1 Hoplostethus mediterraneus
AAATATATAACAGAAAATATATAATAAAAATATATAGATAGATAGATAGATAGATAGATAGATAGATAGATAGATAGATAGATAGATAGACAGATAGACAGATAGATAGATAGATAGATAGATAGATAGATAGATAGATAGATAGATAGATAGATAGATAGACAGATAGACAGATAGATAGATAGATAGATAGATAGATAGATAGATCAGACTGATGGCGCTGACATCATAACAATGGCATACTAGCAGCAAGGGAAAAGGTAATTGAGAAAAAGGATAGAGAGGAAGAGAGGGTGATAGGTAGAGGGTGACAGAGAAAGACACACAGAGAGAGAGAGAGAGAGAAACAGAGTATCTAGAGGTATGGTATGGTTGCATGCCGTGGGACTGCGGTTGTGTTGTGTGTGTGTGTGTGTGTGTGTGTGTGTGTGTGTGTTATGGGTGGTGGTGGTGGGGTTGATTTGGGGCCAATCAATAGCAGCAGCCTCTCTGACGACCCCTGGGTTCCTCCTGGCTTGGCTGGCAGGCTGGAAATCAATGGGCCGGGCCAATAACTCAGACTAGTGTGTGGATTAGTGAACTGTCAACTAATCAGGGAGTTACTGAATCTGACACCACAGCTATTAACCTATCGATATGACACTTGGCACTGACACACACTCGCACACACAGATATATATATATATATATTGATGCACACACACACATACACATGGAGACACGGATGTGGATGCATTAATCCACACACTCTCGTAGGCTTGCAGACTAGAAGTCTGACACACACTTGCAGAATGGCATAGATATTGATGCACACACACACACATGCACGTGCACACACAGACACACTCGCAGATGGAGGGAGATATTTATGCACACCCATGTAGAGACATTTATGTGTGCGATCGCGTAGTTGTGCACATATACACACAGATACACACTCACAGGTGGATACTGCTGCATTGTGCACACAGGGTACAGATATGCACACACACACACACACACACACAGACACACACACCATAGACACTGTCACTTAGACCCTTGAATGGTCATTTAAGGAAGTGATAGGAAAGGACATGAGAGCAAAAACAATAATTGATTGTATTAATTTTCAGTCAGTGATCTTTATAATTGACTTTATGTAACATGTGTTCTCACTGCAGGGACAAACAACACATAAAATAAATCTAGGATTAAGAAAATGTAAAAAAAAAAAAGGATTTTACATCTCAGTAACTGAATGAATAAATGTACTAATTTAGGACAACATGATGAAGATGTTAGTGATGGAACAGGCTTAACATTGGCAGCACAAGCAATGATGTTGAATGAAAAGCAGACAGAGAATTCTAATATTTATAATAATTCTAATAATTAAATTTCTAGTTTTTCTAATGCCAGAGGGTTTTCCCAGAAAAAAATGTTATTCTGGGACAAAGAAATGTGCTGAATATATAAAGGGTTTCATTCAAATAATGTGAAAAAAAATGGCTAGTTTTTTCATCATCATCATCATCATCATCATCATCATCATCATCCATATCAGAGTTGTTGTCATTTGCTTCTGATGGAGGATATTTTATTATAGATACCATATAAAGCATGAAAAGAAAATGCGTCAGTCTCTTGATCAGACATGATCAAGACATGATGATTTAAGGATCATTTACAGTCTTCATTCTGTTTGGTTGCATGTGAGCTGTCGACTGGGTGCGGTGGCTCTGACCTTTGACCTCCTTGCTATTGGTGGCTTGATGTGTCTGCTCTTACTGTTGTATAATATGTAAAATGTATTGATAGAGAAGGCTGAGATGCTGAATGAAAGGTTTGTGAAAAGAAAATGTAATATTTACAAATAAAATACACTGATCAGTGGACCTGTGCTATAAATAACATTTAAGTCAGTGATAATGGTAAATAAAAAGGACGATGACCTCTGACCCCCAGTCGGTGGTCATCATGAGGTAGACGACCACCAATATAAATAAAAACACATTATATTTCCAGAAACTCTGATTTCTGCTTTTGTCCCCTCATCCTCATATAACTGAGATCAGTTTGATGGTACTTACAACTAATGCTAATAATTTACCTGCTACAGATTTGTGTCAAGCTAAGAGGCGGGTAAACTGTCCTGCACGCCACTGCATCCCTGATTGACGCTTTTATCCACGATTTGTATCCTGAGTTCTTTAATATGTAAACTGTCCGTTCCTTTGATATTCTCGTGTTTTTCTAGTGAGGAACTACAGGCTCCTGTGTCGTTTTACATTATTCTCTTCTATTCTTCTGTTCTTTTCTACTTTTTTTTTTTTTTTTTTTAAGCAAAAGGAGATTATTTTGGGGGGTAATTCCATTGAAACTGCTCCAAAATAACTTGACTTGGCATGTGCCTATACAAAGCTCGACAAAAGGCTCCGGGAATACTATTCAGTAATGGGGTAAAGCAAGTGGAGAGGGGGGACAAAAAGCTTGTGTGTGTGTGTGTGTGTGTGTGTTACAAGAACAGCTAAAATGAGGGAGAAGAGAGAACGAAATCACCCGAGAGAAAATAAGACTCCCAGAGGAAAAAAAAAAGCACTGAATGAGCAGCAGAGAAACTAGTGAAAATAATTGAGGTGTTGGAGAAGAGAAGAGAAGAAGAAACGACAAGAGACCAAAGAAAGAAAGAGAGAACAAAACAACGCGAGGACGAAAGGGTCCAGAAAGAGGAGGAGGACGGAGACTGTTGTCCGACGATAAGAGCCAGAGGAAGAAAGACGGAGGACCGGTGCAGGACCAGGCCGGCTGAAAGAAAGAGGAATCAAGGCAGGTTACAGCATTACAGCCATGAAGAGAAAGGCGAGGCTGGAGGCTGGAGGCTGGAGGGGTGGGGGGTCGGATCAGGGGCCTCCCACACACTCCGGATTAGGAAACATATGCAGTGGAGTAGCGAGGGATTAGGGGGTGAACGAGAGCTAGAAAAGGAAAAGAATGTTTTTGGGGAGGAGAGGGAGGGGCGAGGGGGAGGGATGGAAACACAAGTGCTCGGCGAGGCGTATTTCCACCCCGCTTTCATCCTCGACTCCCTCCCTCCCTCCCTCCCGCCTCCCACCCACTCACCTTTATCTTTGAACCTCTGGGATGAGGAGATTGGTGTGCGAGGAGGGGGGAGAGGGGGGAGACAGGGCGGAGGCTGCTCGCTGGCACCGTCCGCCGATTGTGGCGTTTTGCTGCAATTACAAGAGGGTGGAAATAGTAGGGTTACTTTGATGACACCTTTCATGGTGTGATATAATGTTGTTTTGACAAAAGTTCCCTCATAGTCGCCAAAAAATACATTTCTCTACCTGCTAATGCCGCCATGAATTCTGTGTTTAAGGTCCTCCGTTCTATCCCAGCATGCATTGGGCCGAAGGCAGGGAGACAACCTGGTCAAAAAATACATTTCTTCTTAAAAAAGTGAAAAAAAACAAACATTTTCTGCATGTCGGATGAAAGTCACGTTGCTGTCTGACTGCAATATGTGTGTATGGATGTGCGCTTCAGTGTGTGTGAGTGTGTGTGCACGGGAGTGTGTGTGCGCATGCCAGCGTGAGAGTGTGTGTGCGCATGTACGCCTGCACGTGTATGTGTTTGTGTGTGTGGGAGGGTCAGAGGGGTTTAGAAGCTGGTGGTACTGTGGTGTGTGTGTGTGTGTGTGTGTGTGTGTGTGTGTGTGTGTGTGTGTGTGTAGGGAGGAAGGGGGGTCACCAGTCAAGGTCAGGTGATAATTTGCCAGAAAGCCACAGAAAGATGAAGGGATGGAGGGACAGAGGGGGAGAGAAGAAGAAGAAGAAGGGACAGCAGAGGGGCAGAGGAATAATCCACGAAGAAGAGAAGAGGACCACAACTACTCCCTGGTCTGTCATCGTTCTCTCTCCTCTGTTTCCCCTCCGTTCCTCTGTCCTCTCTCTGCAATAATTCAGTGTTCACTGTTTCCCGTCTCTCACTTTCAGCGGTTTCAAAAAAATGTTTTATGGGACGATGTGAGAGTACGTTTGAGGTGTAAAGACACACACACACTAACACATATAATAACTTACAACGTCCATCAAATTTCTCCCCCTTCTCCCCCCCCCCTCCCCCTCATCTCCCTCCCTCTCTCTCACACACACACAGACACACACACTGATTTTATATTGACCAGTTGACACGTTTCAATTGTTCTTCTCTGGTCTCACCTTAATATCCACTAAATTTCCTCCTCCTTCTCTTCTCCTTCTCCCTCCATCTATCCACTCCCTCCCCCCACACCCCCTCCACACTCAAAGAGGTCAACCTTCGTCGGATGAGGTCAGCCGTCTGGGATGAAGTTGACCTTTGACCCAGAGGGCTCGATTGCCCGCTCGCATCCTAACCAGCTGGACAATGAGCCAGGCCACAGACCACTGCTGCGTGTGCGCTTGCGTGTGTGTGTGTGTGTACATGCAGGTTTGCATGTGTGTGTGTGTGTGTGTGTGTGTGTGTGCATAGCTACATACGTGTGCATCTATATCCATCTGTGTGTTTGAGTGTCTGTGTAAGTGTTTGTGTTTTGGAGACGTGCATCTGTGTGTGCATGTTTGAGTGTATGTCTTTGCCTAGTGTGTGTGTGTGTGTGTGTGTGTGTGTGTGTGTGTCTGTGTCTGTGTGTGCGTTTATTCCGAGCAATTGGATTTCACAGGGGAAGGGTTGAACTGCTTGTTACCGCCGCCGAATAACAGAATAATATTGATCAGAGCGGGGTCACTCATTCATGATTTCTATCTTCAGTGTTTCCTGCCGACGCCACTACACTTCCTGCCTCCTTCCTCATTCGGGGGTTAATGTCTCATTCGCCGTTGTTGTTTTCACGCCGTTCACCACGCCAAACAGCCATCAGGACGAGAGCTGACAATTCCCCTTAGCCCGGCATTCTTCGGATCAGACGAGGCAATAACCAGATTATTGGAAATCAATCCAGGGGAGTTACTGTTTCCCTGACCTCGCTACAGCTTCATTTCCACTATTCAGTGAGGAACATTGGTCAGACGTCGACGATAGTGCGGTTTACACGGACGTCAATACATGTGATGATGAGAGTTAATATGCAATGAGCATGGTGAATCATAAATCAGACTAGGGTCCTGATCGACCTGATAATTTGGTGTCAGGGGAAAAAATAGTCACAATCACATGAATTAAAACACTGATTTTATTTATTTGTATTTCTATGTATTTAGTCATATGTTTTTGATCGTGACACTATTTTCATTTTTTGATATCAACTGACCAAGCAGAATGCAAAAAAAAAATCTAGCTGGTTATCAGTTCGTTTGGAGAGAGTTTATTAAAAAACGACTGAATTTCACATTGATGATAGAGAACAGCAGGGGGTAGAAGTAGGCAAGTAGGCTATGGGCTGTTCTTCCTTATCAGCTACTGGACAGTCCTGATCCTTATTATCCACGGAGAAATGGGAAAAAATATCTAACAGCCTACAGTTCAGTAGACGAGCTTTGCTGCAGGACGAACATTTTTATAGTTGTATTTCTATAATTACACAATTCGTAATTACTGGCTCCATGGCTGAAATCTGCTTTTCTGGACACATTTAGCTACATTTAGACATTATGTGACCAAGAGAAACTTAAAGTGACAAGTACTCAATTATCCATGGAGCTCCGGGGAAAAAACGATCTAATATCCTGCAGTTCAATTCAGGAGCTTTACAGCAGAATTAGGATTTTTAGAATTAAGATTCTGCTTTGCAGCAGAACTAACATTTTTAGAATTCTAGTATTTTAGAATGGTACAATTCAGCAGTTAGCATTTAGCATTAAGCATTTAGCTGACTCACAGTGATTCACAATATGTGTAATGATAGTGAACCTAATCCTGGGTTTAACATGAATCCTGACCTGAAAGATGAACTTGAACGAAGCCTGTTCTGCTGCCTAGTTGTTGTTGTTGTTGTTGTTGTTAGTTATTTAGTTATAAAAGTAATAGTTCGTGTGTTGTCTATTCTGATTTGCTGACTCACGGTCATAACCGACGTAAAACACCTGATAACGGTTGACCGAATAACAGTTGATTTCAATATGAATGCGCTAATTTGTGTCGCGTAGCAACCACGCTGTTTACCCACTGTCCAAGAACTATATTGCTTGGCGGAAGAATAACATATACTGACCAAAAACTAAATATTTCTTGAACATTTGTTCTTCAACGTTGTTTTTTATTATATCGGTGTGTTGCTGATAAAAGCAGCATGCCGCTCGAGGCCGTGGTTGACTGTGGCTTTAGGAGAAGCAAGAACATCTCTCCCTCGCTTATTGATAATTATAAAGCAGCGTGGTTTGCCTGGTGTTTTGAGGAGGGGAGGTGATGAGTTGTCGTAATGGTAGAGTGGCCAGCTGACCTTTGACCCTTTGGGTCACCGCGACGGGGTCTGGCTCGCGGGGCCGCGTGACAGACGCTCCCCACAAATTGATGAAAAGGCAATAGGGTCTGTAATAAAACCAAGTAGCCGCCGTCACCAAAATAACAACATAATGGCTCTAACGACGACAGGGCGTAAGGAACAGATTACAAACTGATATATTCCAGGGGAGCATATGGATCATATTTTAACATGTGAGTGGATTATGTTCAAATAATTTTCCTGTTTGCAGCAAATGCTTTTTTCTATTTTGTTTTTCTCCTGACTGAGGTTATATAAACCTTAACTGGCTTTCACGTAATTGATTTAAGGATATAACACCCACGCGCCTCGGTGAAGTCAAAATCAAAATGAGAATTTCGATAATGAGTTAAATAAGTTACATAAAATATAACATACGGACATTTATAATTTCGTACTTTTAACTTTTAAGAACAGTGGGGGAAACCGTTGGTTATTATTCATTAATTCAAATGAAAGTCAAACCGTTGGGGTTTGGGATGGAAAATCGATTGATGACAAATGGGTAATTGAAAACTTTGCAGTTTTCAGCCAGAGGAGGGAAACTTTCATTTTCAGGTCGGTCTGTAGGCCTACACGTTTATTTTCGAAAATCACAACTGTGGGGCTAATAGCAGTTATTTTAAATACATTTTCACATATGTAAAATAGTTGTTAACCAAATGTCATGAATAAGAAGCTGATCGAACATCTGTCCTGATTCTCTTTCGTATTTCTATAGTCCCTTACAGGATATTTTTGTTTTCATTTTGGTAATTTATTTTCGTTCATTTTTAAAGTTGCCGTTAACTAAATACTTCTCTCTGCCCGGGTTCATTATTTTATAACTGTGTTGAGTAGTTCCTCTGCAGCATCGCGGACAGTGACTGATACTGTAAAGTACATTCACAAACCTCACTAAAATATATGCAAATATTTGCATGCAGTAGATTAAATGTGTCTATTCATGTTCGCCATGTATCATTAAACTATATATTAAACTATATCATAGCAATTTAAAATTATAATGCTTCTTCGCCGAAATGCATCGGACTTATTTGCATAGTCAAAAATCATTTTAATTTGATGTAATAAAAGTTCAGTTACATTTCTTGCGTGTTTTTCTTACGTCATATTTCGACAGTAAATTTCGATATTCAAAATTGAAAATAAGTTAAAATAAAATTATACTTTTTGGCACATTTATTCAAACAGCGTAGACACCTAGTCAACACAAAATGCGTGACTCAACAACAACCACCTTGATAAAAAAAAACATCTCACACTTTCATTTATATTTCTAATTCATGAAAATATATCAAACAAAAGTGAGGCTGCGTGCAGTTTCTCATTTAAAGACATTCTTAAAATACTCAAATATTAATAGTCAAAGAAACGCTGTTTTCTTTGATTGATCTACTCATCAGAGTTGATCACAGATTAAACCTCCATGATGTGGCGGTACGACTGGATTAGATTAGATTAGATTAGATTAGAATAGATTAGATTAGATTTGAATGATAGAAATTGGGTGACTGAAGCAGCAAACAAGAGTGGATAAGAATAAAACAAATACAGAGTATTGAATTTAACAAGTAATAACGACATAAGAACACATTGAATATAATGCACCATAAATAAATGGTTGACAGGTTTAAAGTGAAATTTCACATCATGGAAGAACATAAACTGGCTATAGAAATGTGATTGGTGATGGAAACAGGGATGAACTGAATATTACAATATCATGAGTAACGTATTGATTAGGAAAAATAAGTCTATTGGGAGGATCAATGACATACAGAATGAAGCATATGTATAGTATAGTATGGAGTATAGTATAGGATGGAACTTGGACTGAATGTTTTCCCTGGGTGAAAATCCCATTGACCTATGTGTGTGTGTGTGGGGGGGGGGGGGGGGGGGGGGGGGATCGGTGTCACATCCCTGACGGTAGGATTTCCATTAATCTAGCTGCAGGAAAACCAACAATGTGGCACCAGAGGGTTTCTGTCTGTCTGGAGGATGAGACTGTTCCTGTTATGAAAGTCTAGTATAGGCCTTAATGGAGCAAGGCAAGTGTGTGTGTGTGTGTGTGTGTGTGTATGTGTGTTTGTTTTACAGCCCACAATGTGTGATGCACTGTAAAGTGATGTACCAACATTAACAGTAACTGTATTGGAAATTAATTGAATGGAGCCTGCACGTGCGATCAAGGCTTTATCTTGCCGGATAGCGCCATGTCAGATAGTGTGTGTGTGTGTGTGTGTGTGTGTGTGTGTGTGTGTGTGTGTGTGTGTGTTTAGAAAGGCGGATCTGGTATAATAAAACAGAAAGAAAAAGGTACCAGACAGGGCGGGAATCACTTTCCTCTCGCCCTCCTTCTATCTCCTTCCCTCTCCCTGGCGGGCTCTCCGGACGGCAGGGTGTTTCTTTTGGCGCCATTTTCCCAGCTTTTAATTGATTTCTCATAATTAACTCAGTGCCTCCATCGATTTTCCCGCGGCGGCCGGGACTCGGCTTGCGATCGGCAACCTTATTATTTCCACGTTAACCCGAATAATCCCGAATAAATATTGACCACATTCAATAACAATTAGGTCTGGGCAGCACTAAATAATCTCATTTCCTTCATTTGACCTCGGCTGGACGGCAGGACGTGACCAGTAAAGGTTCCTCGCGCCCAGTCTGTCCTTGAAGATGGTACAAAAAAATCCCAGTATGGTATAATAATAATTATATAAAACACTGACAACATTTAAGAAACAGTTTTCTCAATAGTCTTGATTGTTATTCTAAAGTTAAGTAATGGTTAAAAAGTCTCACTGTTGTATAAAAAAAGCCGTTTCGATTTTCCTCAGAAAAAAAAATCAGAAAGTCAAGCAAGTTTTGGCATCCAACGCTGATCAGCCCTGTTCCCTCCTCAGTCATTTAGCCAATTAACTCAATGATCACCTGTTAAGTATCAACTAGGACAGTGAATAACCGGTATTGATTATAAGGCATGCTGTCCACATCAGTCACTTTGACTTTTAGCGGGGTAAGAAACGCCAAGCTGGGTCAAAGCGTGGGGTGACAGTGGGTCAGGGGAGGTCAAACCCTGGAGGCCGGACCAGCCTCATCCAGCTCACCTGTTCCCTGGAAGAAAAGGACAATCGTAGGGTTTTTCTGTGTAAACTAAATAGAGCTATAGATCTACAAACATATTCCATGTTATCAAGGTTATGAGAAGTTAAAGATGAAGCAGCAATGTGTTCGCACCTCTACACTTCTCTGTCAGTTTTGCAGTTTCCTTGTCTGATAATCTTGAAAGAGGTTTGCATTTTCATACAAGGGACCCTAAAAACTGACAATCTAGATTTTCATTTCTTCTCTGAATGGGAAATGACAATCCCATTCAGATTAGATTGTGACAATCAAAATACAGTATTTTGATTGTCATGTGGAATTCAAATGATGTTTGTCAGAATGAATTCAGCTGCAGCCACAATAAACAGTGCAAATTTAATATAACTCATATTAAATAATTGGTGTTTTCTACTATTTCAAGGACAGGAAAGAACAGAATAGAACAGAATCGAATAGAACAGAACAGAACACAATAGAACACAATAGAATAGAGCAGAGCAGAACAGGGCAGGATAGAACAGAACACAATAGAATATAACAGAGCAGCTTCTCTCTCTGCCTTGCAGTCACACTCTCCGATCAGTAAATGTCAGGGCCTCATCCAGCTCGAAAAGGAGTGGGAGGACAGGAGGGAAAGAAAAGAGAGTAAGGGAGGGAGGGAGGGAAGGAGGGAAGGACGATTGCCGGGGCCTCCGCATGAAAAGAGGGAGGCGTCTGATCCGTGAATTAAACGCTGTGAGGCCCTGTGTCCTCGGCACGTGCACCGGGCCTCCTGAATGAAAGAGCCTCAGCCCATCTGGCTTTTTAGAGAGGGAAAGAAAGAGGGGGGGGGAGAGAGAGAGAGAGAGAGAGAGAGAGAGAGAGGTAGGCCAGGGGTAGACCATGGCATTAACATTGGCAGGGTCAAGGGTTTGATTCCCTCTGGGGGTCAAATGTAGGCACTCACTCTACTGTAGGTGCTTTTGATGAATACATACAAAAACAGAGAGAGAGGGAGAGGGAGAGAGAGAGAGAGAGAGAGAGAGGGAGGAAAAGAGGATGTTGTAAAACATAAGGCACTGAGGGCAAAAGGGAAACATTTAGGGAAAGATGTGTATTGAAGCTTTCTCATTGTGTGTGTGTGTGTGTGTGTGTGCGTGTGCGTGCGTGTATGTGCAGTACATGCGTGGGCACGTATAAAAGAAGTGTAAATGGGTACAGGAGCTAGTTTCCATTCAGAAGTAACAGTTTAATGAGCGTGTCCAAGTGTGTGTGTTTGTGTGTGTGTGTGTGGGGGTCAGGTATTCAAGGACAGCATCAAAAAAACACACTCACCTTTAATCTGTACATGTCCTTCAGAAACATTTTCTATACCTTCTCTCTCTCTCAACACCACCCCCCCTACACACACACACACACACACACAACACACACCTCTCTCCTCCACTCGGCATCTTAGCTGTTTCCATGACGACGGAGTTGAGGCTGCAGCGAGAAAGGGGGGCACGTGTGTGTGTGTGTGTGTGTGTGTGTGTGTGTGTGTGTGTGGACAGCAGCAGGTGATGAGGCTCAGCTCTTGACCCAAACGCCGGACAGTGTTCAGCATCTGGGAGGCGATTTCTCTCCCATCTAATAAAACTTATATTAAGGACAGAAAGAAACCACCGCGGGCGCTGTAAGGATCGTTAACAGAGAAAGCAGACCACCAGAAAATATAAAACTGGGACGAGTAAGGAGAAAACTAAATGAAGCTTACACAAAGTTAAAGTGAAGTCTTTTTTTTTTTAGCTACATTTCAAAATGTTTTTTTCTTTATCATTCATACATTTTATTACATTTTAAATCAAACATTGTGCATTGGGAAAAACCTGACATTATTAGTTGGGAATTATGATTTCAATTAACAGACGTTCTGTCCATTTTTTTCAGTAACATCTCTCCAACTAGGGCTAAACAGTTGTTTGATCGTGATCGCGGAGTGATATGAATACGTGTGAAACGACTTTTTGTTAATATTAGTTGTTTGCTTTGTGATGGACACCGATAGGAGGTCCTAGTTTACCCTTGTTCACCACCACATCATAACCAAGGCTGATAATCAGGGATGTGTAGGGTGAACCCACCTCAACTCAGTGTACTCACCTTTAGCCTGGCATACTCATAACATAAATTCATAGTATACATTAGAAAGTAGCACCAAAGTGTCATAATAAATAATGATAAATGAATGCTTTTCTGAAAATGTAATTTTCATAGTTTGCCACCTTTTTATTCACCACCTCTTACAAGACTGTAACTTGCCACAAATTGTTCTTTGTTAAATATGTTTTCTCCTCCCACATTGCGACAGGGGACGAAACTTCCCACTATAAAGCTGCTGTTCTACACGGAACAAGGAAATGTAGCCCAAAAGTGGATCAAGTGTGCGTGGACATGTTCGGGACCGCGTGAAAAGCAGAAACCCATCTAGATTATAATCTGGACGACCATGGTGACGGCGGGGACCACAATAAAAGATAGCGCCCTCGGGGCCCCCCTACATTACAATATCAGGTGAGGCACGTAGTAATTTTAAACACGATAATCTCTCAACAATCTGTAACACACAAATCACTGTAATCTTCCTATGATATTCCTTCAGGGATGTAAAGTGTCTATTATCCCCTATGGTATCATTAGGCCTATACTATTCCTATAATATTACTATAGGGACTTTGTGGTACTCAAAAGTAAATTCATAGTGACCGTATGCACATTATAGTATCAGTATAATATTTCTATAGTCCTCCTGCAGGGGAACGACGACCTTATTGTACTTTATGGTGTTTTATCACCTGAAGTATCACTATAATATTTCTATACTCTCAATAACGAGTTTATTTACTTTATTATGCATGTATGAAATCTGCTACGGCATCGCGCTATCATTCCTATAATATTCCTATAAGACATTCTATATAGTTTTTAGTTTCACTTTCACACAACTTATTAGTATTTTGAACAAATAGCACACCAAGACACTGCAATATTTTTAAGAGCCCTAAAACTGACTTAAAGTGCTTTCTTTAACTGTATTCGAGATCTTGAGATCTTATAATATAGTTCAAGGCATTTCAAGAATGTGTCCAGGAATTGGAGGCAGCTTCCTGGTTCTGAAAACATACACATCCTTTTGTTTTGTTTCACATCTTCACCCAGGCCGCTGCTCCGAGATCCGCAGGACTTAGTGCGCCATCGTGCGGTGAAATGTTTGACCTGCAACGGTTTCTTCAAACCTTTCAACGACGTTGCAGACGAGGTGTATCTCATGTGTTACATCTACGTCTTCCTCGGTTTGAATGTATTCAGGTACATGGATTAAACCAAATAAACAAACATTTCATCTATTTTCAGAAAAAAAACATTGATTTGTTTTTTCCTTAAAAGACCCATATCCTCATGCAACTTCTACGGTACTAGGCTACTTACAACAATGTATTCTTTGAAATTAAACTATAAATATTTGTGTTCCCATTAATAGTAACCATACTCTCCTTCCTTCTCTCGTAGTATTTTAATGACTTTTCTAAGTGGTGAGTAATCCCTCCAGCGCCTCATTTCATCATTTATAGCCCAATCACACCACGTCCACCTTGGGATGTGCGATGAAATGCAAAGGATTTCATTAACTGTTTAATTTTCTTCCCGCAGAACACTGGGTTTATATCCGTTACGACTACCATCGTCAAGTTTGGCGTTTTATGCTGGAGCAAAATGGAATCACACCAGTTGACCTTGGTGAGTTCATTTTTTCGTACCTCTGATTTGTATTTACCTCCTGTCAGGGATCTTTGTTTTTATTTTTTTGTGGGTGAAATCAGTCACACAGATGCAGTCCTCCACGCTGCACAGGGATTGTTGTGTTAACCTTGCCGTGCTGATGCAGGATGTGTAGGCGGGGTGGGGGCATCGAGGGATCGGCTTCACATGGACGCCTTGTGACTTACAGATCCTCTCTGGTCCACTGGCTTAAAGTGTAAAAAAGTAGATCTTGGTAGTTTTTCAAGTCAAGTTGAATGTGAAACGGTCTTCTAACTCAAAGCATTACCAAATTAACTAACCATCCTGGAAATAACAACTACAACGAATTTAGCAGCTAGTTAGCTACTTGCTAGCTACCTAGGCTCGATTCTGGTAGCTAGGTATAGTGGGCTAAATATATTACTTTAAATGATGAACCTCTATACGTTTGGATTCTTCATTTCTAATACGTTTCTCAGTGGGGAGTCTGTGAAATCATTGTCTGATTTCTGACGTTAGCCGGGCTGCACTCGCTCTGTACATTTTCCCAGTGCAAAAAGTGTGAAATGCTGCAGTGGTAATAAGGTCAATGGTGAACTTTGACACAAAAGGTGTTTTAATTTTCCTTTTAATTCCTAAATAATTGATTAATAATCACCTGATGAAGCCCAGAGGCTGCAGATATCCAGCCAGTGGTTGATAACCATTCTTCTACTGTACTACAGATGTCTCACCTGGAGTCTCACCTGGAAGTCTGGTTTTCTTCTTCATGTGTCCTGTAGTTGCTGTAGCTGTCGTTGGAGCAGTCATGTGTCTGCTTCTATACAGGAGGAGAAGAAGAACACTGGCCCAGGCACTACAGAGGAAAGAGGACAAACTGAAAACGATCTCAGCTCTCGTCCAGCAGGTTTAACAAAACACCACGTAACCCTGAAGTAAAACCAACATGCGTTGGCACGAGGACACGGCAGTTATAATATTGAATGTATGGCACTGCCATACATGTGTAATCTGTATTTTGTGTCATTTGTACATATTAGACACTATAGTCTCCACTATGATGGGTCTGACTCTTCATTTGATTTTCCTTCTGTAACATTTTTTCACAAAAACATTTGCAACTTTTCCAAATGTAGTAATTCAAGTACTAAAGGTGATATCCGGAGAGGCTTGAATCGAGTAGAATTGAATAGAAAAATAGCTTCAATTCTGATTATTAGTATTATAAGTAATAAACAGGTCGGAGCCACAGCAGATTTAACAAAATATTCCCGTGACCCTGAAGTGATCCTGTGTGACTGAAGTTCAAGGTAAAGAAATAACAGCTGAGATAGAGGAGCAACTACACACGACCTGCTGAAGAAACAAAATATCTGTAAGATAAAATGTGAGTGGTTATATTAAATCACATCATAATAAATCTTTTCCTCTATAATCAAAGGGATATTCTGTGTAAATGTAAAATGGGAAAACTGAAAAACGACACATCGCTCCTAATATTCGACGCTTCAAGTCTTTCCAGTGTTTGGTTGTTGGTGGTGATGTGTGTCGGTGTGGCCTGGTATCCTAACAGCATGGGAAGCGTCGTGTTCTCTCGTCTTTCCATTTTGTTGTGAAGCTCTAAAAACATTCAATAAATAAACACGTCTTGAACTGAACCGATATCCTCGAGTGTCGTGTATTGTTGCGGCACAGGGAGAAAAAGAGAGCGACCACGTACAGCACCATTCATTATTAACACACCCAATATAGCTGGACTGCCCCCCCCCCCCTTTCTATTAACCAACACCCAGACACATCACACACACACACACACACTGAGAGAAAGAGAGCCCTCTAGACCCCTCCCCCTGACCCCTGCGACCTAGGAGCCATGGCAACCCTCTGACCCATCCCGCTGTTGCCGTGGAAACAACCTTGGAGCATGTCTGACCACTACCACACACCCCCCCCCCCCCCCATCACCCCCTCCACACCGCGCCGAGGCAAACCGATCGATATTCTATCACACAGAACAGTGGAGCGAGAGAGAGGAGGCCACGGGCCAGCCAGATTACTGTGGGGGTAGGGGAGGGGGGGTGACGACGTGTGTGTGTGTGTGTGTGATTCAGAGGAAAGGGGTTTTAGTGTGCGAATGTAAGCGGGTAGGAGATTGAGAGAAGGTGTGTGTGTGTTAGAGGAAAGGTGTTTTCGTGTGCTAGTGAAAGTGGATAAGCGAGGGAGAGGTGTGTGTGTGTGTGTGTGTGAAGGGGAAAGGAGTAGGAGGGGGCTACTAGTGTAAGCGGGTAGGAGATTGAGAGGTGTGTGTGTGTGTGTGTGGGGAGTGTGTGTCAGAGGAAAGGGGTTTTAGTGTGCTAGTGAAAGTGGATGAGAGGGAGGTGTGTGTGTGTGTGTGTGTATGTGTCAGAGGAAAGAGGTTTTAGTGTGCAAGTGTCAGTGGGTAGGGGATTGAGTGTGTGTGTGTGTGTGTGTGTGTGTGCCAGCATCATAATGAGTCCAGGTAGCTAGCTGCACCGCTATAAGGCAGCTTTTCTCTTCTATTCTAACAGATGCTTTGTTAGTGGATTCCTGGCTGTGTGTGTGTGTGTGTGTGTGTGTGAGAGAGTGTGCGTGTGGTGCAGTATATTGTTGTGGCTGCGCTGCTCCAAGAGTTCAGGCAAAATAATTGCTGCTTTTTAAATTACTTTTTAAACATTTTCACCGACAGGCTTTTATTTTGGTAACCATTTTATTGCTGCTGAATTTGCCCTGTTGTTGCCTCTGTGTTTTACTGGGGGTTCAACCATTCATGCCTGGTGTTTTATTGTTTTTATTTAGTATTGTTATAATATATATTTATAAAGCACTTAATAATACTACTACTAATAATACTATAATACTGCTTTACAAATAAAGGACATTATTAACAGGAAATACTGAGGAAAGACCCCCATCAGCAAATAGCTAACGAAGGCTTAACGGTGATTCAGTGTCTCTCTTATCACACTGATCAGTTGCACAAAGATACTAAAAGAAAGAACTGGGAGGGTGGAAAATATGGACTCTCAAAACCGGGTGACCTATATCCCCAGGTTAGAAGTGTGTGTGTGTGTGTGTGTTTCAAGTGGGCAAGAGCACTCATTTGCTCCCTGGGCCTTGTAATAGTATTCATGAAACATGGACACCGTTGCACTCAGTCACTCACGTGCACGCACATGTGCACACACACTTACACTTGGATGCACACACACACACACACACCCATTTGTTCACCGGTATACAATCGTTCAACCTTTACACAGCGTGTAAAATGGCTTTTCTAAATGAGCATTATTGCAACAAATCTTACTGACAAATTGACTGATTCATCATTCCTTGAGTACGTCAACGCAAAAAGATTGTTTAGGACCAGCAAGTGGTTTTAAAATGAAAACCACAAAACACATAACCTCTCTGTAAGTTAAGACAGATTAGTAGCAAGAGAATAATTCCTTATTTGTGTTATCAATTGTGTCTTATCAATCATTTAAGTTTAGTTATGAAGCGTTTGTCACAAAGCTTTAGAGGCTCATAGAAACACAGACAAGGATAATAAAACATACTCTATATTAACTATACTTGAATGTAACATCTAAACATAACGTGTATTTTGGACTTCCACAAGCAGGGAATACAAGAACGGGTGTTGGACTGCCATCTTTTATTTTATTACATTTTTGTTTCACAGTGGAAAGTGAAAGTGAAAGGTGAACCGGCTGAACCGTGACACTCTCCCTCCCATCCTCTTGTATAGTTCTGTATGTTGTTTGCTGTGTAGTTGGATATCTAGCTCTCAGCCAAATGTGCTACTAGGGGTGATTCAGTCTTGAACTTGAACTTGGCCGTCGTCTTCATTAGATCCCATTCGATTTTCATACTAGAGAGAATCACGCCAGTGTGGGCAATTTCACACTAAATACTAGAGCTACTGGTATTCTGTCCTCAGTGCATATTATGAAGTGACTCATCCAGCAGCTCATGGGGTTTTTAAGTCTTAGTATAGAGATATTATTGATGATTGATTACACAATTAAAGATGCTCACAGCTGGTAATGAGCTTGATGCTCCTCTTGAGGTCGGAGCATCAAGCTCTCTATGATGTTGTCTTCTCAGGTCCACCAGGGCCGAGGGCTGTCCCGTAGTAAAAGCAGCTATGTGACAGTTTGAGGGCTCTTGTGCAGACTTTATCGGCTTCTTTTGCTGAGGGAATTACCCAAAATTCAGTTGGTAGTGTGTCCGTGACGACCAGCCCAGACCAGCCTCTTTGTCTCTGATGATATTACACAAAGTAAAGCGAGGATGACTGAGGTCAGAAGCATCTGATCGTCAGGCCCCACAAGACGATTGTGTGCAAGTAGCATATTGTATGTTTACTACACCATACACATAGTATCAGTGTAACCGGTCTTGCAGGTCCGCCTCCCCATATTGTAGATCAACACGTTATAAAGAAACACATTTAATAACGGAGGAACAAACAGCGCTTACGTGTATCCAGCTGTCGATGTCTGGTGCGTCTCACGAGAAAACTCATTGAACCAAATGCGGTGACTGTCAAAAACATGGTGCTGTAGCGTCCCTGTTGCCTAGCAACGTGCCACGTACTGATGTCAGCAGTGCTGTGCCATGTGCCCGTTTTATACTCACTCAACCCTTGATGACTCACACACTTACAGGCCCCCGGAAATACATCTCTGAAGGGTTGTGGAGTCCACAGGGTGCAGCTGGGGATCGGGCCCCATGGAGCCCTGGAGCCTCGGCCTCCTGGAGGCATCAGAAGCATCGCCCGTACACGACAACTCTGAACTACGGTGTGCAAGAGGAAGATTTGTCATAACAACTGGAAAATGGAAAAGTACTCAAGCTTTCTACACTGTGTTTCTAAAGGAGAGAAGAGATACTGAGAATGTGAACGGCTGAGAATGAAGCATCACCTGGAGCGAAATAGAATAGTAACAAATTTGAACACGTTCCTTTTTAAAACAAGTTCATCAGGAGAGAGCAGAGACGACTAGGTCATCATGACCGACACTGAAACGTCTCTTCTAACCTCCTGAATAAATCGAACTAAAAATAAGTGTTCTGCCTTCAGGTGCAGACATTGAGTTCACATTACCTTCAGTTTCTCCAGCCTCACTGGACTCAGCTCGGTCACTGCCAGGGTCTGAGGTTTGTAGCTCGGTGGATCTAGCATGGCATTAACCAAGAGTTCAGACAGTGACGTTTAAACGTTTGAACCGTTGTTCCGATTGTTTGAACCGTACATTTGTGTCTTCACACAACAGAACCAACTCCAATGTATATAAAGCAGCTGAAGGTTTTGTTTCGTTACACAGCTCCACCATGAGCCTGTCCTTTTATAGAAAGAAATAGTCACCTGGATAGAGTCCTCCTCCTGATTGGCTTTCGCTTTACTGCGTCTGGTGAATTTCACACTCAAAAACATTTTGAACATTTCACGGCACTATTTAGTTTCACGTTGGTCTGAACATCGGGTGACACTGCCGGGATTTGGGCTTCAGCACCTACCTGCCCCATGGCGACAGGTTATATTATATATATATTGTTAGAAAACAGATGACTTGACACTAGTACCATATATAAGAGTTGGTCACAGCATTTATTTCCATTTTCTGACAAAACTCCACACAAAAACAAACTCAAGACCAAGCTGAAAAAAGAGAGATCCTTCTTTTTTATTTCATTTTTTTTGCTGCTGTTTCGCAAGTTAAGGTACAGTGCCTTATTCTGTTTTTCCACTGATTCAAATAATGAAATCGGAGAGAAATCTCTTTTTCCGAGGACACAGAAAGATTGTATTTTTTTTCAACAGGGGAGGGGCGGGGTGTGGGGGGGTTGCGAGCAGGAGGAGGGAGGGAGGGAGGGAGGGAAGGAGGCAGGAAGTTGGGGGTGGGATTACAAGGACGGAGGTTTTGCACGGTGTTCACAACCAGACAGACAAACAGGGACGGATAGATGGGCAGGGGGAGGACGGGGGAGGCAAAGGGGAGTAACGGAGGAGTGAGAGAGAAAGAGAGAGACAGAGAGAGAGAGAGGGGGAGAGACGGTGTGCTTTGTCATGTCCGAATGAAAACAAGCAGCTCTCAGACCCACTCCGAAAATAAAAAAGAAAACAAAATTACATAAAACTTTACGAACAATTTTGCTTTTTAAAAAACACCCAGTCATCTATTAGAAAACAACAACAACACGAGCAGAAAAGAACAGAGGAGGAGGACGAAGGGTGGGGGTGGGGGGGGGGTGAAGGAGAGGAGGAAGCGAGGGGTCAGAGGAGGTGACCGTTATTTTTTTTTCCGTGAGTGAGTGCTTCAGTTTCGTGGTGAGACCAGAAGTGGGATTGATTCTTCGTTGGCCGGATCAGGGAGGAGGAGGAGGAGGAGGAGGAAGAGGGGATGGACGACGGCAGTAGAAGTTTGGCAGTGAGCAAAAGAGAGGAAGGGAAGGCAGGAAGGGAGGGAGGGAGAGAGAGAGGGCAGACAAATGGCGAGAAATGGCAGTGATCGGAGAGCGGGATGACGTACACCTGGTGGACAGAAGAACAGAAGGACGCCACCCACCCGCTCAAACGGCTAGTCAGGGAATCTGGACGGGAGCTGCCGTGTTGTTCCGCCTAGTAACAGTGGTCGGAGTGGAATAGTGGCTTGTCTTTATTATGGTTATTCTTTATTGAATTCCACACGTGAAGAGGATCTAACAGTGTGGTCGTCGGCACAACAGCTTTACTGGCAGATTAGTGCTGTAGTCTTTGGGTAGAAAAAAGGACAGAAGGACGGAGAGGATAGGGAAGGTGAACAACCCCGCCCCCCCTGCATCCTCTCCTCCTCTGTCGTTGGTCCTCTCGTCGTCTTGGCGTTTATTTTTTATTTTTTTAGATGATGAAGATAGGAGGATGAAGGGGAGGAGGAGGAGGAGGAAGAGGAGGGAGGGGTTGGAGGAGTAAACGTAGTTCTCTTGTACAGTTTGAATGTGTTGAGAGAAGAGGAGGGATGGATGGATGGAGGAGAGAGAGAGAGAGAGAGAGAGAGAGAGAGAGAGAGAGAGAAGGGAGGGGGGTGAGTACAGGGGAGGAAAGGGGGTGAGAAGTAAAGAATGGTTTGATAATTTAATAGTATGTCTCTTTTTCCACCCAGCCTGCAGACGGAAGAGGGGAGGAGAAGAGGGATGGGAGAGGAAAAGAGAGAGAGGCGTACTATTATTTAGATGCTGTCTTCCTGTACAGTCTGATGAACTGTGATCACCATGACAACCACACAACCAATACAAACAAAAACACATTAAAGACCCAGATCCTCATATAACTGAGGTGGGTGAACTCTATTCTGCAAATAGAAAAGTGGGCAAGCCTCGACCTCATCCATGATTATACTGTACAGGGCTAAAACTGTACAGTATAATCAGTATAATCAATTCCAGGTCTTGAAATGTTTACATGCAAAAATCGGAGTGTGGTTGTCCAGACCCAATACAAGTGACGTTTTAAATAGTTGTAAAGCTTTCTTAGGTTGTAGTATTTGTAGGGGAAGAATAATCCTCCAGCCACTAACAGCAAGCAGACTTAACACCATAAACCACATGAAAGTTTGGAAAAAGTATGGAACTGGAACCTATCAGCTTTGTACACTAAAAACTATCGAAAAATGATGAAAATGTTTGAGAAGCAATCCTGTAGTCTGTTTTCAGTATGAATAAGAGTACTGTGCGATTAAAGTAGGTGTGTGTGTGTGTGTGTGTGTGGTCGTACCTCCGGGGTTTCGGCGCAGGATGAGTTTTCGGATCTCATCGTAAACAAAGATGAGGAAACTGTACGGGAACGCACAGAACCACCAACTGGGTCTGAGAGGAGGAGAGAGGAAGGATGGAGGGAAGATGAGGAATGAGACATATTTCATCTGAAGACGGAAACAAAGAAATACACGTGGCAATATTAAAACGTTCGTACAATAACATCGAACCGTCTGTTGAGCTGCTCGTGACTATTTATTATTTTGACAAATGTGTTTCCTCACTATTCATCTCATAATCCTTATCCTCCTGAAGCTCCAGAAAACATTTCCAGTTGAATTTTAGTGAATTTTGTCGTCTCAATTCAACGTTTCTAACTGAGCATGAGTGATGATGCTTACTTGAGCGGGTACATCCGTAGCGCCACATCCATGCCAGGGCAGTAGGACAGGAAGGCAGCCAGGGCCGTCTCCTCAAACAGGCCAAAGATCAGAATCTTATTCCTGGGAGAGGAAAGCAGAATAAACAGAGTGACACAAAACACACGATAGAGAGACAGAGGGAGGCGGGGGGAGAGAGAAGAGGGAGGGGAACAACTTGCCCTGTTACTGAAATGTCTCATAGCGGAGTTTGGTATATTAGGGTAAAACCTCGCGAAGCTGAAATATACTGGTATGTCAGCCTAAACATATCCCCACCTACCCAGGGGAGCATGTACTATTGATAGAAAGAGATCTATAAAGGATCAATATGAACATGTGACATATATAATGGTAATAAGCTTCTCATGTTGGAGAAGAAGGAGTCAGAAAACATATTGAGTTTTCTTTGAGATCTTCTGAACTGATGGTTTCATAATCAGGAGATTTAATTTTATTTGAGATCATGTGGAGATCTGTTGTGATCAGGGTGAGATCAACATGAGCTGATATGTGGTTGTTTCTCCTGAGAGACAGGAGAAAATGCATTCAGTCTAATCTCAGGGTTAAAGAGCTCATTTGTGTCTCAGATATGAGATCTCTTCTCGGATTTTGTTTCCTTTGGGCGTTGTCTGCCAAATAGTGCTCCACAGGGAGCGGACAGAGAGGAACGACCCAGAAAACACAAAGGGGAACCGGAGAACAAAAAACATGAGATGCCAATGTAGAGCCACGGGTCGGCTGGACAGGAATATTGACAAAAAAAGTTGGAAACAGGTGGGACTTTCTCACCCTGTCTTTCACGCACTTCAAGAGCAACAAGATTTTACACCATGAAATCACTTTTTTCCAGACAGAGCGTGATCCTTACTTCATGCCCTGCTGGAACACAGAGTTCCTCCTGGTCTTGCAGATGATGACGTCTGCCCACTGCACCACCACGATGCTGACGAAAAAGGCTGTGTGGCAGGTGAACTCCACAATCTTACGCTGCTCATAGGTCTGCACAGAGACAGGAAAGAAACAAGAGCCATAAAAGGTGTGAGTGTCAGCCTCACATTTATCTAAAAATATGTTGGATACGAGGAAAAGAGGGGGGATGGACAATGAGAGCAAGAGAGAGAGAGAGAAACAGAGAAAGAGTAAATTTGAAAATACATTGGATATGAGCAGGTCAGGAACAATGACGAATGAGAAGAAGGGAGGATATATATATATATATATATATATATATATATGTATATATAGAACAGACTCTGGTACAAATGAACACAGACCTTACTGCCGTCTGTCTCTGACTTCCCATTATAAAGTGGATCAGACATTTTCTGTTTTCACGCTCAGAGAGTTTTTAACTCCTCAATTCACCTGGTTTTGGGCCAAAGCATGTAACCGTTGTACCTTGGTTAGGATAAACCTGGGAAAAGTTCATATTCTGGTTATGTGAATCCCGGTTAAGATGGTGTTACTGTAGCATGTAAACATCTTACTCCTTTCACCTTTGACTCAAAAAAGGGAAGGGAGCTGCCAGTTACACAGAAATGTTCATTGGGTAGCTGTAAATCAAACAAAAGCCAAAACAGGATCTCCTGAAATGTTGTTTATCAGCTTCATCTCCATTCCTTATATGTTGGTATGTCTCTTTACTCTCTAGCACCCTCTCATGTACAGATCCTGTATGTGCATCTTGTCTAGTCGAGTTATTATGTCTAGCTCTCCTCTCTCCCTAAAAGGCTCCTTCACTGGTCGGTCTTTCCCGTCTCATTATTCTGTGTTTTTGTATAATTGGGACTCCACATGTATTTCCAGGTAGCCAATAAACATATTTTTGCATTACTGGCGTCTCCCTTCCTTATTTTTGATCATTTTCTTCCTGAGCACCTCGTCTGTTTCCACACTTTTACTGTACAAACTCAGACTCATACAGAGTGATGGGTAAGTTTTGATGTCAACGAAAAACATGGCAGCAAACATGGGATCATCGTTTCCCCTGTCGTCCCCCTGTCCCATCTGTGGACAGGAATATTCTGTGATCTGGTTTATTCGTGGCAACAGGGAGACTCAAGGTTCATGTAAACATCTTAACCATGATAAGACGTTAACTGGAGTACGGCCAAGAGCCGGGCTACTCCTGCAGCAGGTCAGCCGTACCCATTGCTGTCCGTAGCTGTCCTCCAGGTCGTTGTTGGACCGATCGTCCCAGTTGAGCCTGATGCCGACCAGCAGAGACGGCAGGAAGCCATTCTCAGCCAGGATCACAAAGTAGGCGAAGAACCCGCCCAGAGCCTGGATCATACCTGGAGACCGACAGACAGTGACATTGAGAGAGAGAGAGAGAGAGAGAGAGAGAGAGAGAGAGTGAGAGAGAGACACAGAGAGAGAGAGAGAGAGGGATCATCGATTGAATTTATCGGAGAAACTGAAATCTCACACACAAACAAGCGTAGGGCATTATAACGGGGTGATACAATAAGATTGATTGTGAAGATTTTCTATTTTGTGGGGAGAGAGAAAGGATGGAGGTGAAGAGGGAGGGAAAGAGATAATGTGGGAGGGATGGCAGGAGAATCAGAGAAAGTAAAGTAAATGTAAAATGCTATGTGACCAGTGGCGGTTTTGGGCACGGGCGAACCGGGCACCCGCCCGGGGCGGCATTTTTTCATGACACATGGAGGGCGGCACAAGCACTTAAAAAAAAAAAATCATCTTGGCCGCGAAGCGGTTTTCTATTATCTATCATAACACTGTGTGGGGAATTGGCAAATTGGTCTCTCTCCCTGCTTGTGTGTGTGCCTGCTCGTCTCTCTCTCTCTCTCTCTCTCTCTGTGCCTGTTTGTCTCTCTCTCTATTCAATTTCAATTTCAATTTGAAGCTTTATTGACATGAAAAGACAGTGCTTATATTGCCAAAGCAAACGTATATGAACAGACAAAGAACAACATTTACAACCATATGAAAGTACATGCCACAGTAACAGGGCAATACAAGTAAGAACAGCAATGAATGAAAAATGAAGTATTATCAGTGCTTAGTTTGTGCCGGGGCTAGTGGCAAATGCCTAGAATCTGATTTTGCGCTCCGGCAAATCAGAGCTCCGGGCTCTAAAGTGCGACAACAACACGTATATTAAACTGGTATTAAACAACGTTACGTCCAGTGAACCTTACAAGAGTAGGTGCGCGAGGCAACGCGAGTTGAGCCCCGGCATCTCTTATTTTACAAATTAAGAGTATTATTTATACTTGAGCAGTATGGTGTCGATTAAAATGCACATGCATCTATATATACATATAAATCTCTCTCTTTCTGCTTGTGTGCGTGTGCCTGCTCGTCTCTCTCGCTCACAGACGGTAAAAGTTTAGACACAACTCAGAAATACCATCAATCAGGGTGTTTTATTTTGAAATTTGTTATAGTTTGGAAATTGAACGGATGCTCTATGCCGTTCCTGTGTCTGACTTCCTGCCCAGCTTTACACATTCGCTCACAAATCGAGAAGGGGAAAGGGGAGGGGGACGCCGCGCGCGGGGGACAGTTCAACTCTGGGTCTCCCAAATGGAACGGACGAGGGGGGGAACGGGGGATCCACTGTATAGAGCAATAGCCTACTCTAATGAAATTAGTGGGCTAAAGTCAGTCACACCTCGACTTTCTTCCAAATAACGCACATTTCATTCATAATATTATAATTACAGGCATAATTCCTGCACGTTTTTGTTTTTGTGAAATGGCTAATACAAATAGGTAATACAAAACGATTAGGCCTATTTGGTCACCAAGGTGAATTGGTTTAGTCTTGACTTCTGGTCGTGAGTGACAGTGTTGGGGGATGGGAAATCTGTTGATTGTGGAGTGCCAAATAAACACAGAGATGGACAGGAAAAGGTCAAAGCCATCAGGTGCCCAATTTAGGAAAAAAAGAAAAGAAGAAGAGGAGAAACGAGCAAAAGATAAAGGTATGCCACTTTGTGGGGGTTTTTTTTATTTTGGGGGGGGGGGGGGGCGCTCGGAGGGGGTCTCGCCCAGGGTGTAATTCTATGTAGAACCGCCACTGTATGTGACCTACCGATCTGTCCGTAGGCGATGCTGATGAGCCTCTCATTGACCAGTTTGTCCCTCAGTGGGTTCCTGGGCTGGCGCTTCATGATATCGCTCTCTGCTGCCTCATAGGCCAGAGAGATGGCTGGCACCTGATGGAGGGAGAAATGTCACGTGTGCATACAGTGAAAAATCATAAAGGTAAAATTAAACAAAATTGGTTATTTTTGCTGCATACATGAAAAGATGAATATGAGACCAAAGAGCAGAATGTCACATTTTATTTCTGGGTAATTTTTGTTTTGCAAACATGTTAAACATTTAACTGTCCCAATACTTGTGCTCACCTGTAAGAAGGCAACAAATTACAAATTACATTAATAAAATAAAAGATGACAATGTGTACTTTGTGTCATATTCAACTTTTGATCTGAAATCCAAATTCCAACGAGATCCTTTTCAGCTTCACTGCCCACTGTATATCGCACACCACTGTGTGTATTCCCAGCTGGGTACCTGTCTGAGACCGGAGCACACTGTGTACATGCATGTATGAATCTGCTGGTTACTCGTTACGGGTGCATGAGCAGTCAGTGAACACGTGCAGACAAGCATTCAAACAAGCTGTGTGTGTGTGGACACCAGCAACAGGAACGGTGACTTCACACACACAGCTTGTGCTTGTGTGTGCCTGGCTGCACATGTTCGCCTCGCCAGGTTAGTGCCCAGGTGTGTGTGTGTGTGTGTCTCTCACCATGTCAGTTCCCAGGTCGATGCAGAGGATGGTGATGGTGCCCAGGGGCAGGGGGATGTTGACCAGGATGAAGAACAGGAAGGGGGTGATTTCTGGGATGTTGCTGGTCAGGGTGTACGCAATAGACTTCTTCAGGTTGTCAAAGATCAGACGGCCTATAAGGAGGGAGGAGGGTGAATACCTGTGCGTGTGTGTGTGTGTGTGATGCAAGTGTTTCTATGAAATGTGCTGCATAAATACAGTACTGCTGGATTAGTGAAACTGTATTTGATAAAAATATAGAAAACGGTGTCATCAACGTGGCACATCACACTGTGGACTGCTTTGGATTATACAGTATTATATTGTATAAAATACTCTGTCATGCTGCAACTGTGTCACTAATTCTTCACCACCACTTTCTCTCTGTCCGTTCTGTTTTCTTTTCTGTGCACTGGATATTTTTAGGATAAAATAAAAGCGAATCATAAAAAAAGAAATGATGATGAGAAGCTCCTCACTCATTTTCATCTGCAGACTTTGGGCTTGATGCTAAAAACCAACCCGTATTCAAAAACCATTTCACTCTCTCGCATTGCCTCCTCTGTCTTCACACGCCTCTCTCCTTCCAGCCCTCTCTCTTGCCATCTTTCACTCCTCACTCCTCCCTCCTCCCCCTCCGTCTCTCACCTTCCTCCACTCCAGTGACGATGGAGGCAAAGTTGTCGTCCAGCAGGATCATGTCGGCGGCCTGTTTGGACACGTCGGAGCCAGAGATTCCCATGGCAACGCCGATGTCGGCCTTCTTCAGGGCGGGAGAGTCATTCACACCATCACCCGTCACCGCCACGATGGCACCCTGACGGAGAGGGAGATCGACATAGGGAACGAGACAGAGAGAGAGAGAGAGAGAGAGAGAGAGAGAGCGATAGAGGGGATGATAGAGAGTTAATTGCGAGGTACAGCTGCCTCTTCCCATGTAGTGATTGTCTTGTCCACCTTTTGACTTTGATACCAATACTACCAATAATAAGTTTAGTTCCGCTCTGGATCATGTGCACCTGCTCACATGTGAGTCTGTACATGTGTGTGTGTGCATGTGTGCATGTATACCTGTCTCTGGCAGCCCTCCACGATGATGAGCTTCTGCTGCGGGGAGGTTCTGGCGAAGACGATCTCCGTGTGGTTCCTCAGAATATCATCCATCTGATCCTGACTGAGGTCCTTCAGGTCTGTACCGTGGATCACACAGGCCTTGGCGTCCCTACAACACAGAGTCAGAAGGTCTCAGCTTTGTGTATCTGATAATAATAATAATAATAATACAGCCATATTGCATTTAAACAAACTTAAAACCTGCTGCAAAATAAAAGGCTACACTGAGCAGCTACTCCATAATAAAGGTCATAGAAGCCACACTTGGTAAGAGAAACTGTTTGGGGGACTTTGACAGTAGATACCATGTATGTCTGAGTTACAGATTTCAGCTGTGTGTATATATATTTGTGCGTGGACGCGCTCATGTTCACGCGTTTGCCGTCTTACCTGGGGTTGACCTGGCTGACGGGGATGTTGAGGCGGGCAGCGATGTCCTCCACTGTCTCGTTGCCCTCGGAGATGATGCCCACGCCCTTAGCGATGGCCTTGGCTGTGATCGGGTGGTCGCCGGTCACCATGATGACCTGGAAAATAAGGAGAGGAAGAAGAAGGTGATGAGGTAGAGGAAGGAACGTGCACGTGGCTCTGAAATGGGACTCATTTGTGTTGTTTTACTGCTGTATATTACTGTAGGAGGGGCCCAAGTCTGCTGTATGTCGACCTAACACCTTTTTAACCAAGACCAAGATCTCTTCAAACTTTTATACGACCATAAATGACTGAATCTCAGAATAGAGTCCAAAAGATAAAAGCAATAACCATGAAGGGATAAGATGCTAGTCAATGTCAGACTTGCTCACCTTGATGCCAGCGGAGCGGCATTTTCCCACGGCATCGGGCACGGCCGCCCGGGGAGGGTCGATCATGGACATGAGGCCCACGAAGCAAAGGTTGTCTGTCTGGAAGTTGACGTCATCCGTGTCGAAGGCGAAGCCCTTGGGGAACTTGTCCTCTGGCAGGTACAGGTGGCAGAAACCTGAGGAGATGAGGAGAGAGGAGGAAGACAGGGTGGGGAAAAAAGAGGAGAAAAGTTCAAGACGCCACAGATTTTCCTTAATTGCGCAGGCAGTATGATACTATACTATACACCATGATATGACACAACTTTATTGCTAAGCTCTAACTCCTTATCTCCCTCTATCCCTCCCTCCTCACCCAGTACTCTCTCTCCCAGTCCTCCCAGTTCCAGGTAGGCGTTCTGGAAGGCCTCCTTCATCTCCTCGTCCATGGGTTGCTCCTTGCCCTGCATCATGATGGTGGAGCAGCGGTCCAGGATCCTCTCTGGGGCTCCCTTCATCACCAGCAGGTAGGAGCTCTCGTTCTCCTCTGTTTCGTGGACCGAGAGCTGAGGGGAACAGATTGTAGTTCTAGTAATTCTACAAACCTTTTGAATGGCCACAGCTGATCGCAATTACTTTTTTGACTTGGGGGGGATGATATTACTTTGTGACGGGGATTATATGTGAATGCAAGCGGAGAACACCGACCTGGTACTTGTTGGTAGAGTTGAAGGGGATCTCGGCCACCTTCTTGTTCTTGTCCCTCATGGCTTTGACGGAGCCACAGCTCAGCTCGATGCACTTCAGCAGGGCCGACTCCGAGGCGTCGCCCGCCACGTCACGCTTCAGGATGGGCAAAGAATCCTGGCCAGCCTTGAACACAGCACGGTTGCACAGGGAGGCGATGCGGGCCAAGGACACCCATGTCACAGAGCTCTTGTCGAAGGAGGCGCCTGGAGAGGGATTGGGAAAAGAGAACTGTAATGCAGACAGAAAGAAAACTTTTGCAAATTAGAAGAATGAATGCCAGTAACACTTTTTAGATTTTTTGGCTTACCTACCAACGGCTAGTAAAAAAATGTACCTGCCAAGAATCATTTTCCAACAATGCAAAGAAATATGTCACCCCACCTGTTTTCAATGCTATTATTTGATTTGATTTCCTCACAGTCAGAGTATATTGTATATTGTATATTACTGAGCCATTCAAAAGTAATCTTGGCCAGGGTGGCGGTTGACGCTTGGCGGTTTATTCGCTAAAGACAAACCTACAATGCCACCAGACAGAAGCCAAAGTCAAGTTGTTCTTATTGTCTTTCAGTGTTTAGTGTTTTCATGCAGTGTGCAAGATCTCACATTCCCTGTACAGAACTGCAGCTAAACCCCTCCGATAGCTTTCCAAAACCTAGGTGGCCCTAGGTGGTTCCAAGTGCAACAAATGCAAGCCCAGGTCAAAGAGGTCAGTGTGAAGTACAGAGGGCCTTTCTCTCACCAGACTGGTCCTCGGTGGTGTCGGCCTCGTGGATCTGGTTGTCGAACCACATGTGGGCCACGGTCATCCTGTTCTGGGTCAGGGTGCCCGTCTTGTCGGAGCAGATGGTGGAGGTGGAGCCCAGAGTCTCCACGGCCTCCAGGTTCTTCACCAGGCAGTTCTTACGAGCCATTCGTTTGGCGGTCAGGGTCAGACACACCTGAAAGGAAGAGATACAAGAAAAGAAAGAAAGAGGATATACAGAGGATGGCGAAGAAAAGGAGACATTACAGAAAGGAAAGGAGAGAAGGGAAGGAATGATTAGGGGAGTTGTAGATGTCAGACAGAATAAAAGAAAAGGTAGAGGTAAAGATAGGGAGCAAAGGAGAAACAGAAAGAAGAATATTAGTATCCAGTCAGGATAGTAAAGGAAGAGATGCACAACTCCAGGCACTAAACTAACTCCAGCCAATCAGCATACCTGACCAATCAGTGATCACAACCTCTTAAACTAAACCCGCCCCCCAAACCCAGACCCCCCCGCCCCCCCCCCCGGCGCCTGGAGATGTCCATCCTGTTCACCAAAACACTTTGTACCCATCTACAGCAAAATGCACTAGAATCAACGAGCTACTGAAACAAAAGTAAACAGCCGGAGAGCGATGCAGAGAGAAAAAGGGGCAAAAACGAGTGAAGCGGTGAAGCGGAGCGAGCGGCAGTGTGTCATGTCATCATGCCAAGTACGGCAGGACCCATGGGGCCAAACAGAACTAGCCAAGCAGCGGGGGGCCAAATTCAAATTCATGGAGCCTAGTGTCATTACGTTAGCTAGCCGTTGTCATTGCAGACAACTGACCCAGCGGTCTCACTGAATGACCCAGGCACCACCACTGGCCTGGAAGAGAGAGAGGGAGAGACATACAGAGAGAGAGAGAGAGATGGAGAGAGGGAGGGAGGAAGAGAGATACACAAACAGATACAAAACCTTCACCACAGAAAGAGAGATATACGGACACAGAGAGATGTTAAAGCGAAGAAATACAAAGGTACAAGTAGAGATGCATACAGACATCAAACCACACAGATAGAACACAAGCACAGAGACACAGGAAGCAGGGAGACAGTTATACAGCAGACACAGGAAGCAGGGAGACAGACACACAGAGACACAGGAAGCAGGGAGACAGACTTACATAGACACAGGAAGCAGGGAGACAGACACACAGCAGACACACACAGAGACACAGGAAGCAGGGAGACAGACACACAGCAGACACACAGAGACACAGGAAGCAGGGAGACAGACATACAGCAGACACACAGAGACACAGGAAGCAGGGAGACAGACACACAGCAGACACACAGAGACACAGGAAGCAGGGAGACAGACATACAGCAGACACACAGAGACACAGGAAGCAGGGAGACAGACACACAGCAGACACACAGAGACACAGGAAGCAGGGAGACAGACACACAGAGACACACAGAGACACAGGAAGCAGGGAGACAGTTACAGAGACACACAGAGACACAGGAAGCAGGGAGACAGTTACACAGAGACACAGGAAGCAGGGATACAGTTACACAGAGACACAGGAAGCCAGAACACTGTACAACACACAGAATTACACAGACACACAAACACACAACACACACAAACAAGCACCACGGTCAGACATGGGTCAAATAGCAGTGGCAAATAAGTCTCAGTGTCGGTTAGCGGTTAGCCCGACTCAGTAAGCCGGGCTAACCTCGTTTGGCTCCCAGGTAGTAAAACAAACCAGGAAAAGGCTGAAACGCTGCTTAGTGTTGGGTGTCGAGTCCTCTAGTGATCGTGTGAAAAACCCAAGCAGTCCACACATCGGTTAAAAAGGCTTCTATTTGGAAAGTTGTAAACCAAACAGAATAAAGGCCTTTTCATTGTTTTTTGTCAAGCCTTGGATCTCTCTCAAAACCATAAGAAGTATTTGAAAATACTATTTGATCCAGGTCTGCACAGAACGCCCTGTAACTGAAGGAGAACGTAAAACACAGGTAGTGTACCAACACATATCTGGGAACCAAGGAATCGCACAACTTGACAACAAATCTGCGAGCACACACACACACACACACACACACACACACACTAGAGCGATGCACTATAAACTTCCTGTCCCTCTGACAGATTAAAAATATTATACTACAAATTATACTACAAATATTAACACCTACCATGACTCCACCAAACACACAAACATGTACTGCACACGTACGTACACACACACACACACACACACGCAGGCTTCCTCTTCTCCTGCTTACTCACAGTGACTGTGGCCAGCAGTCCCTCTGGCACGTTGGCAACGATGATGCCGATGAGGAAGATGACGGCCTCCAGCCAGCTGTAGCCCAGGATGATTGACAGGATGAAGAAGGTCAAGCCCAGGAAGACGGCCACGCCCGTGATCAGGTGGATGAAGTGCTCGATCTCCTTGGCGATGGGCGTCTGAGAAGAGGAACGCGATTGTGAGTTGAAATGACCGATGTAAACATTAGTTCCTCTTTTATCCCGTTGTTTGTTGACTGTGGTAGATGACAGTGACGGCGGATGCTGTAAAGGTTAAGATACCTTGCCAGTCTCCAGGCCTGAGGTCAGGGTGGCGATGCGGCCCATCACTGTACGATCACCGGTACACACCACGATGCCACGCGCCGTTCCTGGAGAGAGAGAGAGAGAAAAGAGGGTAAAGGTCAAATTATATACTTGTCTGTTTCATAAGGAAGAAAGAAAGACAGGGAGCAGAGACAACAGAGAGCATCGACTATGAGTGAAGATGACTGGATGGAATTGAAGGATGATTGGATGTGTGGCACAGGAATATATGTATGCTCTTTATCTTATATGCAATGGAACAATGTGTCCATAGGGGGGCGCTATAACCCATCTGTTTCTCAGTCAACTTCCACTGTGAGCAGCAGTTCTGTTCAGTGTAGCCGAACTGCACCAATGTGAACAGTGATGTAAAAGGAGGGTAAACTGTAAACTGCAGGCGAACAGCGACCAATATTAATAAAGGTTATATTTTCAGGTGCATTTTGTCCCTTAAAACGCCCTAGCCTCAAATAACAGTTTGATCCTTCTTACTATGACGTGTATTATGAATTTACATCAAAAAAGCATAAACGAAAATGAAAAACTAACCCCAGATGAATGCTGGGTAAACTGAGTTTAGGGAAGTGGGTGAGTATTATCAGTGAAAGTGGTGGTGATACTTTCTATTGCACTACGCTGAGCTATTGACACGGTCTGGTGTTAACAACTGACTGTGATCATGTGTTACGTGTTTTTATGGTTAACCCTGTCTGCAAGACAAATTTCCCTTTCCGGACAATAAAGTTTTGAATTGAGACCTACGATCTGTGAAATCTGACGAAGCTAATGGAGCTGAAATGTCACAACATTGGATTGAGAACTCAATATAACCAAGACACTCAAATGTTATCAAAACGTTACCGGTGACATTTATTGATTTATCAGCCAAAGACACATTTTACCGGCATTTGACCCTTGGCGGGTGTTAATTTAGACCCCGATAGGAAGTAATAACTGGGGTACAACACATACAGTAGCCAGTGTCATTAACATACTAAGATGATGTCACCGTCCACTCCTTATTCTCTCTTCTCGCTAAACTCCTTGATTTGCGGCCTGCAGTAAACGCTAATGTGGAGCCTCCTTGTTTGCAAGACTATCTGAGCACTGAGCTGTAACAACACACACACACACACACACACACACACACACACTCACACACACACACACACACACACAAAGACTAATATTGACACAAGATGGAGAATGGCGGTCAGAGACAGAGATACTGACACAGTAGAAGAAGCACCGAGAGAGAAAAGGGATGTGGAAGAAAAATGGTAGCGATTAAGAGTGACGGCTTTGGTCCAACTGGAGACATGAGAGAGATGAAACCTTTTTCAACCTTTTTCAGTTGCCTGGGTTCCTCAAGCAAATGTATGTTCTCCATAGACGTTTCAGAAAATTCTGATATAAAGAGTTTTAAGCTTTGACCCTAACCAAAAAGATACCAGATGAATCATGAGCTCGCAACAATAGATTCAGAAAAATATATGAATAAAACATAAAAAAATATATGTGAAAAATGAAAAAAAAGTGTTCAAGACTGTATAGCACATTTTTCACATTTGTATTTGTTTTTATCATTGCGACTGATGTCATTCAACTGTGAATAGCAACTTGATTAATGATTTGTAATGATTTTCATGTTTCTATGGTAACAGCAGCAAAATCGGACAGAGCTTGTGCATGTGTGTGTGTAGCATCATAAGCTATGGGGAAGGACGGAGCAAAATGAAAAACAATGGAAGATTGGAAACAGAAAATATTCCGAAAAATATCAGAATAATGGGAAAATTGGAATAAATAGAAAAAGGAAAAACCAGAAATGCGGACTGTGTGAAGACAGTGTGTGTGTACAAAATGATGATGGAGAAAGAGGAGGAGGATATGTGATGATGATGGCGCTGGTTATGACACTGTTAAGGAACCTCACCTTCAACACAGTTGGTGGAGAAGAAGGCGATGTTGCGGGTCTCCAGGGGGTTGTCATGGGTACAGTCAGGTGACCTGGTCTGGGGCTCTGATTCGCCAGTCAGGGACGAGTTGTCCACCTGGGTAGATCAGGAGAAAAGGATTACATGTGGATAAGTGTGTGTGTGTGTGTGTGTGTGTGAGAGAGAGAGAGAGTATAAGTGTGTGTTAATATAAGGCATTAAGTAGTGAGTATTTGTCGAGAGTATTTTGTGTATTACTTCCCCAATATGATTATATGTTATACACTATATATTATGTATCGGTGTGCAGCCACCTTGCAGCCGTGGGAGGAGATGACGCGGAGGTCAGCAGGGATCCTGTCTCCTCCTTTCACCTCCACCAGGTCTCCTGCCACCACCTCCTCAGCGTTGATCTGCATCTTCTCCCCCTCACGGATCACCAGGGCTTGCTGGGAACAGAGAGAGAGAGAGAGAGAGAGAGAGAGAGAGAGAGAGAGAGAGAGAGAGAGAGAGATAACTTTATCGTAACCTGAAGCGCTTTTTGATGAAAGACAACAAATAGAGGGAGAGAAATAAGAACCTATTTCAGGAGGCTTCTACAATTCTAATGCCTAAAATAACACAAAAACTATGTAAAGATGTTATTTAGAGAGAGGTGAGATGTGAGGTGACGAAGTATCTCTCAGTAACTCATCTTGCAGCTCAATTCCACATCAGTAAGGTGACGACGTGACAAGTAGGCAGTAGGCAGCTGTTTAAGATGAAGTGAAACTTTAAAGACCCCCCTGGGGGAAATGGGGTCAAGTTACACAATTCACATGATCAGTCTACAGGGACCAGATCTGATCTGAGGTTCTGCTGGTAACAACTAACCTCCGCTATAATAAAGGAATGCACTAAGTGATCTCAAGTAAGTAAGACGACTGACCTTTTAGTGATAAATCGTTATGAGTGTTTCTTATGATGTAGCTCAATATAGCTGATGGAGACAGGTTCATTTTTAGAACTGTTTCAGGTGAGAAACTTCAAATTCATCCACTGCAGTGATTTGTAGCAGCACAGCCTCCCACCACCCACTACATTCACTTTCCTGACAATTCAAAACAGTACGTTATATATCATATTTCATATTATATCATATTTAGTGTACAGTTTTTAGCAACCTCCTACACTAAACTGCAAGACTTAGACCTTAGATTACTCACCATTTAGTTTTTGAGACAATGCTAGCTGCCTGCTATCACTCAACAGAGTGTATGCTAAGTGTTAGCATGGAGCACCACAGGGATGATGACAGGTGGGTGATTTTGGTATCTATGTTCTCACACAAACAAGCCAATCTCTCCAAAACTTCTTACTTCTTACAAACTGTCTTACATTTCAGGGAGTTGTGACCGCTATGACAGCAGCATATAACACATAGATTCATACAAGCACCAGCGTAACCTGGGGACCCATTATGAAGTACTCATACGCTATCTGGCCCAGTGGTCTCAGTACCTGAGGGACCATGTTCTTAAAGGACTCCATGATCTTGGAGCTCTTGGCCTCCTGGAAGTAGGAGAAGCAGCCAGTGATGATGACGACAGCCGACAGCACGATACCCAGGTACAACTAGAGAGGCGGAGAGAAAGAGGAAAGATTTTCACCTTTAATGCAGAAATAAATTGAGTGACCACACATTGATCTAAAGATATACTGGATGTAAGAGGGGAGGGGGAACAGACAACCAGGGAGGAGACAGAGAGGGAGACAGTAACATCAAACATATAATAAAAAGAAACAATTTGACATGAAGCGTTGGATGAGAGACTATTTCTGGAATCCTAGAAATAACACAGATCGTCTCTTAGGACGTTCATCCTGTTGACAGCAGCGTCTGGTTTGATTTGGATTTACTGGAGTGGAGACTGTCTGTCTGTTGTCTGTTACTGGTTTTATGGCTGCAGCTATCGTGTCATGTCTATCTCTGTCTGTCTGTTTTGGCTTCTACTTTGTGTCTATTTCACACTTTAATGTCTATCTTCCTCTCTGTCAGTCCTTGCTACAGTATCTACCTGTTATAAGTTATATAACATGGTGGCTTTACGTTATCAGTCTGTCTTGTCTGTCTGTCCGTCGGTGAGGCTGCTGTCCACACAGACCGGGCTATTGCGCAATTTCTCCAATTTTAGGTAACGAGCGTCTTTGCCGACAGCGTTTTATTCAAGCCACCTCCCAAAACAGGCAACAGACGTTTCCCAAACCAAATCAAACATGAGGCAATCAGAGCAGAAAGACTTACAAAGCCAAGTTCATATGTTTTGATAGTCTTTCCTGTCCAGGCGTCTGAGTCTAACACCGTCTTAGCCACACTGATTCAGCCCTTCATGCTGACTCGTCATGTTTTTACCCTGAGTCCATCCCTATGGAGTAAAGCACTTTGTCCACGCTCCCCGGTCCTCTGCACTCTGACCCGGCACCAAACAGTCCCGACCCCTGAACGCCTCCTCCCCTCCTCCCCATATTACTAACCGTGGTTGACGCACTCCCTGTGGCCCAGAACGGACGCTAACACGATGCTATCTGTCATACTAAAGACCGGTGTAGGTGGTTGGCATGACGGGTGACGCTCCACTATCACTGTCAGCTGACACAGCGCTGTCCCTCTAGAGCAGCTCCCTCATGATGGATGTGCTGGAGGACAGAAGGCTAAAACACTCAAACCTCCTCCTCCTCCTGCCTGCCGCCTGAGTTTGGATATCTGGCTTCTCTCAGATACAGAAACTTTAAAAAAAATGTCTAAAGTTCTTCCATCCATCCATCCATCCATCATCCATCCATCTTCCATCCGTCCGTCCACTTACGTTATCCCCAGCTGGCTCGTCCTCTGTGGCAGCCTGGATAGCATAGGCCAGGAAGCAGAGGATGGCGCCGGTCCACAGCAGGATGGAGAAACCACCGAACAGCTGGCGGCAGAACTTGACCCACTCCGGGGTGGTGGGGGGCGGGGTCAGGGCATTGGGCCCGTCCCTGGCCAGGTACTCTGCTGCCTTGGCATTGGTCAAACCCTGGGAGGTAAGGAGGAAAAACAAGAAGAGGGAAGGGAAGGAAGGAAGGACAGGAGGTAAAGGATGGAGATAGACAGAGTGAAGGACGACAGGAAGGATGGAGGGAGTGATGGAGGAAGAGGAGCAGAGAGGGGAGAAGAGGGAGTTAATAGGACACATTTAGGCTCAATAAACACTAAACATCAACTGAATCAACCGTTGAATCATCAGCAACCAAGTGAGTCAGAACTGCTGGTGAAAGCTTCTTTACCTGGACGATATCGGTGGTGTATTTCCGGCAAACCTCCTCAACAGACATCTTATGTTCCGTCTACAGAGGGAAGATGGAAAACTAAATCAACTTGAACAATCCAAATGACATTTAAAAAAACATTTAATATAAACTTTGATATTATGGTGTTTCAAGGAGACCTGGGCCAAACAGTAGTAGAGTACCAGATAGGTGGGGTTGACCACATCAGGACAATTCATATAGTGTCAAGTAAGATGTCAGAAAAGTAAAATAAACTGCCTTTTAAATAGTTTCCTGTAGTTGTTTAAACCTTCTGGCACTTACATATATTTCTATTTTACAATTCTACACCTATTATAAAATTACATATCTAACATTTGAAAAAATTTTATAATCTCAAACATGAATTGATAGCAAACTATATAGCTAGTCTAACATCTGTTTGAACTGGAGATATTCAATGATGAGACGAGGTGTTGATTCTTTTCAAACATGGCTATGCAGCATCTTGCTATTTGATCCAGCTGTTTATTAGTGAAGGGATATTTCGTAGGTTTGGCTTCCTGCCCCGTACAGGAGGAAATCCCTCCACAACGGGATTAAACTGGCCTGGTACCTCAAACCACAAAACTACAGCAGCTGCTACAGAATACTACGGCTCCGTTATCGCCCTTTCAAACAGACAGATTAGATTACAACTCAGAGCACTGGAGCAATACCAGGATTACTGTATATGATGAAATCTCCTTTTAAAAAGTAAATAATTCTTTAGGTTGAGTACATTGAGTTATTGACTTAATAAATGTATATAATGTCACATGTTGACATTTCATACGATGGTATGAAAAGCGCTGTATAAATGTGATGTATTATTATTTATTATTATTATGATATCTCAGAGGTTTCCGTTCAAGGTTTCCGTTTTTCATTCATATTTTGGATTACACACCAAATGACAGATGCTGAGCTGTGGCACACAAAATGGCAGAAAATGACAGAAAATGACTCGAAATGACACAAAATCATATGCACAGAGCATCAGACACAGAGGCTCAGTCGCAGGCTCATGGCAGTGAAGTCACAGGAAGTAGGAAGTAGGAAGTACGTACCAAGGGAACTTCCTTCTTGAGGTCATCCAGATCCTTGCCTCCCTTCTTCTTGGGCGACTCCTTCTCGTCCTTGTCCTGCGTGGTGGCCACGCGGTAGCTGTCCGACCGTCCATACTGCAACACACACACAGATCAGTGAGTGTCGTCCTGCCTGACGACCAAATTGCAGCTACATGTTTTAGATTTTAATCATTTAGTAGAAAGACAAGGACAAAGGATGAGGAAAGAAATAGGAAAGCAAGCAAGTAAAAAACATTCCTGCTGCTCAAGATTATTGATGCACCATCAATAATAGAGCCCTGGGTACGGAAATAAAAGTAGTTTTCTGTGCAGTTTTGTGCATTGATGCATGATATTTACTCTTTAGGTTGACGGCTAAATTATTAATTCCTTCATTCTGTTAATTAAGCACATGGATTCGATCGAGGGCTCCCAAACGTTTTACACCCAACTCAGTGAACAGGATGAAGACAGATGGTGCTGTAATCTTGACAAAACCAGAGAGAGATGACCCGAGCAGCACGCAGCTTCAATCATAAGCCACTAAATTATATGCTGCTGCACCTCCTTAAATATTAGTGCTCTTCAACCTGTCTCCTCCTCTTCATCTCCCTTCATGACTGAAGTGGATTCATTAAATCAAAGGACTCTTAGCTTTCAGTCGATAGAAAGAGCAGATGTTCCTAATATTTAGTATCGTCTGTGTACATCAGTTTGCCTGCTATCAAACCACCCGGAGTCAGAGCTGTAACTAGAACACAAGAACACAATGACAGTTTCAAACCAATACAGTCACACTCTCTTTCTCTCTAATAGAAACTTGGGGTCCAAGCAAAGACAGCCCAGGAACACCTTGGCGGTCTTGCTGGCAGCCTCCAATCAATTAAATTTCAATTCAGTTACTGTTGTCAAATCTTGGACATCCCAAACACCCTATTTTCACTGTGTCAGGACACACTAGGCTGCAACCTGTGATGTTTCTCCCATATTTAAAGCCCAGTCAAAACATCTAGTTTCAAGTCCAAACATAGAAGTAATCCCCCGGTGAGAAGGAAATTGAGACTCCCTGATTAGATCACATCATTAGATCTCAGCCTGTCTCAAGAGCCATTTAGACTACTAGACAACTGTCTAGAGGGAACTAAGGGAAAGAGGGGGAGAGAGAGAGGGAGAGGGAGAGACAGACAGAGAGAGGACGATTCAGGAACCCATGAAAGAAGAACAATCTGACACTAATTGTAAAATGCATTGTGGGATATCAGTGGTGTCCTACATTAGGGTGTACAGTGCCCACATATGGATGTGAATGAGTTTTTGTATGTGTGAATGCATGTGTTAGGGTTAGACTGATATATGTGTCATCCATCTCCAATATGATGGAGGTTCCTCTGACTCTTTTTGTCATGAACGTGGTCAAATGTAAAGATACTGAATATCAGAAAATATCAGTATCAGAGACAGTCTAAAAATATTGGTATTGGCCTTCAAAAGTCCACATCAGTCAAAGCCTAGGGTTTGTATATGTATGTGTCTGCAACTGTGCATGCTCATATCGTAAATTGGGGATTAATTGCCCTCTGTTACCCAGCATGCACCCCACCATCCAGGAGGAAAGAACCAAAATGCCAGCCAGCGGTCCAGCCCACCACTGTATCGCCCAGAGGAATAGAAAATGGCAGAGTGATGAAGACCAAGAAGAATCTGTGAAGATTTATTTTATTTCCTGTGGTATTTCTGGCTGAAAATCTGTGTAAAGTCTGCAGTTGACAGTTGTAATGCCATTTTCTTCCTCCATGCCACAGATTTCTACTTTATTGAGAAAGAAAGTAGGAAAGCTGAGAGGAAAAGGGGAAAGGAGTCACAGGAGAGCAGATTCTGGCTGCGGTCAATCAATCCTCGACCAGCAGGACCACACGTCAGTATAAATAAATATATAAACTGGCCACAGATGGGTGTATTTCTACAAGCACAGACACACTCACACATTTCTACAGCATACACTAACCAGGTCTGACATCAGGGATCATTGAAGGACTTGAATTCACTGACAGTGGGTTTTGCAGGTTTAAATGAACTTGATTTCATTTCTAATTGAGCCAAATGAGAGACACTGAAGCAGGGAAGCATGCAGGGACAAGCATTATGCTACATTTGAGTTCAAATGTGTCCAGAGCCTAAACACACCCGGATGTCACAGAGCCTTCCTCAGGGTGGCTGGCCTTGTCCTGTTTGAGTGTCTGTGTTAATGTTAGTCCTGATGCCCCTTGACCTCATACTTGTTCATTAGTTTTTTTTCTTGACTGCAAGGGCTTCAACTATTGTGTCAAAAGTTGAGGGTTTATTTGCCAAATGTATGATTGAATAGTCAAATATAATCGCCAGCATGGTTTGTGTATGTACAGTAAAACACGTTTTAGGGAGTCTACAGATTCTGTTTGACCTGGCGACGCGGTTATGATGGGATGGGAGGGCAGACTTATTTTGGGAAAGCTCTTCTGTGGATTAGTCTGGAGCGGGAGGTTTCACACTGATTTGATGGCTGCTCGATGCTGTTCATCAGTTTATTTCTCGGTGGATGAAGAGCTGGCAGGGTGGCGTCTCGTTGACAGCCAACCAAACATCTCATCACTTGTTTCTCTTCCTCTGCACCTCGACACGGTGAGTGTGTGCAAGCCTGTGTGTTTTTCTATGAGTGTGTGCATGTATGTACAGTATGTATGTGTGTTAGCACGTATGTTTGTTTTTTTGTCTCTTTTATGTCTGTTTTTTGTGTATATGTGCATTTTCTATGTATGTGAATGTTTTTCTGTGTGTGTGTGTGTGTGTGTGTGTGTGTGTGTGTGTGTGTGTGTGTGTGTATGTGTAATCTCCATGCATGTGTGTGTTGTAGTGAATGTATGCATTTTATATATACATATACATATGTGCATTTCTTTTCCGAGTATTTCTCTGTGTAATGTGAGCATTTTGTGTGTGTTTTTCTCTTATGTGTGTGTGTGTGTGTGTGTGTGTTGCCATCTGTCAGGAGGTGCTGTGTCCTGCGGGGCTGTCCTGTCCAGCAGGCCATCAGATTACTGCTGTTTACTACACTAACAGATTAACCCACTGAACAATGGTAATCCCTCTCAATCACTCTCCTCTCATCTCCTCAATCTCTCTCATTCATCCTTACCCATTCACTTATTTGGGCTTTAAAAAAAATAGTGTGTATTTTTTGCATCTTTGAGTGGCATGAGCTGTGAAACGCACTAAATAGTCACTTGTACTGATATACTAAAATAAGGAGGCTGGACCTAGACAAGGCTGCTCTCTCCTCTCTCCTCTCTTTCATCCTCATCCATTCACTTACTTGAAAAGGTAAGAAACTTTGTCTCATGTATCATTCAATCGTAAAAGCTGGGAAACGCAAAGAATATACTCATATACTCATCCTTGATAGTAATGTGACAACAGGGCCCATGCCAGGGGAAAGAACAAGAAAGAAAACATGGATCTCTTCTCTTCCCCCTCGTCATTCATCCTTATCTTTGAGATTTAATTCAGATAAATGAAATGTGCGACCAACAAGTCACCGGATGTTAATTCATTTCTTGCAGAGCTGAGCGACCAGGGGAACTTGGACGGTGTGGGGACGGGCAACAAGTTGGCCAAGATAAAATTGGCCATGGCTGAACTTTTTGTGGTCAGTGGCCATCAACAGCCAATCAGATCTCCACGCTTCCTTGTTTCCCTACAGATGTGATTTTGTTTCATGAATAGTTCGGCCTGGGGTGTAAAATGGACGGGGAGTTGATTTAACCATTCAAAGCTTCCCAGTTCTCTACAACTTTTATTTGAAAGACTGCAGGAATAAACGTCTCAAGAACGATGCTTGGAGAGCGGCTACATCCATCGCTTTTCTTGCATTTAATTGCATAAATTCTTCCTTCTACTGCCTGACTCTCCCTGGTTAGAAGCTGTGAAACCTGAGGAGGTTGCAGCAGCATCCAGATGTTCTGCATTGCGCTGCAGAACAGACGCTGAACATGTGCAGTGGTGGTGTAGCTGCTGCCATTTCTAGCCCAGCCTACGGCACAGTACACCACAGGTCTGAAGAGGGCTGGATAAGCCATTTTTTAATCTGATGAAATCACTGGTCAAATCTCAGACATCCCAGACAGGGACATTCTGATCAGGACATCCTGGTTCTAGTGTGACTGCATGAATGGAGGGTTTTAAAATCTAATATATATCATCCATCGTTTAAAAAGCCGATATTACATCAAAGTGGTCAGGTGAAGGAAATCCAAATGAGCTGTAATGGGGAAAATTAAAAAAGATATTGAGGTCCGTATGGTAAAAGTGTTATGAAAGGACCTTGTTTATCTTCTTTCCTTTAAAAGTCTTTATTTGTCTTTATTTTGTGTTACGGTGATTTTCTAAGCAGCAGGTTGTTATATTATAAGCTCTGGTGGTGCCATAGTGGATCATCATGTCCACACACACAAAGAAATGGATTATCACACAGATCAGTGGACAGACTGACCTAGAAATACCAACACACACACACACACACAAATATACACACGTGATCAGAGGGATCCTCCATGCATCCATCATGTATCCTTCCCTCCCTCCCTCCCCCTCCCATTTTGTTGACACTCCCCTCCCTCCAGGCCACCCATCTGTTTCTCCCCTCTCTTTTTCTCTGATCTCCTCATCTGCACCAGGTTTAATCGGGAGGAAATAGCCTTCTTGTGACACTGATGCTGCAGACTGAGTTTAGCTCAACACCGAGTTAGCTCAGTGTGTGATGCCGTGGTTTAACTTAGTGCACGTGTATCCAGGTTAAGAGTGCATATATAAGCTATAGCGGTGTGTAAACTCCCTGTACTTCCCTATACAACCATCTTGATCCTGGTTTTTGATTTGGATATTGTGTGTCTCAGTAATAACACCGTCGAGATCAGGGGTTCGATTCCCACTGGGACCACCCATGCTATATTATGCATATGACCAAAGGTTTTTTATTATAGTAAATGGAGTCAGAATGCAGATCTGAAACCAGTTTTCCCCTTCAGCCATGGTGAAATGTATAAGTCATGTGAAATCTGACCAGTGACGGCTGATCGTTGCTCCCACTTAACGAGAATTTAGCCATCATACATCATTTAGGCTGATGAGCTGCGTGGAATGAGGAAGATATACTGACCCCATTGCAGAGCTTTGATACTCACTATGTGACACTGATGTAAGCTTTTTAACCCTTGACATGATCTGGAGCTGTAGAGGAATGAATGAAAACCGGGCCTTGATCCTATACACTATAGGCTACACTGTAGCCTATAGCTGTAAGGCCCCTAAGGCCCCTAAATGGTTTGTATGAAATGAAGGAGTGAATGTTATTGAAAACTTGAAAACTGTTGTATACTTGTATATAAAGTAATAAAAAAGAGAAGTTGTCAAATGTTTCAGATGGTGGACGTCTCAACTGGATGCGGTGTGGCCCCGCCCCTCCCACGCTTCATTTTTAATTTGTATAAAAGCTTCTTGCCCTCAATTGTTCTGCTGATGAGCCAAACCCAAGCCAACGTGGTGAAGAAAACCAATTTACACCTAATTCTCCCAGCTAAAACTAATTTCTAACGTTGGGTACGACGGATGTCAAATCCATCCGTTTTTAATTTGATTTTCGGATGAGGTCAGAGTGGATTTTAACCAGTCAGACCATAGACTTGCTGCTGTTCCCCACATTTAGCAACGCAGAACTGGATATAAAATGGCAGTTGTTGACAAGAATGTGATTGACAGCTTCTACATCCAATGGGCTGATAGAAGGGGGGTGGATGTGAGGTTTCCTAGCAACACCCAATCCACTGGGGCCATATTTTATTTCATGACGTACTTGACTTGAAGGTGCGTTATGTAATATTTCTGCATCATTCATAGGGAAGCTACGCCTGGCTAATCAGGAGCTGGAAGGTTTTCAGTGTGTGAAGTAGTCTCTCTCTCTCTCTCCAACAGTGTCAGACAACATAAATCAGCACAAAAAGCATCTTAATCCCCTTCTATTTAAAATTCAAGCAATGAATCTACATCGTTATGTCCATCTCTACATCATGTTTCACACATCATGGTGTTAAAGGCTTTTAACGGCTACCCTCCTCTGCCCAGCTCCAGAATCACACCTACGTGACCTCGGTGATGTCAACGTGACCTCATAGTATATGCTGCACATTATATGCAATGAAATTGATGGCTGCCCAACCGATGGCACTGCACTGAACAGCAAACGGCAGCAGCGCTATTGGACGACCCTGATCTGTGACCCGCAGCAGTATGGATCCAAGCTATTTCACACACACACACACACACAAATGGAAACTAGAAGGGGACAGGAGGTCAGCGTCAATGCCGATGAAATATTGACAGACTGGGAGAATTATGCAACACTTGGGCCTGTAGTAATGTGTGTTAGCATGCAGGCTGTTACTCAGTCAGTTAATAACAAGCTGCACGTGTGTAACGTGCATTCGTTCAAATTACATCTAGTTATATATCAACATATCATCTGAGGGTGGGTGGACTTCCCATTCTCCTTGAAATCCAAGGTTTGGTATGCCACTCTTCCCAGTCTCCAAGGTTTACCGACCATCATCCCATAATAATCACTAGGTGAGTCATAAAGTGAAGAGATGAAAAGCTCCCCTGATTTCACCTTTTATCTACCAAAGCCGTAATATTCAGGGCTCCATTTTATTTAAAAGTCTCCAGTGATTTGTTCTTTTACCGCTTTTTTTATTGTAATTTTACTGCTCATAACTATCGACTGGCATCTATTTGTAGACACAGTGGGAGGCTCTGCTCCTTGCTCTGCTCCTCAGGCTGTAAAACTGCAGGAAACAGAAGTATCCAGAGGCTCGGTACCTCCTGACATGAAAAAACAGCTTGTCTGTTCACGATTTATAGATTTTGCCGACAGCAGAAAAGAGTGCCTGGTGACTGGCGCCTGGTGGGTCATTTTGACTGATGTAATATTGCCCATCAGTTCATTTACAGTTCAACAGATTCAGGAAGCAGATTTTCTTTCTTTTGCCATAAGGCTTGTATGGCCAGTCCATAAAGAAATGGATGGAAACACCACTAATTATTACATGTATTGCAGTTCCAATGAACATTTTGCAAAGTCAGCTCCTCCCAACCCTGATGCTCATTGACTTACACCAGAAAATGTACAGGTGCTAACCCAACCCCCGATAAACTGAATAATTAATTCAACAGTTTAATTCCAAAATACAATACATCCATGATGGAAAAATACTCCCTGATCAATATTTCACAGATTCACAAAGGGTCATACTCTACTATGACTATACTATTTTGGAGGCACAGCTGTCTTAAGACAGAAAATAACTTTATTATTTTTTGTTAATTTTACCAGGCCAGCAAGTTTTGTAACAGTGGGGATCATATTTTTTTTAAATGGTGGAGCTCTTATTTTGAAATAAAACTCGTCGATTATAAGTATGAAACCTGATGATGTCATTTAAAGCTCTAATATTACAGTCAGTCTGTATTATTAAAATTTCATCCACAGAAGCAGATGAAATTTTCCACCTTTCAATAGTTGATTATTACTAACTTTCAAGCTTTTGATTTATTGATTAATACTGTTTATCGAGATTTCTCACAGGTTAGTGTACATCCTGTTGGGTTAACCAGTTTATGATCAATTGGGAACTCATCAATAATTACATTACAGTAATTATTATATATAGGACATTCTGGTATATTGCCACATGGTTTTGTTTTTGTGAGTTATACTGGAGACAATTACTCACTTGGGCATCAAATTTAGTCTTTTCAATGACTTTCAAGGTTTTGTTTGGTGAAGTTCAAGGACTCAAACGTGTTTTGGGGTAAGACATGGTCATTGGTCAAAATTGTTCAAATTCATTTTAAAACTGCTGTTGTATCAACGCAAATATCCATGACACCTTATTTCATTTTTTCTCAAATCCACAAACTCAAAGCCCACTTGAACCCTGCAGTTATTATCATGGCTCCATCGGTCGACAATAACAGGTTTGAAATGGAGCCACTGCAGTGAAGAGATTTCATAATGTTGAGTGTTGTTACGCATCCGCTTCATGTATGGACTGGAGATTAGATGAATTACAGCAGGGACTTCATACATACACATACACACACACACACACACACACACACACACACGAGTGCACCAAAGCAGGCATGCACACGCACTACACACCGTCCTCCACTGTGATTGGCTCTCTTCCTGAAGCTTCCGGGCCCAGTGCATTATGGGCCATGGGAAAATGGGGGATGCATTCAACCTAAAGTATCGCTACCTCTCTTTCCCTTCCTCCCCCTCTTCCTCCCTCCCTCTCTCTCTCTCTAATCCTCAAGCTCCACCATCGCTCCATCCTTGCGTCGTTATGGCACACTGGGCAGCATCCAGATCCCAGCGTTCCTCCCTCCATCCTTCCCACAGCCATCACCCTTCTCAAGGTGACTCATCACAGAGGCGCCTCTCTCTCTCTCTCCACACCCCTTTCATCTCCATCCCTCCTCTCCTCCTTTCTTCTCCTCCCTCCTCCTCTCTCCCTCCCTCCCACAGTGGCAATCACAGGATCTCGGTCAGTTTCCACCAAAGAGGATCATCCTCCCAGTGCAGCTGACCTTCGATTCGTCTCTGCCAGCCAGGCTGTCACCAACCAGCCCGATCGTTGTCCCCCCCACCCCCCTCATCCTAATCTCCCTCCTCTTCCATATCTCTCTTATTTTCCCCCCATGGCTCACTGTGAGTGAATCACAGCCCCAGCACGGGAGTTTCCACTCACCCCCCCCTCCCTCCCCCTCTTTGACGCAGTAGCCAGAGTCGTGCCCGGTTTCCCCCCCTCCAGGCAAACCGATCCAGCGGCCAGCATCAGAAACCGTGACAGAGCGACACCGTTACGAGGACTCAGCCTGAATGCTCTCTCATCCCGTGAGATAACCACCTCCCCTCCTCCCACCCCCCCCAACCCGGATGTGTATGGAGAGCAGAGGAGAAACCACTGGCCATCGTCCCTCATCGGCAGGATGGAGCACGACACCATGGACCCTTTGAAACACAACTATCCTACTACAGATTTAACAAGGATGCATAAGGACATATAATCACTGCAAAGCTTTGAGATATAACAAAAAGATCCAAAAACACCAAGAAGTTCAAAAAGGTGATAATAAAGTCACTACTGAGGTCAGACCCACTATGAGCCCCTAGTATAGGAGTGATGTAGGGATGTTGGAGTGGTTGTTCGTTGGGAATGACATCATGGAGTCTAATTTTAGTGGTTGGAACAGGATGTCCTTCATGACCTGACAAATCAATGAGGTTTTGCCAGACTCCTGGGGTAAAAGTGTTGGCTACTATAATTATGGTGACCACCTTTCAACAGGATCGATCTGACGATTTTTTTTTTTTTTATTGGGGGGGGGGGGCGGGGGGCACCGCTGAGGAACCATTTTGACGCAGTTGTCTGTACCCGTTTGGTACCCAGACACAAGCCCGCCTCCACATCCTCACCAAACCCAACACCCATCAAATGACAGCCACGAGATGAGCTGTCGTAATTGACCAAAACAAGTGTTCGGTATTAAAGACAATACTCATATAATAGCCTTGATGGATTTGATCCCCAGCCCCCACCCAGACTCTTTGGGTCCGGATCTGTCCCTGTCGCCTCCTCATCCGCACTACGAGACAATCGTAAAACCACTTGGTAATAACAAGGCAGCATCCTGGTTGTTATGAAAGAAAAGCCCGTTGATATGACGGCGGAGAGCCGATGCAGTCAGATGTGGAGGAACGATACGACACGTCCGCAGTCCGGGCTGCGTTTACCACACCGTGCGTAATTGCGCGTTTTACCTGCATGCTCTTCACGACCGATTTAATACGTGGCTAAATCGCAGAATGACATTATTATACCTTCTGACTAGTCGTGTTTTTTTGGGGAGGGGGCTGCGAAATTCCCCAATCGTCCAAACCGGGTCCAACCTCGGGCGTCAGATGTCTGTCGGTATTCATCCCGCTTCTGGAGCCAGGGGGCGAGACGGTGCATCTCCCTGCCTCTGCGTGATTTATTACTTATTACTCGTTACTCAAAAGTAATGCCATTCCTCGACCGACAAGGCCTACTCCCTGATTCCTTCCGTTAATCATTCCGTTACACCTCCAAAACGAATCGGCGTCAGAAATCAGATTATCTCATCTGCCTCTCCTGTGAAAGATCTGGAAGACCAAGTAAACTTTACTGCCTTTTCTACTGATGAGGGAAACGAAACGGGGAGGTGAAGGCGGGTTTTGGGGTTGTTCAACTTTAACGTGACATTTAGAGGGGTGATTGTCGACTGCAAAATGACTATTGAAATTAAAATACTCTACCGGGGGAAAGGGAAGCTAGTACTGTAACGCGTTACCACCCAACTCCGGCTTTCCGTCGCACCGGTTTGAAAGTCTGGATGCGGCGGACTCTCTCAAATCTGACGCAATTTTTTTGGGGAGAAAAAGGCGCAGTGTCCAGGCAACAAGCATCCCCATGATGTTATCCCAGCAGTCTCAGCCACTGTGGTGATTTTTTTTTAACAACGTCTTGTTTCAACCGAATAAAAGATGAGGATGTCAAGATACAAGTCATAGATGCCCCCACCGTGTTCAATGTCATTTCTAACACCATGCCTTTACCTCCTTTACCTTCTGTGCATTTTAACCGTTTCCCGTGGGAGACAGGCGCATTGTTAGCTAGAATGGGGCATTTTTATGCCTTATAACCACAACAAATTGAGCTCTTACCCCCATTTCGGCGCAGTCAGTCGGGTCTCCTCAGCAGATGTAACGGTTTCAGGCTGTATTCAACCAGAACAGCGGGCTTTAAGGTGTGGAGGCAGGGCCAGGAAACTGTTTCTCGTCTACTTATGAGAAATTTAAAAAAAAAAACGTCTCCCTTCAGCAGTTTAGCTAACGTTATTGCTCTAACGGCGCGAAACAATTAATCAGTGAGTGAAATGTCTTAGGATCTCATTTGTAAGAGGAACGGGCGTAAGGGAACGTGACAAGGCGACGTTTCATTGAACACCTTCCGCGAAGCTGCTCCCCGTTCAGGCGAAAATCAAAATCGGTCCTTTTCTAGGTGTAAAATGGTAAAGTTACAAGCAGCCTCTCTCGCTGCCAGGCGCAAATGATGCCGTTAGAAAGTAGAGCCGGGCAGCTGGCTTCTTCTTCGGATGCTGTCTCCCTCCGCGGCGGTGCCCAGGCGGCCGCAGTTCTCCCTGTTTCGCTGCACGTCATTCCGCGTGTGAAAGGAGCGCCGGTGAAGCGGGCGCCCAGTGCTGCATTCATTTCGTTTGAGAAAGATGGTAAATACGAGCTTCCTACTTGGAAATACCGCTCAGGTGGGAAATGGTAGTTAGAAACAAGGGATTAAGTTCCATTTCAATGACATTAACATAAGAAAAGTCTGCAGGTATGAGAGAGTCAGAGTATACACACTTGAGGAAGAAGTAATTGATGGTCGGGGGGTTTCAGGTGGGACATATAATTTTAAACTATCATTCACCTCGGCTCTCAGGCCATAAATACTACTTGCGAATTTGGGATTTGGCAATTTATCCAGGGTACTGAACTCTGAACATCATCAACAAGGAAATATCTGCTGTCAGGTGCAGGTAATGATATATTCAATTTAAACGAAACAAACACTAGTCATTTTTGTGACCGCTCTTAAATCCCATGAAAGGAAACAACTACTTGCTGGGTTTGTTTTGCTGTAAAACATAAACTCCAATGTACCACAGACTAAGTGAATGTGTGTTCATTGTGAGAAAAGCTGAGGATTATCACCACAAAGTCAACAGAAAACTTAAATCGTGGCATTTGACAACTTCAAAGGAGTCCAAAGACGTGAACGCTTCAAGTCATTTGGGTATAATGCACCTTTGGCCTATTTGTCACCCCAATAGGCTGCAGTAGAGCCAGATAATTAATAGATGACCAGTCCAGCTATATTGAGGGATCCTCTCACACTGGCCAAGAGCACCAAGGAAAAGGCCCAACCCAGCATCTAACCTGCATAAGTACTGCAGGATTTAGGGAGTGTAGAGCGGCAGTGGTATTTTATTTAGACCATGAAGAATAGAACAGAAGAGAGTGGAGCAGGAGAAGACGTGAAAGTACTGAAAAAGAAAAGATCAAGACAGAAAATGAAAGAGAAGAGTGGAGCAGAACACAAAATACAACAGAATAACCCCAGGAGAAATTAAGACCCTTGCTTCACTGTTCCACACTGGAACAAAGATGGATTACGTACCGCTAATATAGGGACTCACAGCCCCGGCCAAGGAACACAACACATGCAGAGTCAACTGGAGACAGAACGCACACGACGTGATGTCCGCCACCATCCAAAGCAAAGCTGCAGCTTTACATGCTTTATTTCTGTATGCACCACCTGCTGTGGAAGATTAGACAATCATACTGCTGTTTTTAGAGCCTTCAACTGGGGCGGGAGACATGTGGATATTGTGCAGCTGGAGGGAACAAAAAGCACTTGCTGGCATTTGTGTGTGCGCAGGGCAACCACACACACACATACACACATGGAGGCCCAGGTGACTCAACCAGTGCACATGAATGAAAGGGAAAGCACAGTATATAACGTATAATTGAGGGACAAAGAATTCATGGCTTTGTATCATACACCCGTGTGTGGTGTGTGTGTGTGTGTGTGTGTGTGTGTGTGTGTGTGAGTGTCTGCGTCGAGGCATCCTCTGTGTCCAGATGGGATCAATACTGCCCACTATCATAATTGAAGTGTGTCCTGGTTTCTGCACTGCTTTGTCATCCCTCCAGCATCCTCCATCAATCAAGTTGGGTTTTTTCTGTTCTCAAAACGAGCTCCAAAAGTGGTGCCAACACACACATGCGCGCGCGCACACACACACACACACACACACACACACACACAAATAATACTCCTGGACAGACGTTAAAAAGCATAATCTGGTCACAGTGTAGAAGGTCAACTGTTATGAATTTACTAGCTGGAGCGTCTAGTGTTTAGTAGTATTTGCCGGGTACAACTAACAAGGAACCTGTGAAGAAGGTAAAGTCACATACGTCAGAGCCATGACAAACTCTAAAGTCTGCAGTATAATTTGGATGTAAGTCCATACTTTAGTTTTTGAGTATCAAACGCGTTCTAGCTTGGCAATGACACCGAGTCATCTTTCATTACATTACATTACAGTCATTTAGCAGAAGCCTTTATCCAAAGCGACTTACAATAAGTGCATTCAGCGTAGGAAGGCAAGAGAACCTACTAGTCACCAAAGATCTTAAGTGCATTGCCTTCCTAAACAAGGATCTAGGAGCATAACCAGTGCTGAGGAAAAAGTGCAATAAAAAAGTCATTAAAAAGTAATGCTTTAACAGTTTAAAAGCAGAGTAAGAGTTTCCTACTTGGAATTATTACTTGAAGGTTGTTTCAGTGAATTTTTCTAAGTCGAAATATGAAAATTTACAACTTTCCAATGTGTCTGTAACGCCATACAGGTACCAACTCTCTTTATTACGCACCACCTTTCATCCTTCCCTTTCTATGGCTCTCCTACTGTTGCTGGAAAACTGCAGGTTAGAAGCTCAGCACATCCTCCATAAAGGTTAAATAACAAAGACTGTATTTTAAGAAGAGGAGAGGGAGAGGACCAGGGTGAAATGAGGAAGAGAACAAAAACATTTCAGAGACCTGGTCACCATAGCAACAACTGCCAGGTAACCTTGGCTCCCTAATCATCTTGCTGATGTGAAAGAAAATCCAGGAAATGGGAAAGAGAATGGATGGAGGGATGGAGGGAGGGAGGGAGGACGGGTCAGGAGGGCAGCGGGGAAGGAAATTGGACAAACGAGAGAAAAAGAGAGAAATAATATTTATCTAAGGATTAATCGTGTTGCTTCCTCCGATCTGCAAGTGTCTTTTTTGCTGATTACCTTCCACGGTCGAGTTACGTTTTAATCGCCGTCGACAGAACGAGCAACGGCTATCAAAAGATCTTGTGATGCAAAAATGCTTTGTCACTGTTTCCATCGGAGACACAAAATGCGAGTAATCATAAAGGACCTGTGGATTGATTTCCTGTATGCAGACACACAGTGGGAATCTGATCTTCTGTCGGTGAGAACACACATGTAAAGGCACACACATAGCGGCTAGGTGGCTAGTGTGATTTTCCATAGACAGAAGGGGGTTTTCTATCAACTAAACAAAGAAATAAATTGTGTTGAAAGTCGTCTTGCGGCATCCACAGTTCATTTTCATGGTGCGACGTTAGCTAGCATGTTCACTACCAAGCGAAGTGATGAGTCTTTTTGTTCCAGACCACCATCACTTCTGCACCGCAACGTTAACATGTTAGTTTTGTGTATTTGAACAGTCCAAACTCGGACGCTTTGCTTTGTTTACATCACCAAAATCAGGCCGAGGAGTAAATATCACTTCGGTCTGTAACGTGTTTCAGAATGGGAGTAGTTTGCTCATATCAAGTAATCTACAACGTACTGGAATAGACAGGAGTGAACCAGATGGATGTGGTGTTAGCATCACCAATCAGATAACATCAGGGGATTATATGTACCAGCAGACTGACCGGTAGTTGTTTGCATGTATATAGCATGTACATACATACAGCCTTTAACACTCAGCTCCTGTGAAGGGAGTCAACTTTTATGAAAAGTTCATTTCTGACCAAAATTGTGTTTGAGGGACCTAAAAACCTACTTTCGTTTGTGGGTTTGTGGGTTTGTGGGTATGAGCTGTTTAGAGGAAGAAGAAGAAGAAGCACTGTCAGTACCATCTGTTGCATCCTGGTTGTTCCTACTATATAGCCTTAAAAACCTGCAACCAGTCCACTACTGAGCAGCAGTTGGGGGTTAAGTGCCTTGCTCAGAGGCACCTCGATGGTAGTTACTGATGCAGGGGGGAGTGTTACTCACCCATTTGCCCCCAGGAGGGATTCAGTCTGGGGATTCAAGACTCTAACACTAACCTTTAGCTTCCCGAACAGAATTACTTTTTGAAATGCCACAGTGTGAATGTCCTGTAGGTTTGAGAGCACTGATGTTGGTTCACCAGTCAGTAATTTCAGTTTTCGCACACACAGACACACACACACACACACACACACACACACACACACACACACACACACACACACACAGAGACCTACTCACGGACCCTCTGTCCCTCTGCTGGCTATTTTGTAAGCCTCTTGTCACGTGAGGATAAAGGGTCCTCCTGGTCCCCTTTAGGGTGAAGTGGCTGATGAGTGTTAGGTAACACACACACACACACACACACACACACACACACACACCAGAAAGATTAGACAAGCAGACTGTTCGACCTACATAGTAGCTTTCACACCTTTGTTGCAGGCAGTGATGTGGTGGTAAATAAAAAGGGTGAACTTTGACCTCCAGGCACCATTATGCCACTCTGTGACATTCAACTACAACTTGTAATATTTACTATGGCTACTAATTCAGTGGCCTCTCTCTCTCCCTCTCTGTCTCTCTCTCTGTCTCTCTCTCTCTCTCTCTCTCTCTCTCTCGTATCTACTCTGCCTCCCAGCTGTTTGCTCCCTCTCTCCCCACCCCTGTCCTCCTCCTCCTCCTCTCTCCCTCTCTCCCTCCATCCCTCCCCAGTGTTGTTTCATCAACCTCTTGTTGGTGTTTTAACAGTCAAAGGCCGTGAACCATTTTCTCCCCACACTGCATGCTAACCCGAACCCCAACTATCCAAACAAGTCTTTGCTCAAGTGATCAAGTGAATAGTTGCCCGGCAACTTCGACAGCTACAAATTGGAGGCATTGTTTGCAAGATCAGTTTTGGTTTTTAAACTATTTTAAATGCACTGCAAAAAATGACAAGCATGGCAAGTGATTGTATCTTTAATCCAGACCTATAAAACTTAGTCTCTCTCTCTCTCTCTCTCTCTCTCTCTCTCTCTCTCTCTCTCTCTCTCTCTCTCTCTCTCTCTCTCTCTCTCTCTCTCTCTCTCTCTCATATCACATCGTTTTCTTCTCCTCAGATTACAGGTAGGATTATTAGGTAATTCTCTCTCCCTCCCTCCCTCCCTCCCTCATCTCCCCCTCCAGCCATGAAACACTATTTCTGATGCAACATGGGAGGGTGAAACATTCACACTGACATCTGGGAGTTTATATTTGTGTGTGTGTGTGTGTGTGTGTGTGTGTGTGCGCGTCCCTCTCTTACGCTCAGTGCACTCGCTGCTCCAGTCTGCTCCCTGATCTTATAATAGCACAGGTCTAACTGCACCTACACCTACGGCTGGTTTACACCGGCAGTGAGGAGTAGAGGCATGTACAGTCAGTATACACGCTATGAGTGGATATTACATTTAAACATCAACACTGCATGTGCTCTCTAGTCAAGTCAAGTCAAGCTTTATTTGACTTGGCTTGACACACAAACATCATAAAGAGACAAACCAGACAGAAAGGATCGGACAAGCAGGCTTGCAGCTACTTGACCATCCCTCTGTCTATCTTTTAGCATGTGAAATGTCTCTCCGTGCATCATGATGGATCCCTTGGATACGGTGACATAAAATAAAAAAGTAATTCATAAAAAAATATCTGTATTAAACTAAAACTTGCTAACTTAATGAGTATTGCATGGATCTTGGGTTTCTCTATGTTTTCTATAGCAGCTCCAGAGCCTCAGTACTGGTCTTCCTACAAAATAAGAGCTAAGAGAGTCTGCATTCCAGAATTTCCCCCCAGGGATCAATAAAGTATCTATCTATCGATCATGCTGCCCCATTCGATTTTTGCTGCCGTTGACTCTCGAAATACGAGCCTATAGAGTAGTGTGTAGGTTTGCAGTGTCTCGCGCCCGTTGTGTTTACTACGAGAATAAAATCACCATTAGTCTCCATAAAAGCTGTCGGGTATCATTTCCACTACGCTCTGTGTTATGAACAACGCAACCAACTCTCTTTCTCTTACAAACACACACACACACACACATTCATTTTGAAAACTGATGAAAAACTCCATTAAAATTGTCATGCATGATTCCAACTGCAGTATTTCAGCTGCTCTGCACTTTCAACACACAAACACTGAATAATAAAAAAACTGTTTCAAGCGCTCTCTCCCTCCCTCACACAGAACCACTATTTCAGACTTCCCCCTCCTCCCCCGCCCCCCCCCCCCCCCCCCCCCCCTCTACGCCCTCCCTGCATCAGACAACACGGGGCCACAGGGTTGTATGTTAAAGGGTCATAGCATCTATAAATACAGCCTGGTTCTGCATTGATCGATACTGAAGAGCAGGACGTCACTCTGACCTTGCCTCCTCTTAAAAGGCCCAAACACAACAAAAACAACATCCGCTGCTCATTTAACATCTTTTGGTTGTTTTGTTTTTTTAACTCAAAACGATAAAATATTTCACAACGGCAAAGGCATTTTGGGAGAATTCCTCAGGTCGAAGTTGGACGCCGGCGATCACACCTCCTCAGTCGGCAAAGATGGCCGCCGTCCGGGAGAGACGGGCGCCGCTGTCTCTTTAAGGCCACGGCAGCCAATCGGAAGTCAGATGATGTGACGAGACCGTCCTTGCCAATGACCTTGATAGAAGAGAGGCAGAGCGAGGGAGGACGCGTGAGAATATGAGAGAGGAAAGAAGAGAGCGAGTGACGACTGAAGGAGGAAGAGGAAGAGATAAAGACAAAGGGATTGATAAGAGAGGAGAGTAAATGGTCTCTCCCTGCCTTTCTCTCTCTCTTCATCCATCCACCCCCACCCCCCCTTCCCTTCATCCGTCTGTCCTGACAGCCCTGCATCAGTGTGTTGCATAATTTTCACTATGGGGGAGGGAAGACAGAATGGAGGGAGGGAGGTGAGGAAGGGCGAGAGGCAGCAGGGGAGGTGGAAGGAGAATGACTCACGATTCACTCCACACTGCTACAACATGCAAAAGGACCTTCAAGGGGAACACCACTCAGTTGAACAACTGGTATCCAGTATGTTGCGTATGGCTGTTGCCGGGTAAAAGTTTGCTTCCACCGGGTGTGAATAAGGATTTTAAAATCTCTGAGTTTTTGTTCCCTTGTTAGATCCATTGGCTGATCACATCCTGTATGTGTTAATCTATTGGCTATTAAAGAAATCCACCCTCAGATGCCGTTACACTGTTATACATCATCACTTTGAGTTTGTGCTGAAGTGTTGTAATTTACTTTTTTGGTGTGCACATTCCCTCAACCTGCCTCGTCTGCTTCCACTTCAGTTCAGAACTGCGAGTGATGCTGAAATTTTCTATTTCCCAGTTTGGAACAAAACGGTTCATTTGCAGTAAATTCTTCTTCAAGAGGTGGGAGGCAGCTTGACCGTACAACTAACCAGGGGTATTGAATCGTCAGGATGCTGGTGTCTGCTGTCGTTTCAGCTTGTCTAACAGCTTCATAACATTGCATTCTCATGAGCTTTTCCCTACAGCATACCTGTTATCTAAGATGACTTCTTCCCCTGTTGTTTTAAGAATGATGTGCATGTGGCAATATGAGTTTTTCAAGGGAAAGTGTGAACAAGGCATGTAAATGTAATCTGGCTAAATAAGATCTAAACACAACCACATAGGAGATGAGTTTTAATACCCTGTGTCATATCTTGAAATGATGGTTGACAATGATAGAATAGAATTACAATAGGTGATGTATACAATTCACAGTATACAAACTGGAATAAACTCTTAATTTAAAACCAAATGTTATGGATTTTGGAGGCATTGTAACTGAAAATCCCAGCTAAAAGGTTGTTAAATGAGTTACCTGCTATTATCTGATGAAACATTTTAATTGGTAATCTGCAATGGATTACATTAAAAATAACCTTTTCACCCCTGCCGGCTGAGATACCCACCATTTGAAAAAAAGTGCCCTCTTATAAAACAATTGATAACATTTAAACAAATTACGGTACTTTTGAAAGCATCATAGGCATCATAGCATCAAAAATTTAAAGCCATGTTAAAGGTCCATGTAACTGAGAATTCCACCTGCTTTAATTGAGCTGGATTTAATATTTCCCTTGTGTGCTTGATGTGTGTATGTTGTGTTTTTATTGTTGTATTTTGCTGTTTGTATTCCCTGTCTATGTTTTTATTTATTTTCATTTTAAACTGTAACTGGCAAACTGTCTTGGCCAGGTCTCCCTCGGAAAAGAGATTTCATTCTTAAGGGACTTCCTGGTTAAATAAAGGTATAATAACATGGGTCCTCCATGTTTCAGAGGTATTGGATGATTAACTCCAGGTGTTTCTCTTCCCTAAATGCAAGTATAGTGTGTAGGAATACGACCCTTCAGATCTAACCCCCTATTTAGTTGGACCATGAACCCACCTTGAATGTTCTGTCTGGGAACTGAAAATGTTCCCCTTGTTCTCCACAACAGTGAGGCGTCGTTTGGCCAGAAAACAAATAGCATCGCTGTTTCCCTGACACACACACACACACACACACACACACACACACACACACACACACACTTAGCGGCATTACAACGACCTTGTAGAGGAAATCACTGGCGATTTATCATGGTAGGGCTCCACTGGAGCGAAGAGCAGTGGATCTGATAGGACCTTGAGGTACAACCAGTGCTTTTCCACTGCAGGTTCAACTGGGGCTCAGCGGGGCCAGGACCAAGCTGGAAATGTTAAAGTAATAATCTGCATCGTTTTCATATAATAAATGTCTCCTTTTTCTACTATCTGATTGATGTAACACAATATTGATCCAACCTCTAGCCGGTTCATGAAGCTTTTCCATCTGCTGTTCTAAACACCCAGTATCAGGTAGGTCTTTCCTGGGAAACATCCTATGGCGGACAGGAAGTGATGCGTTTCAGGTTTGTTTGGAATAAACAGAAGAACAACTGGGTTAACATGAGCAGCGATAGCCACCGTGGCTGAACAGACAAAGAAAAGAGCGCCACCTACAGAAACTCAAACTCCATCAGAAACAGAAAATCGAAGGAGAAAGACGTCACAGTGCTGGACACACTGTTTGATTGACAGGGAGTCGCATAATGAAATATCTACCATGTGAGTGAAATGCGTTTCTCTACCACGAAAGGATTAGGTGGAAGAGACACGACTAGAAACAGGAAGTAGTTTGACATTGAAATAGTGTGATGGAAAGTGTGGAGGTGTGGTGGGTCCTCCTGGTGCCAGGATGTTTTCTGCCAACCCTTACCTTACTCTTAGCCAAATTGTCTTCTTAAGCATTAGCTAGCCTTTTCACGTGATGAGCAGGTGAAATGTCACAAAATCATAATCTTCACATAATGAATCCCCATTCATACGGGATTGGTTTCTCAGGTAATGTCATTTATTGCAGCTATTCAGGCACTTTAATCGCGTCCGGATCGGCCATGACATGAATTTCATTCACAGGCATCTCGGTAATTTGAGGCACATCAGAGTTTGCAGGCAGAAGTGTGTGCAGTGTGCAGAAGAAGAACTCTGGTGGTTGCTATGTACGTCCTGATGATGTTGATCTTTAACTACGCACATATTGGCAGCTCTGCCTCCGATCCACCTGCCAGCTTTAAAAATGTCAACACCAATAGGTCTTATTCCGGCTGTGCAAGCTGGTAAATTTAGAGGTGTTGAACCCTGTGGTGAAAACCAGGCGGCTGCATGCTGTAATGGGCTTATTGGACCTTTTCCCTGGAGTAATGGGGGGAAAAATACAGGGACGGATTCTATAATGTCTGTGCATTTATCTTGAGTAACATATTCTGTAGATGTACATTGTGTGCTTTCACTGGTTGAATGGGTGTGAAATTGTCTTGCTGTGAAGGCCCTATTAGAAAGACAAGGAAAGAAAGATAGAGAGAGGAAGGAAGAGAGGATAGAGAGACCGTTGCTTTTGAAATCATGGTATTCAAAATGAACATGGACTCTCCAAGTGAGAGAGAGTGAGGAGAGGGAAGAGGAGAGAAAGAAAGAGAAAGTGAATGGTGGTTTTCAGAGGGAATCTGAGCTCTCTGACCTGGTGGGAAGCTCCGGTAATCCCCCTGGGATCAACTCAATTAACTGAGTCAATACAGGCAGTCACAACGCACATTTCTCACCGTAAAGTGACGAAGGAGACAGGACCAGTCACTCCCTTTACAACACCAAACCACAGCTCACTTTGATTCATCTCACTCTGAAGGTGTTCAGCATATCGGTGTAAACCAGACCATGTGTAATTGTGATTCCTTGGTAGAATTACCGCAAACAAACGAGACCACGGAGACGATTGGACGCCTCTATCTCACACCAGTGGTATTGTAAGCACTAGTGTTTCTCCAAACCACATTTCCTATAAACCCTGTTACTTCCTGTCACAAAGAGGATGTTGCTGAGGATATATGCTTCCTGTTTTGTGCCGTAAAGCAATCCAGCAGATTTTGTTTGTTAAAGATAATGATACTCATTTAAAAAAGATGATTTAGTGATGTTAAAATGCTATATGTAGCACCTTTCATTTAGACATGTGACTCTCACGGGGAACCATGTAGTCTCTGATTTACTGTTCATTATCTGGATGGATCTTTGCATGCATACGCAGATAAATAGACGAAGCGCTGAATTTATCTGTTTCTATTCTATTATATATTGTATCAATTTATCAACGTATCCGTCTCCATCCTATTTTTCTATATAGGTCAGCGGCACTCTCTGTCTATCTCCTCCTGTCTTTTATTCCTTCCTCTCTGTCATTGTCACTCTCTCCAGATCCCATCCATAACAAGGACAGCTGTAGCTGCCGTCCGATACGCATGTGTACCCCAGGGCTCTCCATTTTAACAGCAGCCCTGCACAGCCCCATCTAAAATGGTTCCCCTTTCCTGGGACTCATGGGACGTGGAGGCTGCAGTGCAAATCAACGTTGGGCAGCGGTGACAGGCGCGGTAATGAGGTAAACCTCTGATTTAGGATTCAGGTGTTTTGTGTTTTGGTGAAGATGAGAGGATGAACATTTGCTGCTTTTATACATGTGTGCTTGTGTAACGTTCATGTACATCCACCTCTATTTTTGTAGACGCTTAGATGCATCTGTGCTTACGTATGGTACATGATGATTGGTTCCAATGTTTAACGCTTTCTATTTGGATCTACTATATATAACTTGTATGCATTGTGATGTACCATCTCGCTATTGGATCTTCAGTTTCAGTATTTCTGTTGTTTGTCCATTCTCATCATCAGAATTTAATCCTCCCCCTCTCATATTCTCGCTCCCTCTCTCCTCATATATCCTTGTCATCCTCTTTCATCCTTTTCCTCTCTGCTTCTATGAATGAATCTCCTGAAGGAAGTGAGTGAGCGAGGAAAAAGAAAAGAGGGGAGAGAGAGAGAGAGAGAGAGAGAGAGAGAGATGGCAAGTTTAATTTTAGAACCGACATGTAATTCCCCCTCTTTTGCCACGGCTTCTATAAATAAACTACTCTCTCAACCCCCAAACCCACGCAATCACCGATTGATGGACTGAGCAAAGAGGATGGGAGGGAGAGAGAGAGAGAGAGAGAGAGAGAGAGAGAGAGAGAGAGGGAGGGAGGGAGGATGAGAGGGTGTTGCTTAGCAACCGTATCCCGACTTGGCGAGTCATGTGATCGGGAGATGACAGGCACTGAATGTGGTAGTAACACACTTGTGCCCAGGAGCAGAGGCTGGCACAGTGTTATGCACACACACATAGGCATGTGCACACACACACACACACACACACACACACACACACACACACACACACACACACACACACACACAACCCTAACACACACATACTGTGTGTTTGAAATAGAAACACTATAAGCACAATTAGCATTCCTCTGCATTGTTTTGATATGATCATTGTGTACTGCTGTTGTTAATATTCTTACGGTTGTTCCATAAAGCATCTTAATGAATGCCAATGAATTCATTGGCAATTCAGACACACAGAAAGACGGACAGAAAGACACACGAGTCACCGGGAGAAGTCTCTTCCATCTGGGGCTGCCTGATGCTTTCAGAGAGGTTTCTACTGCAACATTATGTAACGGGGGGCTTAAAGGCTTTTAGGAGTCAGGATAACGGGTGTGCTGTTCCTTTAATGGATGACTGAGAGAACCGCCTGTACAGCACCTGAACCTTTTAACACATCTTTCCGCACAAGATGACATCTAGAGGAATTTGGTTAAAAAGCAGAATATCCACACAAGCAAGTCTCTTTGGATGAAAGTGTCTGCTAAATGGTTGTAATGTAATGTAATGTAATGTAATGTAATGTAATGTAATGTATTTCTGCTGTATGGATTTCAGGTAACATTATTTTATAAATTGAAAGAAAGATAAATGCACACCGGTGAAGTCCTAGTGAGGTGCTGGTAGTGGAAAATAACAATAGAAAAGCTTTAAATCTTTGTTTTTTGAGACTGTGATGTTTTACTTTTCCATTAATATTGTTTGATAAGCCATCTATCAAGTAAAGAGTAACTGAATTTAACACCACTCTGTGCAAGATGGCATTTTGAAATAGGAATTGGATTAAAAGGGACATATCCACTTTGAAAAAAGTTTACATCTACTGTTACAAAATGATTGCTGACAGGAAAGTAAAACTGGGGTGTTTTTTCAGTAGCTATCGATCAATAGAGGCTTTGAAGTTGCATCACAGATCTCCCAACAGTCACATCTGGTGCCATCATGGAGGTGCAGTGGAGAATTAGCTGCACAAATGATGTCTAAATATAAAACAAGCAGGCTAGAAAAAGACATTGCTATGAATATTGTTTGTTTTTGAGGTATCATCTACAGGTTCTTATTTAATCCTCTTTTTGTGCCATAAATTAGATTGTGCTGACTAATGGCTGTTGGACCCCAGGAAGACTAGCGAACGTCATCTGAAAGCTAATGGGGATCAAATAAAGAATAAAGAATGTTCATTCAGTAATGTTAGAAGTAAAAGTCAATAATCTCATGAGGTAGATTTGTTTCCAAATGTAGGTTACTGTGACTCAGTAAACTGTCTTTAGCCCTCGTCGTCTCCAAGAGTCAGTTTAGTTAATCTGAACAAACTGTTAGCTAGCTAACGAGCCAGCAGGCTAATTTAGTTCATGTTGACTACTAGACACTGCTAATGTTTGCTTGTCCTAGACACATGAGCTAATGTGCAAATGTTTACATCAAGACAGTGATGGTGAGCTGCTAGCTAACAAGCTAGCATTAGCTAAACACAAATCAATCACATGTGTCAGTGGGGAAATAATCAGTTACCAGTCAAAAACAACACAGATATTAACCATGTCTACTCAGTTCTGTTGAGACGACCAAGCTGTACATTTAAAAACAAAATCATCTGTTCACAGCCACTGTTCTGCCGAGAGCTGTGGACCTCCAACATGGCCGCCAGAGTGCGTAGATAGTGACTTTTAGGGAAATTAGTTAATCTTTGTGCAAAGAGGTTGGTTGCAACAAAACACAATGTGGATTATGAAACAGCCAGATTACTGGAACTCAATACGTCTGAAATGGAAAGAAAATAAAAAATGGGAGTGTATAAAGTGTATAAAATCTCAACAGCTCTCATGAACATCATTCATCTCGTTCACTTCCAGGTGGTGTTTGTATTTAACCATTATCTCAAAAACATTTACAACATTTCAGTTTTTTTAATATATGATTTCTGAACTGCCACCATAGATTCCCTATCAGAGAACTCCACTTGTCCTAATCATTTGCTTTCATTCTTGCTATTACAATGCCGATGCTTCCAGTCCAACAAGGAAGTGAGCGCCCCTGATCACGCCTCCCCAAGCATTCACCTTGACGGGCCCATGCCCCCCCCCACCGCACTCCCATTGGAGGAGAGACCGAGCCACAGCAGGCTCCGATTGGTTGCCAGGGTCCAGCCTGTTGCTGGGCTGTTTCCATGGAGATCACTATCACCGTTTTCCCCGACACATCCTCAGCCAGGGAGATGGAGTGTGTGGGAGAAGGAGAGAGAATGACGGAGGAAGAGACAGATGTGGTTTCTAAGGAGAAAGCGGCGGATGATGCGATGAAGGAGAGAAGATGAGATTAGAAACAGGAGTGTGTGTGTGTGTGTGTGTGTGTGTGTGTGTGTGTGTGTGTGTGTGTGTGTGTGTGTGAGACACAGAATGAAAGAGAGAGAATGAAGTCAGTGAAGCTGTAAGAAGAGGAGTCAGGAAAGTTGCGAGAGATGGAGAAGAGGAGGGGGACACTGAGGGATTGTGGGTTATGAAGAGGAATTCTGGGATTGCTACAGTTAAAATGGTTGACTAATCTGAGATGATGCCTCACCCTGCATCCCACTTCTCCTTTCCTAGCCTCCACCACATTGAATTGAAATAAACAATAAACATGTGCATCTATAAGAATAGTCTCAATACATAAAATCATCATATATTCCTGGTTAAATATATAATGGAGCACAGAGAGAGGAGTCCTGCAGGTCCATGCATCAGGTCACATACTGAGGTGTCATTCAGAGCCTCTTGTGGGGATGATTCACGTCCTGGTATGACACACAGCTCTGCTCCGATTCATTGATATGTATATTTGTTTGTTTCTTGTGGGCTTTTTTTTTTTATAAACTGTGCCCTCTTAAGCCAGATGAGGTGTAGTATTTCCACCAACTGATGTACAGTATGTATCAGAAAACAGCAGAGTATCCTTTATATATCAGAATATATAATATATATATATATATATATGTATACCGGAATATCCTTCTTTTAATAAGGAATGGTGCAAAATAGTGCTGAAGAAGTGCAAAATGGTGAAGAGTAATATAGCAGCAGACCATCAGGTCACCATCATCGATAACTACGTCTGCTGCACCACGTCTTAGTAAATAACTCTTTTTGCTTCCTCAGCTCTGTGATTTCCTTTTTTCCCCCAGCAAATCAGTGTGCAGGTTCATCTGTCATCTAATGATGTTGTATTATTCATCTGAGCACCTGAAGAAACCAACAGCTATTTTTGCCAAACAGCATCAAACACTCTCTTTAGCGTGTTTTCTGATGTGCCTGCTCAGAAAAATGTGAAGAATACATTTCCTTAGAGGGAGAGATAGAGTGATAGGGAGTGAAAGATGGATGCACAGGAAGATGGAGGGTGGGAGTTAGTGATTGACAGTATGGAAAAGTGAGAGAGAGAGAGAGAGAGAGAGAGAGAGAGAGAGAGAGAGAGAGAGAGGCAGAAGGTCTTATAGAAACTTGTCACTGGTTATAGAAAAGGCAGGGCGGCTTTGTTCCCATGCAGGACATAATGTACTAAAACACACACACACACACACACACACACACACACACACACACACACACACACACAGTCCAGTCATGATCCATGTGCCTGCTGCACCCTTGTATATGCAAAGTCACTCTAAATGAAAGACTTTCACCTTTCACAGAGCCATTGTCAAAGCGAAAGTGAAACTTATCTTTTTATCACGCATTCCTATGGGGCCAAAATATTGCAAATAAAATAAAATTTGAAATTTGAAGCTTAAATGGTGTGAAAGTAGTTGAACACTGAAGTTTGGGGCAGAAGAAGATGAATATTATTATTAACTAGAAAAGGTTACATTTTGTGAAGAAAATTTGTGTGCTTGCTTCAGCTTACAAGTGTTTTTTAAAAAGTCAATTTAGTTAGGAAGATTCTGTGTTAAGAAATCATAGTAGTAGAAGCAGTAAAAGCAGAAGTAATAGCAGAAGCAGAAGTAGTAGTAGCAGAAGTAGTAGTAGTAGTTTGAGCACAAGCAGTAAGTGGGAAATTGTAGTAGTAGCAGCAAAAATAGTAGTAGCAGCATTAGTAATAGTTGAAGTCTTAGCAGAAGTAGTAGTAGCAGAAGTAGTGGTTTGTGTTTTCCATTCAGGCATCAGTAAACCACAAACTCAGTCTCTGGTCTGTGGACATTGTCAAAGACAGCCAGAGCCACATGAGACAGCCACCAGAGGGAGACAGAGACTGTCAAATGTGACACTGGCTGTTAGTAATAGCTGCAGTAGAAATAATAGTAGTTGAAGTATTAGCAGAAGTAATAATGGTAGAAGTAGCAGTACATGTAGTAGCAGGAGTATTAATAACAGCAGTAGTAGTAGCAAAAGTAGGAGTAGTTGTAGCAGTAGTAGTAGTAGTAATTGAAATATTAACAAAAAAGCATTTACGACTGTAGTAGTAGTAACTACTGGAAAATGTAATAGAAATCATAGTATTAAACATATTGAAAGTATTAAAAGTATGAATAGTTGTAATAATGGAAACTTAGACATAGACAAATTTCATTTCCAGCTTTGTGTTTTCTATTCATTCATCCAACTGGTCTCATTATGACATTGTGAAAGACAGCCAAGGTCACATTTGAGAGTCTCTGACTACATCTAGTGGCTTGTAGACACAGAGCAATTGTCAAAGCGAAAGTGAAACTTATCTTTTTATCATGCATTCCTATGGGGCCAAAATATTGCAAATAAAGTAAAATTGCAGAAAAAGTACATGTGTAATCAAAAATTTGAATGACCGAACGTGATTCCAGACTATGCTGAATTTTTCAACGTTTGAACGGCGTTGATAGCTTAAATGGTGTGAAAGTAGTTGGGGTCTGAAGTTTTGGGCTGAACAAGAGGGAATAATAAAGAAGTAAGTACAAGAACATAAGTGTTACTTGCTGAGTTCAGTCTATCTGATTTAGCTTGTGGTTACCTGAACCTACAAGCTGAAAAGCGTGGCTCACATTCTCCCCATGAGGAGTGACTGGGACAGTATGATGGTGTCAGGACCTGTTAACATCAACATCAGAGACGGTGATCTGCTGAAGGTCATTCATATTGTTTGCCACTTTCATAATACCGTTGAGTCGCTGTTTGTTTTTCAGATTCAGGCTCACAAACCAGGACTGATTTGATGAAAGGTTTACAATAAACACATCATCATCGTCGTCTTCACACCAAGTGAAAAGACAAATTGATCCTTCAGGGATCAATAGAGTATCACAGTTTGTCATCCATAGTCTTTACAGTCATGCGTATCAACTGCACTCACAGATAGATAATAAGTAAACTTCTGGATTTAAAAAAAGAGCCGACTCTTGGAAAATTGGGACTTTATTAAAAAGTAAAACACATTCCTTTAGTCAATCCAAAAGCAGAACATATTTTGAGCATCCTATTCATTCTCTATATGTATTCAGAAACACAACAGTGAGAAAAAGTCGCCCCATGTCCCTTTAACTGGCCTAGTTTAAATTAAGACAAATTGTTTAAATTACACATAAAAAGAAATAGAAATTAAGCAAAAAATTCTCCAAATGCAGCAAAACATAAAATATACACATTTTACCTGCTTAGGCAAATTTCTTCATCTTTTGGGGAGGAGAATACAACTCAACAAGCCCTGTAGCATTTATCACATTGAGTCTGAAAGAAATATACCAGCAGAATATCAACATGACCGGAAAACCAATCAACTCTGTTCAACCAAATAAGAATGTGTGTGTGTGTGTGTGTGTGTGTGTGTGTGTGTGTGTGTGTGTGTGTGTGTGTGTGTGTGTGTGTGTGTACATTTGCATTTGTATCATAAGCTTGGACCTAAGAAATTCCAGCATCAGGGGAACCACAAATATTGAGCTGTAACTATTTATGTTTATTCAAACCTAAAAAGTTATTTAACCCAATGGCAAGTACACAATGATAAAAAAACAAAACAGATTTTTCCATCAGCAGTTATTTTATGGAAAAAACAAACAAACTTGATAATCATCCCTAATGTGTTTCTCTATCATGTGACCTAACATTTTATCACAGGAAGTGTCTTATTTTTAAATGGATATTGTTAATGAATTAATAAACCAATAGTACATCTGTTCTTCTCATCTTCTCATTCAGGATATGAATTGTGAATCGTTTACAGATTCCCTCGTGATTATTTTATACATCATGAATGAAAATCAGCCAGTTTATAATAATTTATGAATGATCAATAACACACTTATTCCCAGTTTATAGATGAAAAGCTGAGTGAGAGCGCTTCTACTTGCTCCAGTGCACAATTTGTCCACAAATCTGAAGAGACAGAAATAAACATAAAACATAAAAACTTTAGCTTATACATTTGAAGGGTTCATTTCCAAAAACCTACACATCCATTTCAAAATAAAATCCCATTACCTGAAGTTCATCATTCAGATCTTCTCCAATATTAACTGGATTGAGTTTCTCAGAGAGCTCAGAGGAGTTGTCAGGGGCTGTAAGGTCAGAAACAGACTGTTAGTATACTTATCCTGCACCAAGCTATCGTTGCCTTTCATGAACAGCAAATACTGGAGGAAAATGTCCTGGTAAAGTTCATTCACACAATATCTAGAAATCTATCTATCTCATCGTTAGCCATAAAATGTAGTGAGGTAGCCGAGTATTTTATGTACAAGATCAGCTGAACACAAAGCAAAAACAAAGTCTACTTACGAGGTGGGGGGCATTTGGCTGAAATAAAGACAAAGAAAAAATGATTCCAGTTCTCAGTTGTAAATGTCACAACATGTTTTGTCACCCTCTCCCACTGAACCCTCTCCCCTCTCCTACTCACTTCAACTGCTCTCAAAAAAATCCCTTCTACCTTTTTAGCTCTTACTTTATTTCTTTTCCTAGCACTTCTTTCTTAAATGACCTCAGTCACAGTAATATATTATCGGAAATGTTATTATTGAAATTTCAACTTGTTCTACTTTTGCACTTGCCAGTCTGGATGAGAGCGTCAACTCAATGCCTAAAATCTACACCAAAACACACAAGGATGAGAAAACCCTTTAACGTGACTCCCTCACCTTTCTTCTTTTTGTAAAGTGTGACTCCAATGGCAGCAATAATGATGAGAGCGAGAACAGCCACCGCAATAACGATGGGGATGGTCAGGTTACTGGGCTCCTCTGGTGAGCAAAACCAAAACAATCAAAGACATCAGAGCATGTACAGATGAAATAGGTTGATCCATCCATCCATCAATGGATTCATACATACATTCATCCAGTCGTCAAGTATTTGACACTGAGAGTGTCTGTGTCAGAACCATGCAGGCTCACTACTGGGGTTCCGCAAGGCTCGGTTCTGGGTCCTCTTCTTTTTTCCCTCTACACAACATCTCTTGGTTCTGTTATCCACTCCCATGACTTTTCCTACCACTGCTATGCAGATGACACCCAGCTGATCCTGTCATTTCCCCCCTCTGACACACAAGTGGAGGCACGCATGCCTGGCAGACATCTCGGAGTGGATGTCGATGCACCACTTGAAGCTCAACCTGGACAAGACTGGGCCTGTGTTCCTCCCGGGGAAGGGCTGTCCGCACCTAAACCTCAGTTGTCTTAGTGTCTTTCACCTGCAGTCCAGAGCGTATCTTATGGGAGTTGATCTAGAAACTATCAAGTCAGTTCCATGCAGCAAGTGAGTTTATGACTAGAGGCAGACTGACTAAAAAGTATTCAGCCCATCGTTGTGCAACTGACCCCTGACCTGAACATTTAAAGTAATATGTTGGGATTTCCCACCTCCATCAGTTGTGGTCAACTTACTCCAGTTGGTCTTGATCACTGCTCGGTCCAGTTTGGTGACGATGTCTTCCTGGACACCAGAGAGCTGAAACATACAGTCGTACCTCCCCCAGTCTTCAGGTTTGACTGATGCAAGGTTCAGGTGAACACTCATCTGGAAGGTTCCATCGTGGTTGTGGAGGAGCTCTCCGTAGTCCACGTCCTCATGAAGCTCCACTCCATCTCTCCTCCAGAACAACATGACGCTGTCAGGGTAGAAACCTGTAGCGTGGCAGCTCACCGGAGAGGAGGGAGTCTTCTGGAGGAGAGACACCAAGGGATGTTCTGGAGAGGGGTGGGGAGAGAGACAGAAAAGGGAGAAGGGGGGGAAGTAGGGGGGAGAGAGGGAGGGAGAGAGAGTGACAGAAAGAGGAAGGGGAGGAGAAGCACAGAGGTGAGAAGGCAGGTGGAGGGAGGGAGGTGGGGAGACAGAGACATTGTCACGCCTTCCACCTCTACCTCCTAGCAGTCCCTCTACCTGTCTGTCTCTGTCTGTCTGTCTGTCTGTCTGTCTGTCTGTGTGTGTGTGTGTGTGTGTGTGTGTGTGTCTGTGTTGGCGTGGCTCCAGATCCCGGCTCCTCCCTGCATCATCACCACCTCCTGCTCACCTGCTCTACCCTACACATCTGCCATCCATGAACTCATCACCACCTGTATAAGAACCCCGGCTTTCCATCCGCTCATCGCCAGACGTTGTTTGTACTGCCCCGTCAGTCTCGTTTCTCAGCCGCTTTGCAGAGTTTCTCTCAGAGTTCCCTTTTGCCTACTAATCCTGATTATCCTTTACCCAGATCCAGTCTCCATCCCTGATCCCGCCTGCCGACCTTACCACCGCCCGTCTACCCTGCCTGCCTGTCTGTCTCCCGGATCCCTGCTTGTCGCCTGTCTGCCTGTCTCCCTACTCTGCTCACCCCACTCCTGCACCAGCCCGTCTTCCCCTTGCCATCCCTACATTGCCACCCTTTGAACTGTCTCCGAGTAAACCTGGTTTTTGTTCCTACTCCGTCTCTGTGGTTTGCACTTGGGTCCTGTACAGATCGTAACAGACATGGGGGGAGAGAGACAGAGTTTGGGTTGGACCCAAATGCAGAGCCGAACTCAGAGTATAGAAAATAATGATTTATTGAGGGAAAACCCGGGGAATAGGCTGGAGTGGAGGCAGGGGAAGGAGCAGGAGGCGGAAGCAGGGAGAGCCAGGGAAACCAATGGTGGATGCGGCTGGCAAGGCAAGCAGGTGGTGAACAGGCAGGTCGACAGACAGGCAGGCTGGCAGACAGAGAGACGAGATGATGGGCTGGGTAACAGGCAATGATCCTGGGGTAGAGGAGAACAGGGTTTAATGAGACTTAGGGAAAGCAAGAGTCTAACTAGAACACACAATTCTAGGCGCCGGAGACAAGAAATACCACAGTGACTGAATCAACAATCTGGCGATGAGTGGGAGGACAGCCGAGGTATTTGTACTGGCGGTGATGGTTGATGGATAGCAGGTGTGCGGGGTAGAGCAGGTGAGCGGGAGGTGGTGATGAGTCAAGGAGGAGCTGGAGTCTGAAGCCACGCCCACCAACACATACACACAGACAGACAGAGACAGACAGGTAGAGACACAAGGGGGAGGAAGAACACAGGGAAAACTGGTGGCACGGCCGAGACCGTGACAATATTCACTGTAACGTTACTGTACAATAGAAACAGTAGAGTCTATATGTTGGTTCATATCCACTGTAATATTACTGTACATTAGAAACAGTAGACTCTATACGTTGGTGAAATGGACTGCACTTATGTTGCGCTTTTCTAGTCTTTCCGACCACTCAAAGCGCTTTACATTACATTCACTCCATTCACACACTGATGGCAGGGGGCTACCATGTACATCAGGGGAATCTAATCATTCATATTAGAAACAGTAGAGTCTATATGAACATTGTTCTACCTGTTCTTTGTAGAGTGCTCTTCCCATAGTCCAAATACTTCTTCAGCGAATTAATGCATTCTGTGGTGTAGTAGCACTAATAGTGCTAATCTAGCTTTGTTTTGGTCCCATCTCTGTTTGGTGATGAAAGCCTGTGGTGTTGGAGCGATCCATGTCAGTGTCTTCAGGTCCAATACTATGAAGTCCTCTCCATCATAACCATGCTGTTCATAACCGTTAACAGCTCCAGTCTCATTATCCCATTCACAGCCATTCATCACCTGGACCATGTGGACACCTGAGAGAGAGACAGAGACAGAGACTGCAGTAAACCACAGTGAGATCCTAGCACAGTCAACTATTAGTGGCAACTCTTAAAGGCTCAGCTGTCAAAATCGCTCCTGTCGCCTGCCCTGAGAAGACACCATCAATCATGCTTTCACTGCAAGCCAGCTGGCACTTGCCGACCACACTCATCCTGTGCTATCTAAGAACCCATCTAGGATGGACACTCCAAGGTCCCATCAGCAACTTTAATTATCAAACTTCCTCTCCTCAGTGTCTGCTGACTTCCTCAAGTTCCCTTGCAACTGAACTGAACGTTGAAAAGCTCTGGCAACTTGATGCAGTACCTGTATGAAGTGAGAAAATAGATCATCAGATCTAGGCAAGACCAGCAGGCTATGGAGCTACCAGCATTTGACTGCTCATTCACCTTCCAAGGACAAACCCTCAATAAGTTCCTATTACCAGGACCAATCCTCGGGCCTTCACTCCTCGCCGTACTACTGCGCTTCAGGGAACTTGCTGTAGGAATACGCTGTGATGTCAAAAGCATGTTCCATCAAATCCATCTCCTGCCCCAAGACAGGCCCCTCCTTCATTTGGTGTAATATGGTGTAATATGAACAGAGATGTCCCCCCTGCAGTATACCAATGGCAGGTTCTTCCCTTTGGCACAACCTGTAGCCCCTGCTGTGCAACTTATGCCCTACAAAAGCATGTGATGGCCAACAGTCAACCTGACGAAGCTGTGCAGTATTCAGTCACAAAATGTCTCTATGTTGACAACTGCCTGCAAAGCCTCCCCTCATCAACAGCAGCTCGAACACTCAGTGACAAACTAAGAGCAATCCTTTCTTCATGAGGCTCTGACACCCATCAGTGGGCAAGCAATGATACAACCATTATCAGTCTTCTACCATATGAAGCAAGGTCTGAAAGTAGTGAGTTCTGGCTCTCTGAAGACCATAATAATATGGACACTGACTCCTTCCTCGTGCCCCTTCGACGATTCACTTCATTGAGAGAAACCCCATTCCAGATCTTGTCCGACCACAGAACCAACTTCAAAGGAGGGGACAAAGAATTACAAGAAGCCATCAACAGTCTTTTTTCCAAGTCAGCACTGGCACCCCACTTTGGCAGAGCCTGAAAGTGGGAAATGCCCTCGGTAAAGGATGCTCTGAAGATCACCATTGGTGCACAAATGGTCACCGAAGAGGTCCTGAGAACTGTCCTAATTGAAATTGACATTTCGGACTCAGCTGTTGATGCCATACTCATGTATCAGGCCTGTTGTTCGTCTGGTCCTACTTCTTGGCCTTCATGAACTACCCCCCCTCCCCCCCTCCACATAACATCCACATAAATGCCAGGACCCAAGGTTTCCCAGCAGAACATTTCCCAGAGCATCACACTGCCTCCACCGGCTTGCCTTCTTCCCATTGTACATCCTGGTACCATCTCTTCCCCTGGTAAACGACGCACAAGGCCGTCCACATGATGAAAAAGAAAACGTGATTCATCAGACCCGGCCACCTTCTTCCATTGCTCCATGGTCCAGTTCTGATGGTCACGTATCCATTGTAGGTGCTTGGGGCGGTGGACAGGGGTCAGCATGGGCACTCGGACCAGTCTGCGGCTACGCAGCCCCATACGCAGCAAGCTGCGATGCACTGTGTGTTCTGACACCTTTCTATCATAGCCAGTAACCTTTTCAGCAATTTGTGCTACAGTAGCTCTTCTGTGGGATCGGACCTTCGCTCCCCACATGCATCAATGAGCCTTGGGCACCCATGACCCTGGCGCCAGTTCACCGGTTGTCCTTCCTTGGACCACTTTTGGTAGGTATTAACCACTGCATTCCTGGGAACACCCCACAAGACCTATCGTTTTGGAGATGCTCTGACCCAGTCGTCTAGCCATCACAATTTGGCCCTTGTCAAAGTCTCATTTTTCCTGCTTCCAACACGTCAACTTCAAGAACTGACTGTTCACGTGCTTCCCAATACATCCAACCCCTTGACAGGTGCCATTATAACAAGATAATCAATGTTATTCACGTCACCTGTCAGTGGTTTTAATGTTGTGGCTGATTGGTGCATATCTCCATATACACCTTGGCCCTCGCCCTCACTCCTGATTGTATTCACCTGTTTTCACTCCTACTTAAGTTGCCACTTGCTTGCCATCTCACTCCTTTTCTCATGGGGCAACAGTCAGTTCACCTTGTCTCTGTGCATGAATATAGGGCTGGGCGATATGGCTTATAAATAATATCTCGATATATGTCTCGATATTTTCACATTTTCTCTAAAACAACATAACTGTTTGATTTAACCCTTTGATGCGTACAATCATACCAGTGTGATCATTCTAGTAGTCCCTGCGGCATACGATAACACGCATCCTCTCCTTAAAACACACCCTCAGGTTGCCTAAGTGAGGTCTTACTAAATTAAACACTGTCACACTTTACTCTTTATACCTAGTGTACTTTGATCGGGCGCATTTGACCAGGCGCATTTGACACAATGGATTACGCTGCAGCCATAGCAGCCCATTTCGCGACTGCTGGCTAAGGCGATCTCGCGGGCAATTCCAAAACTTTTTGTACCTATTTTGTTGTATAAATGACAAATATGTACATATAGAGCCCAGGTTTAAAAATACCGGAATTCCCCTTTAAGGTTTCATGGATGAAGCACAGTGCTTAATTTCTCAATACTAAAGCTATCAGTGAAATTAAATTATGGCCTGCACTACAAAACATCAACAATGTTTAAATAGGGCCTGTACCATGGTAAATTATTTATACAATAATTACCATGGTATCATGGAAAAATTAAAATTACCATCAAACTACGACAGTTTTTTTGTTAGGGTAACCTGGCCTCTTTCCACCACTAGATGGCACTCTTTCACTAATAAATGAATGGGATCCGTCAAATTTATTAGTGGAAATCTAGCATAAGAGAAGCTGCTCTGACACGGAGTACAATAACGTTAACGATAATAACGTTAATAATGACATAACATACATAACCTACAGAGCTAATGATATTAGTCAAAACCATATAAAATAGTCAGCCAAGTGAAAAAAGCAAATGTGCTTACCTCAGGTGATCTCGCCACTCACTCGAAATGAGCCATACAGTGCAGGGAGAGAGTGGTGTGTTCACAGACAAGCGTTTGCTGCTGTGTCAGGCTACATACACACTAATACGTTTTCATTTTAAAACGGAAATGATCTCCGTCAATGCTAATACGCCTGAAAACGCATATCACATAACCATTCACCTACACTGGGCATGCATGCGGTGTAAACAGGAAGCAGACTGTCTGCTCTGCTGTTGCTTAAGAGCAGGTCCTGACAGTTGAGTAGAATTTTTTGCTCATATGAGCTGAAATACACTGTAGGAATCATTAAGGAGATTCGTCTGTCACACAAGTCACCCAAATTGATGTGAAAAAAGCGGCATTTGCCGAAAAGCGAACCCAATAACTTTATTTGAAGGTTTTTTCTTTTTGACTGAAATCTGTGAGGCTATTCCCCATTTCTAGTGTGACAATAAATAGAAACAGTAGCCTAACTCTACATGAAAAAAGCACACAGTAGGCCTCTAGCCTATTTCAAATGAACTGAACAATACAACCCTGACTAGCGAACCGAACGGTTCGGATTTTTGACTTGAACTGTTCCATCCCTGGTAAACACACACACACAGTACGTTTTTAATTTTGCGATCTTCCTCCATTTTGAATTGACGTTAACTCAGTCAGGACAATGATTGATCGTTAAACTGATGGCCGTGGTTAGTTAGTTTGGGGTGTCTGTGACTGTGTGTGTGTGAGAGAGGGAATCTCCTCCATGTAAACGCGGCCTGCTTTTAATACATAAATAAATTGCTAAAATGTGCAATGAACATCTCGATATAACGATATGGTCATCTGCCATATCACACATAAAATGATATTCGAATATATCGGATATATTCGATACATCACGCACCACTACATGAATACCGACGAATATACACCATTGCAAAGCTATAATCAGCCCATGTGTCTGTTTCTTACCTCCATTAAATCACTATTCACTGGACATAACTCTGGACATTCATTTTGTGATGCTGGCATTCTGATCGATGCCCCAGTGATGATAGTCACCAGTCTCCTACTCCCAATCCCTTTTCTATAATGTGTGTGTTGAGTCTCACTGTGTGTTTCAGTCTGGTGTGTGAATGAACTGTGTGTGTGTAATTGTTTGTAACTGATTGTGTACATGTGTGAGAGTGTGTGTGATTGAAAGTGTCTGTGTGTGTGTGTGTGTGTGTGTGTGTGTGTGTGAGATGGAAGCTTCATCTCTCTGCTACTTTACAACAAACCAGCATGAATAAATTCACATCATAGCAGTAAAAAGTGAAACATCAACTGACCTCCAGTTTGGTTAAAACGCTTCTTCGCAGTATCAATGTTGGTTTTGAGGACCTGATGGACATTAGTCAACCATTGAGTTTCCCTCTTCCAGTACTGTGGATCATTTGTTGTCGCCTTGTTCATCCAGTCCTGTTTGGGTTCTGCTCTCTTTGTGATGCTGTCATAGTGAAACATCAGAACTTCATCAATCAACCCAACAGCCACAAACTCTGGGAAGTTTGGGACTCCAGATGATGCGGTGTAGAAATACTTCATGGTGTGTGTCACTGTGGGACAAACAGTGAATATCAGGATTTCAGTTTCTGAATTACATTTTTAAATCAGTTTTAAAACAATAATTTATGATAGGTTGTCAATTCCCTGAACACAACAGAGATTTTCAATTTCTGTTCATCGACTACGGGACAAAATGAACTAATAAATACAAATTTAAAAAATAAACACAAATAAATAAATTGAGTCTTGAGCTAATAGACAGTAATTCAATGGTTTTGTAAAAGGCTAGTAATTGATTAACACAAACAGAAGGAAGGTAGAATTTGCTGTGAAATTAAGGTTATTTCACTCCAAAACACCACAACTGTGGGGAGAGTCACTGCGCTCACCCTTGCTTTGTTTGGTGAGTAAAAACCAGTAGAATCTCTTCAGTAGAAAAGAAATGGTTCTTACTCAAAAAGGAGTAGATCTTCCAAACCTTTCATGTTCTCATTTTGTTCATTTCTTTATTTCTTGTAAATGCAGAAAAAAATGAGGCATACATGCATGATTTCTTCTTTTTCTTCTGCATTTACAAAAAAAAAAAAAAATCATCAAAATGAGAACATGAAAGGTTGTGAAGATCCAAAACAACATAAAATCAACTTTATATATCAACTTTCAGAAAACTTTACTACCTGAAATTCATGAGTCATTATTTCAAAAACACAGTTGACTCCATCAAAAACAAATTAATTTTCTTAAGATCACAAATAATTTCCCTTTTTATGTTTCAGATGGTGGATATCTCATTATATATTAAATGCATCATATCTATAGATGACAGTACAGCAGGAAGCTGCTGGGTTTCAGCGGGCAGTATTATCTATGAGCACATCGCCCCCTAGTGGTTGGTATGGTACTAAAACTGAGGCTCTAAATATGCTGGTGGTAAATGGACACATTGTCGGATGAATTAACATTATAATAAGTTCTGAATGATGATAATCAATAAATCAATAAATAGATCAATAGGTTATAGTTGATAATGTACCAGGTGTTTCAAAAGTAGGTATAGGGTTTTTAATAATAATGATATAAAACTGTATCATTTGTTATTTTTAACTTATTTAGTAATTTTAACATAATTCAACATTTAATTGATAATGTTAAAAACTGAAGTATTTATTAATACAATTTATGCTTCTAGAATAACGTATATAAAATGTAAAGCTGCTTTTGAAACAGGCTCCATATTCACATCCAACCTCCAGTTAACTTGGCAGTACCAGGAAGATCCAAACCTTCTTATTCAGGTGAACCAACAGGAAACTGAACAAACCAGATGTGAATATCTAGCAGTGCAGCTTCATGTGGATTCAACCTACGCAGTGACCAAATCAAGTTCAAGTCCTAAGAACTACATTGTCCAGAGGAAAGATTGTAAACGTGATCTTACCTGGAGACACGACATGACAAAAGAGGAGCAACAAAATAAACCCCTTCATCTGAATGAAGGGTCTGCTGGTTTGACTCCTGATCCTCTCCTGGTTTATCCTGTTAATGGTCACACCAAGAAAAAAGCAATGGAAAAATTATTTCTTTGCATTTTTTAGTTCCTTGGAGCAATAATAACAACAAACAATGTTTCTTTTTTTAACAACCCACAGAGTTGTAATTTTATTAGCCTCTACCAAATGGTTGAGATGTCTATTAATGGTAAAACTGCATTTTTAACAATCTGCATTGATGCATTTATCCATTAAACTGAAATAAGAAGACATTCTTTCAAATATATCTCATTTGATTAACATGAGCAATGTATAAAACCAAAAACATAAACATATTTCCAAAAAATGAATGAATAGAAAGTCAATCGAAATACATAGAAAGTACCAAAACATTTACAAAAACTCAAATAAAAGGCATCATCTCTGTAGAACGAAGTCAAACTTGCTCATCTGTGTGGTGGTCCATCAGCACAACAGTTTTTTTTAAAAGTGGCATTAGAGCCACTTCATTTGTGGTGATATGCAACAAAGCATTGCTGGTTTCCATTCAAACACAGGAAAAAGCATTTCCCACGTTTGCACCTGGACATGCTCTAATATGGAAGCCTGGAACAATAAATAATAAATAAATAAATGACTCAATAAATAAATGAATACATAGATATAAATTCAATAAAAATGCAAAAATAAATAGATGAACACATGAATAAATAAATGTATAAATGAAATTAATGAATAAATGGGTATTTATGCATTTATTTATTTCACTATTTATTTATTTCCTTAATCATTCATTTTTGCACTCATTTATTCCCCTATTTATTTCCTTTAGCATTCATTGCTGTATTTATTCCTGACCATATTTATTTATTTATTTTATTTCTGTATATATTTATTTCCGGATTTGTTTATTTATTGATTTCTACGTCCATATGATAATGAGGGGGTCATGGTGTCACCTTATTCCCATTGGTTGATCGATACATGTGTGCTTAGATTGACTGCACAGGCCTAGACCTTCACCTGTTGTTTAACTACTAGACAAGTTTTTCAGCTCTGGGCTTGATTGCTGTGCCTGAATGTGGAAGCCACACCCCCTCATTATCATATGAACGAAGAAATCACAAAATAAATCTGGAAATAAATATATACAGAAATAAAATAAATCAATTTTTATTGAATTTATAATTATTTATTTATGTATTCATTTTAATAAAATTATTTATTTGCTTATTTAGTCATTTATTTATTCTTAGGACAGAGGTTGCAATGGTGAAAAATCACTCTCTCTCATTTAGTGGTGCCCAACCCAGTCGTCCTGTAGAGCTCGAGCTAAAATATGCAGGACAAGGGGCACTTGAGGACTGGGTTGGGCATCACTGCTCTACTGATATAATGATTTGATTAAATATATAATGCAATAACATTAGATTCATGATGTTGACAACAGTGCACAATCAGAAACCTACATATTTCAGCAATACTACCGTGACCATCAATAGACAATTCAACCGATCGGTTGAGCATGTTTTAAAACAAATATTACAGTCATTACACTTTTTGGGGGGTATAGAGTTGTGTCATTTTGTTCAGTAAGCCCTTGAAAATATTATCTTGAAAACAAATGCTTACCTCACTCAAATCACTCAAAAAAGGTTCCACTTATCAGGAGAGTTTTTTTTGCCGCTAACTTTCTGAAAGGATGCGACCTGAAAAAGGTTGGTCATAAAAAACACAGCACCTTCTAGTGTTTCTTTTGTGCATTACGTACTTCAACCGAGTGGTAGAAATGTCTCAATCAGGTTGAGTTAAGTAGCAACAACAAATTCTTCAACAAGATATTGTGAGTCAAAATGTGCTCTACCAAATGGTTGAGCAGACCATGAAAGGGTTTTAACGTCTTGATCAGAAGACTCGGTCCGTCTAGAGCCTCACGGGCATGACAGGGTATACGAGGCACAATCTAGCCAATAGAAATTCATAAAAAGCTGTTACGTCATGAGTAACTAGGTTGAATTGAAGTATTGAGGTTGTTCTTTGAAGTGAAACTAAAATCAGGAAGCGAGACTGGAAGCTGAGAGAGAAGAGAGAGAGTATCCTGTAGTCTAGCTGTATTATCTGACTCATCCACAGCTACTTACAATGAGTACAACAGCAGAACAAGCAGGAACTACAAGCAAACCTGAGGAGATCAATGGTCAAAACAACAGTGACCAGACAGTAGAAGACACACATATTCCCTAGAATGATCAATACAAGAGAGAAATGCTGGGTGGAGATATATGAGCCTGGGAGAAAAGGTAGAAAAGTTTGGGTTTGAAAAGAAAGACAAGACAAAACCAAGACAAGAGCATGATGAGGGCAAGTAGAGAAGAGAGGTCTGGTAGAGGGGGGCAGACTCGGGGGGGGGGGGGTCTCAGCATCTCTTCTGTCCTGACGGAGAGACGGAGCTCATTCCACTGTTGGGGAGCCAAGAAAGCACATTCTCATGGCAGTGGAAGGAGAGGGGTGACGACATGTGATGATCTATGAGCAGATATAGAAAATGTGTTCACGATAGGAACGATTGATCAGCTGTCGGTTGTTACTTCAGTGCAGGTTGGTCTCGTTTCACAGCTAAAATCTTTCACTTTTAATGTGATTTATATGAAGTTAGCAGGTGGGATCATTTATCACAAGTCTGCTGATGCCACATCTTTCAGTTTGTGTTGACAGAGTGAATCAACGTCCAGAGAGGCTGCTTGTACTTTCCATTTAGTTGCTGGCTGTCAGTCAGAGTTTGAGTCTTTGTTCCTCATCACCTCCACCGTGTCACGCTGAGAACATGACACCAAAACACAGAAGCATCAGCATCAGCATCAGTCCTGTCCTGGACTGGCCTGGCTTTCACTTTGACTGTCTCAGTATCAAAACACACTGCATATCTGTTCCAGGGGCCAATGAGGCCGCTGACACTGGACCAGCTCTGATTCAGAAGTCATTTTTCTTCCGTTTAGCCTTGAAACAATTCAACATGTATACATTAACATTACCTTTGGCCTGTTGGCTGACTAAACCCATCAGGACATGTTATGTGAAGCTAACAAGGTGTAACAACTATGAAGAAAGAATATTTTTACTGATGTTCTTCATGAATTCATCCAGACTGTAGATTTCACCTGTTGTGGTGTCCCTTTACTTCAGATGACACTGTTGTAAAATATCAGTTATGTTGTGTCGTAAAATATCAGAGGAGAATTGAAGACAAGGTATATCACATTCATTGGACAATATTATTATTAGGATTATTTTTTATCTGTAATAATGCTTCCACCAGTTTTAATAGTATTTACAATACAGCATGGACACTAGGATGAAGCACACATGTAGAGACACAATTTACATGATGAGCCAATAGAAAACAATCACAAATATTCTTCTTTGGTGGATAAAACAATACAAAGTCCATCAATTTGAAACTTCAAGTGTAAATATTTGATAAAAGTTGTATTAATTTGCACTTTTGTTGTAAATCAGAAACAAGTGCTGCCAAAGAGAAATCTTGTTGCCGTGGTAACTTGTTGCTCTTCTTGTCTCCACTGGTCCCCTGTCTAGACAGACTAACAGACTAACAAGGTGAAATTTACTTATTGTTCACATGATGCAGTTTATTTGTTTTCATCTTGTATGGATGTTAATTCTGGGCCTGAAGGAAAGTTTTAGGTATTAAGTGATGCAATCGGAATTTTTGTGCATTTAACAGAAATATTTAACCAGGTAAGTCAGTTAATACATTTGGATCTATAATGACGGCCTAGTAAAAGGCAAAATGCCTCCTGATGAGGAATTGGGGGAAAGGGGAGGGAAAAAAGGAAATAAAGTAATAATCATAATAATAGTTCAGAATGATAATAAAATCTCAATGCCAACTGTTTTCTGTAATTCTACCTGGACACTGACTGAGAAAATGCTTTATCAAAATGGTGGGCGTGGCACTCCAATCACCCTCCTGGTTCCTGTTTTTTCTTCTTAAGGGAATCAACGATTTAGGAAAGGCAGAATATCTGTCTAGAGCTAGCAACACACTAGACACATTTTAAAATCCTAACCGATCATGAAAACGCTTTGGATCATACACATATCCATGGATTTGACTGATTTGTCCGCCTCAAGTCGTCTAATTGTAACAATTTCACTGGTCGGACCCAAACGCAAACTCAGACTTGGAGGTAGAATAAACAATGAGTGTTTATTTGAGAAAAAACGGAGGGTAGGGTAGGAGCAGGGCGAAGCCGGGAGACAGGCTGAGGAATCGGCAGGTAGGGCAGGCAGGTGGTGGACGAGCAGGTAGACAGGTTGGCAGGCTGGTAGACGGGGAGATGCGCAGAATGGCTGGTAATGAGTAGAGATCCTGGGCAAAGGGAGAGCAGGGTTAACAAGGCGAGAAAACAATTCAACAGGCCGGGAACGAAATATACCACACTGGCTGAATCAGCAATCTGGAGATGAGTGACTGGAAGACTGGGGAAGATATACTGGAGGCTTGATGGGTAGATGGAGATCAGGTGTGTAGGCAGGAACCTGGGAGGGTGATTGGAGTGCCACGCCCACCACTCGTACACAGGCCCTGTTCGAAACCGTTCCCTATTACAGAAATAGTGGACTATAGTGTGTCCGCCATTTTCTACTAGTGTCCGAATTCTCAACGGTTAATTTGGTTCACTATATAGTTCACTATAAAATACCCACAATGCACAACAATTTGTAGTGAACAGACGAGGGAGGGTGAGGCGACGGGGAACCCAGGTGCGCTCTTCCGGACTGTACCCTTCGCAGTTGACAAGGTATTGGTAACCTCGGCCCTGGCGGCGCACATCCAGTAGCCGCCGGACGGTGTAGGCTGGGTGGTCGTCGATGATCCGGGGGGGTGGAGGGGGAACGGCTGGAGGGCACAAAGGGCTGACAGACACAGGTTTGTAGGTGGGCCTGGATAGATGGCACCGCGGATCTCCTCCTCCTGGGCTGGAAACAGGGAGGTTGATAGCCCAAGGAGGCCTCGAATGGTGACCTCCCATGGCTGCACTGGTTAGTGAATTGTGGGCATACTCTACCCACGGTAGCTGGGAGCTCCAGGAGGAGGGGTTGCGAGCAGAGACACAGCGGAGCACAGACTCCAGATCTTGGCTTGCCCGTTCTATTTGGCCATTGGTTTGGGGATGGAAGCCGGAGGAGAGGCTCACCGAGGCTCCCAGGGCTTGGCAGAAGGACCTCCACACCTGGGAAATGAATTGTGGCCCCCGGTCTGACAAGATGTCCGAGGGGATCCCATGGAGGCGAAGGACATGGGGGTAAGAAGCTCGGCCATCTCAGGGCTGTGGGGAGTTTGGGGAGAGCAATGAAGTGTGCAGCCTTGGAAAAACGGTCGACGATGGTGAGTATGGAGTTACCTTGGGACAGGGGTAATCCGGTGATGAAGTCAAGTGCGATGTGGGACCAAGGCGACTGGGAACAGGTAGAGGACTGGCAGGCCAGCCGGGGGCCGGTGGGAGGTCTTGCCACGAGCACACACCGTGCAGGCGGTGACGAAGGCGCGGGGTGTAGGCCTCCATGGTCAGCCACCAAAAGTGGCTTCTGAGGAGTGACAGCGTGCGACCCATCCCTGGATGGCAGGCCAACCAGGACGTGTGACCCCACTGGAGGACCTGGGAGCGGACAGAGTTGGGTCCAAACAGACGGTTAGGAGGGCCGTTACCTGGGTCGGGTTGGGTCTGCTCGGCTTGCTTCACCACCGCCTCGATCTCCCAGGTAACTGCAGCCACCACGCAGGATGATGGGAGGATGGTGTCTGGGTTGGACGGGACCTCCTGGGAGATGTGCAGGCGGGAGAGAGCGTCCGGTTTCACATTGCAGGATCCTGGACGATAGGTGAGGATAAAAGCGAACCGCCCAAAGAACAGGGCGCAACGAGCCTGACGGGAGTTGAGGCGCTTGGCTGACTGGAGGTAGGTGAGATTTTTGTGGTCCGTCCAAACCACAAAAGGATGTTCGGCCCCCTCCAGCCAGTGTCTCCACTCCTCCAGAGCTAGCTTCATGGCCAACAACTCCCGGTTGCCCACGTTGTAATTGCATTCAGCGGATGACAGACGACGAGACAGGGGTGGAGTTTCTGGTCTGAGCTGGAGCGTTGGGACAGGACAGCCCCGACCCCCGTGTCTGATCTGGATGTCCCACCAAAATGAACTTTCATATATTGTGTATACTGTGCTTGCCCAAACTCGGCATCTATTGCACGCCCAACCGTCCTGGTAGGGGGATCCCTCTCTGAGTAGCCCCTCCCAAGGTTTCTCCCAATTTTTCCAATAACGTTTTGTGGGAGTTTTTCCTTGTCCTCTGTGAGGGTCTAAGGCTGGGGGATGTCATGTACTAATCATTTATTATTTTCACATGTTGGGCACTGTGAAGCCCTTAGAGACTGTATTGTTTCGCTGTCAATGTCAAAAGATATCGCATGCCATCGTTTGCATTTGATCGTTTGCAGTTTCAGGCAGACTTGGTGGAAATGGGTCAGTATGACCCATTTCCACCAAGTCTGCCTGAAACTGTCCATCCATCCCGTTAACTAGAACCCTATTCCTCTTAAAGTTTTTGAATAGCGGTGCATGTAATGTATAAGCATCTTGTTTGAATAGCCATTTCTTTATATCTTGTAGAGGTGGAGCCACGCCGGTATTTTCTTTTACAGATGTGTGTAATTTGCTAATACCGCCAAATGACCCTGGGTTTGCAGGGTCATAATACATTTTCTTTAAGGTACTATCCATGTGTGATGCCGTAAACCAAATAGTCAAAGTCAAACAGTCTTTATGTTATGGATTGGGTCATTTTATTTTTACATGTTTTGTTTTTGCTCATACATCAGCATACATGTACAGATAGACACATAGACACCCAATCTTATTCACAATATCGATACACCATACATGATTATTGAAATAAAAAATAATAAAAATAGATATATGGTTTGTTGTCACAGTCAGCTGTATCAACGTTCATTCATTCAGTTCTCTAGAAGGACACCGCCCAGCTCTGTACAGCTTCACTGATGTTAGATTCGTTGGCAGGGTGATGAGTTTTTCTTTTATCTCAACCAGCTTCTTGTCAATGTCGCTCTCTGCATGTAGCTCGACAGCCACTGTTTCAGCCACACCAGGAATCTTGTCAGGTGTTGTATATATATTCAGACTGCGCCCTAAAACTTGTATTAATATTTCTAAGAAAGACAGCTATGCCTCCTTTGGCTAGGGTGGTTTGTTTGACAACCCCAACAGTCTTGCTCCAGTTTTGTAATAAGAAGCTTTTCGATACACATGCATGTAGTGGCCTTTAAAAGATCTATAGCTTCTGAAGGTAGACGCGGGGACAAGTCTTGAGCAAGGTCCACCAACATCTGTCTTTGCTTGACCTGTTTGCTCAGCAACGTCAATCCCGTTCATATCTTCTTCCACTTCTCTGAGGAATGTGAGGTTCTGGCGGCCTAGGTATTCGCCATGTCCATACGGCCATGGTTTATTTTCTTTATCTTCATCATCATGTCCACATCTTGCTGTCTCATCTTGCGGCAGTGTCTTGTTGAACAACTGCTTGCAACATATCCACGGGTCATCGCTAGTCAGACGCCGGGGTTTGATTCTTCTGACGGGCGCATTCAGAGCGACCACCGCCACATCGTCGTATTGGTTCTCAGGGTCCGGACTCTGATAGCTCAAGTTACCCGGCATGGGTTGATCCTCGGTGGGTTGTGAGGGTGTTGGAGAGGTGGCCATAGCGGATGGTATTGCTTCCAAAATGAGCTTCCAAATGATGACGCCATTAGTCTCCGTCTCCGTATTTAACCTTTTTTAAAATCCCGCCTCTTTTTTTTTTCCTCTTTTTTCTTTTTCGGCCTTCCGGTCGAAAATACGCCTCTGAACAATAGGATCATTAAACCAAAACACTTTCCCATAGCACACCAGATGTAACACAACCCCCAATGCTCCACGCTTGGTCAATACCCCCGTTCAGGATCAAAAGGACAAATGAATGACGCCTCCCCCCCGCACACTCTAAATACCTCATCAATAGGATCATTAAATAATTAAAAGGTCACCACATGTCACATCACACAGGTCATCATTCAAAACTGACAAATTGCTGACAGGCTGTCAATCAAAAGGAGGTCAATAGGTCATCAATCAAAAACTGTCAAATACTGACAAGCTGTCAATCAACTGCCAAGTATTGACGGGTCATAAATCAACAGGGGGTCATAAATTTAATTTTGACAAGCTGTCAATCAAATAGGGGTCAAAGGTCATCCATCAATCAAATTTTGACAGGCTGTCAATCAACTGTCAAGTATTGACAGATCATAAATCAACAGGGGGTCATAAATTAAATTTTGACAGGTGGCGTCCTATATAAACTACTGTCCTGAGTATACAGAGCAGTGTTTTGATGACCATCCTCCCACAAATCAGTTCAGCACTTCCTACTCCCTGGATGGGCAGGGAGACTTCACCAACGCGATCGTACTTGTGGCTCAGAGCAACGACCTGGATGGTTTAAAGTTAGACATGAATCCCCTGCCTGCTAACACTCAATGGCAGAAAGTGGATGGGAGTGACTAAAGCAGGAAATGATAGGGGAGATGAGTGCGGTAATGAGTCGGAGTGTGTGTATGTCAGAGAAAGAGAGACTGTGGTTGTTTGTGAGTGTGCTAGGGTGTGTGTATGTGGAGGCAACAAAGAGGGCCCCTCTCCTTCTTTGTTGCCTCCACATACACACACCCTAATTTGTGTGTTGAGTTAGTTGGACAACACACACAGGCCATGAGTGTCCCTATAGTTTAGTACAGTATAGTATAGTATAGTATAGTATACGTTACGAGGGCCCCTTCCGCAAATGGCACGCCATTGTGGACCCTGGCAGCAGCTTTAATTTTATGATGTGTGCTTTAACAACGGCACAGGCACACACTTGTCTCCACTGAGTATGAACTTGTTATTGCACACCCATCCTTCCTGGCAGGGCTTCTTGCAGCCACTGGGGGCTGACCTGGAGTCACAGGTGGCATGGCACAATGTTCACAGTGACTGTTGCTAGGGTGCATGAACTCAGACAGGGTACAGAAGTTTCTCCCCCTCCAGTCATATACTTCGACCCCTCCCTGTTGGCATGCTATAGTGTAGGTGTGGAGGCTGTTACACCAGGAGCCATTGTTATAATCTGATCTGATGATTTACAGGTGCAATGTACAAACTATAAATTTAACTGTAAAATATTTGGTTTACGCTCTTCCACAGACTGGTGAGTCTGTGCTATCTGACAACTGTCTGAGCTGAGCTGCCAGGTCAGGAAAGGTTCCTCTGGCTGCTATCCCAAACAGTGTCTGATGAAGACTGGAGGCTCCATTACTCTTTTCAGTGGGAGAGACGGCACCACCACTGCCATGGGGGCCTATGAGATCATCACACGTTGTGACCAATCAGCAGTTGAGTGGTTCAGTGTGGTGGCGAAGCTCCAGGAATGCAGTCTAACTGGTTTGAAGAGTGTTGTCGCTGTTTATGTGTTCTTCAATAATTTCACCATCACTGTCTCTGACAAACAGGAGACTTGGGAAGGTATTTTCAAGCATACACACATCAGGTCCCTTTGGTATCTTGACTGAACACAACCTCTAACATCATTCAATAAATTCTGATGCTGTTTACAGATCAATAATAAATTGATCTGTAATAATTCCAGCAGGCCGGAAAATGATATCTCTGTGAAAGTCAACGAGAAAACCATAGTTATTGAGATGAAGTCAGGCTTCCGGCTGTCTTATAGCCACACTGAGGAGGTCAGAGTAACCGTGAGTGGCAGCATGGCACTCATGGATTATTGGGATCAATTATATTGCTCAAACTTTAAATTAAAATTTAAACAATAAACAATAAAGTTCAAGTGCAAGGATGGTTGGAGTTTCCTCTTCATTGATATTCAGTTTTACACTCGTCACATCATCCCCCTGATTCACAGGAGAAGCAACTAGAGCATCCTGATTACTGACAGTAAGAGAGGATGCAACTACCAATTTACAGAAACATAATGTGACAAATAGTGTAATGAATTACTGCTCCCAGGGAGTAATAAGCAGTAGCAACGTTTTGAAATGAGTATTATATTTCTTTTTTGAGTAACAAGGTAACAAAGTGAGTGGAGTTACTGTCTGTACCACTATGTAAAAAGGGATGCTAGTGTGACTGGGCACTAGAAAAACTTGGATGTGGTCTTGAATGCAGTAGGAAGTACTTTATACATACATTTTATAAAATCCACAATGAGAAAACAAGATTGTAAATGCTTTTATATCAGTCAATTAAATTGCACCTTGCACAATGATACAGAAATGTACGTTTTATTGCACTTATGTCAGAACTTTTACAAGACATAAATTGTTTGTTGCACATTTTTTTGCTGGCATTTGGGTTATTGATGTTATTGATCTATGTTCCTCAACTGAAATGTAGTGTTGAAATTTACGAACCACTGAAAAAAGAAACAGACATCATTATACGTCAGGGTGTCAAATTGAATTAAAGGCTTGTTTTTCGCAACCTTTCTGCTGCCGTCACTGTTACTGCATCAAGGAAAACAATTCCATAATCTCTATATAGTCCAGAAAAATCATAAAAAACACAAAAATAAATATCCAGGTACAGATGCCCTGAACGTTTTCACAATTGGAGGCATTGGACAAATTGGAGCGATTGGCCTTGGCAGCTATTTTTCTTTCTCCCAATGGGTTTTCTTGTATAACTCTTAAAATTGCAATTTCATTGTATTTGCACAGTATCATTCAGAATTCATGAATTGATGATCTGAAGATTTTATGGTGTTTTCCTTAGGACTATTGTATTCCTCAAAACAGTTTAGTAGGCATGGAGGAAAATAAATTTGCGCTTAGTGGAAAGAGCCACCGCTGATTGGTACAATTATTATGATGACTCAAATTCTGGCAATATTCATGAACAAATAACTGGACACTTATACTAATTTTGGAGATTTTACATAAATCTGAAGGATGTGGCCTGTGTCTGTCCTGGACTAATAGTCATTATTTGGTGGTATTGATTATGACTCACCACTGAGGAAAATCAGGAGCCTTCCATTTCCCCATGTTCAGTGATGCAAAGGTGGTGGTCTGCCCTTGAAGAGCGACCTGTAGCCTCTGTCTCAGAGCCGGCAGTGCAGTGTCAGCAGTTGGGCTGAGTCTCCCACATGCCCCACATACCTGGTCAGCTACTTTGTCACTGACAGTCATGGTGAGTGCATTGGAGCGACTGAAGGACAACTGAAGGCTGGAAACGCTGTTAATTGTCACTGTGTTATCAGAGACTGTCACTGTTACGTTTTTCTGTGAGAAGATGGGCTGAGCCATCATCTTTCCATTTACCTGTGAATCAAGATCCAATGCTTTAGAATAAAAAATCAGCTTCTTTTTCAGTTGGATTCATGTTATATTTTTGGGTAAGCAGGAGTCAAACTGAAGACAACTATCTTCATCAAAATACTCACCCAAATGTCATGTTTGTTGGTAATTGTGATTATCAGTTCACTGAAGAACACATACACAGCCATGATTGTGTTGACTCTAGGAGTGCACATTTCCAACTTCACCACCACCCTAAACCACTCTGACGGCAGAGTTTGGTCACAGACTTGGATAATCTCATAGCTTCCTGGGTCTGTGATTGTGCCGGCTTCACCGCTAAATGGAGTGAGTGTACCATTAGCTCCCAAAAAGCACTGTTTAAGGTAGCAGCCCATCGCGCCGTTCTTCACCTGGCAGCGCTCGTCACTTTTGCATGTCATGTTCTGGGACAGGATGACTCCAGAGGCTTGGCAGGTGTGGATCCTGTGACAGTCATCTGATATAATGGAGTCTCCGATCTGCAAATAACAGAAAACACACTGGAAGTTTAAAAAAAACATGTCCCACAAAGAAAAGTGCTGCTCTTGTTGAAAATGAATCAACACATTTTACTTCAATCAAAATATTCATCAAAATATGTTATGAATATCATGTAGCCAAAATGTCATGTTGAAAAGTATGACAAGATGTATGACAGATTTCATTAGAAACATCCCAATAGTTTCTAACTGTTGCTTACAAATGTTAACTTCTGCTCATAATTCATCAGTAAACAAAACACTGTTGCAGGTGCTTCATGGGGGGACTCTTAGGACACTGGGTTTCATGATAAACTGATATTCTTAAAACCGGAACTATCCTTTTTCAAAACTATTGTCATATTATTCTCTCACCTTGTAAGTGTGTCCATTTTTATAACAGCTGCACTGGTCAAAGCTAACACAGCCAGTTCCATTGTAGTAGTAGCCTTTATTGCAGGTGCAGCCCTCAGCGCAGGTAGTAGTGCATGGGATGGTGTCGGAGAGACCAGGACACGGAGTAGCACAACACTGTGTACAGGTTTCATAGTGACTGTTTGCAGGGCAGTTTAGAGCTGTGGACAAATAGGAGTTGTTATTCTTTACCAGGATTTGAATGTATGCGAAAGTGTAACTGATGTGCATTCAGAGATTATGAGGGTATACAGAGAGGAATAACAATGTGCAGAAACCCACAACAAAAAGAAGGACTTCTCCAGTTCTGAATCTTCACACCAAAGTCTTGGCAATCTAACATGTATGCAGTAATACTGTGGCAGAGCATGTTACGATCTCCCTCGGCCATGCAAATATCATAGACACAGTCTCTGTGGTAGGAGGCGGGATCTATTACATCATGGCAGCCAGCAAAGGGTCCCTTGGGATTGGTGATGATTGCACAGTCCGCCTCGAACATAGCTTTCTTGGAGGTGTCACATTTGGAGCAGAGGTCCCCACTGCAGCCATCTTCACAAACCACTCCAGGCATAGACACTTTCCAAGCCGCCCCAAAGGCCAGGACGTCTTTGGTTGCTTTTCCATTAGGCAGCTGCAACTCGTCGGTTTTGTTGCCATTAAAATTTCCACATAGACCACAAGTCTTGCTCCTGTAGTTCCCGGGGACAGTGACAGTGACATGGTAGACCAGGTCGTAGGTCACCCTCAGGCCGAAGTCAGTTGTAATGACATCATTTGTGCCCTCCTGGTAAACCTTCACTGCACCTTTGTGGAGGCTCAGTGGAAGCTGAGATAGGACCCCATTCACCTGGAGAGGAGATGTTGAAGTAATTTGATTAGATTCTCTTTAAACATCTCAATAATTTTCTCTGATCTGACATGTTTCTATCATTAATTTGTATGTCATAATTATGAATACTCGTCTCACATTGTTATTTTCATTTGCTTATCTTCTTAAATGCATCTGAGCTCAGTGTTCATGTGTTTAAACAATGACAATATTGGTAACATACCATGACCATTCCAGGTTGGTTCCTGCGTAGGATCAAGATGGTTCCATAAACATCTACAGCCACAAGCTTGGCAACGGAGACCTTTGGATTTGACAAAGCATACCACTTATCATTCTCCACCATCACAGAGAAGGGGTTGAGTCGTGTTTTGCTCAGATGGCAGGCTTCAACTGCAGTATAAGTACAAGTGCCTTGGAAGTCATAGGCTCTGTTGTCAAAGGTGTGGTAATGTGGGTCCCCAGAGATGGAACAGACGCCCTTTCCCAAAGGCTGGCATGATCGAACCCCATTCTTCACACCACACTTCTCATATGGTCCACAAGAAAACTTCTTACACTGCACCTAAAATGAAAGGCATACTTTCTTGATTCTCATTGAGGGTGCAAAGTCTCTCTTTCAAGAGAGACTTGACCAAGATGGCATCATGCCAACTATATGAGTGCATTAGCCCACAGGATCATGGGCCAAGTCTAAATAGATCTTGGACAAACAAATGTACATGTACAAGAATCTCTCTAAATTCTCTTCGTCCTTACTGTGCCGTTACAGGTGCATTCTTGCTTGCAAAGTGCATCAGGGTAGAAGATCTGTCCATGCTGATAGTATTTGCCCTCATACATACAACCACACTGGGTGAAAGGTATGCATTCATCTCCTCTTAGAACAAAACCCTCATTACAGGCACATCCTTCCATGCACTGAGCTCCACAGCCAGACGGTACAGACAATTTCTGACATGATCCTGGACAGCCAGTGATACAAAGCTCATAATGGCCATTTGATGGACACTGGGCATCTAGGAACGAAAGTAGAAGCAGATTAACTTTAATTGTACAATAGCACAATAAATGTGCGAGAATTTGAGAACATTGGTGCAGAAACATATTGAGTTAGACAGTACATATTGACACAACATAGTACAGGGACAACAGGGCCTCACATACAGTAAAGAGAGACAGTGCAGGAGATATGATAGACTATACATTGTGTTAAGTTGAGCTTTGAAGTAACAACTCTGCAACAGGCCTACAGTAGGAGTGATTACAACACCAATCACTATCACGTAAACAAGGAAGTGGATATCATTTCCTACTAATATATCACTTATTGATGTGTAGTTATACTATGGGCCCATGAAGTCTTGAATATTTGTTTAATGAAAATCATTTTATATTTCTGCTTTACTGAGCGGTACAGAGGGACAGGACCACAGAGCCACTCACCACAGAACTGAGCTGACCTCCAGATGTACACTTGAGCACCTTTCAGCTGGCAGGCCGCTGTGTAGGCAGTCAAGGTCTTGCACTGTATGTTCTTGCTGCCCTGGTAAAGACATACATCATACAGGCAGTCCTTCAGGAAACCTGTGGGGTCAACCTTGGAGTGGCAGTCACGGAACGGGCCTGTGGGGTCACTGATGAGGCCACAATAATTGTTGGCCTTATACAGGTCTTTCTGAGTGATGCTACAGCCAGGACAGGGGCCTTTGCAGCCATCGACACAGCCGGGCATTGTAGCGACCTTCCAGCTTTGACCGAGCTCCTCAGCAGTGGCGGCCTGTTTCCCATCTCTCATCTGCATGTCGTCTTTGGGGTTGAGGTTGTAGTTGCCACACAGACCACGCATGTCGCCAGCGTATGTTCTGGGGATGATGACAAATACTACACTGTTCCAGTCGTAGTACACCTTTACTCCAAAGTCTGTCTCAATTACAGCGAACCAACCACTCGAATAAAGCTGGAGTTTATTACTGTCCAGTGTCATAGGGAGATTGGAGAGCTCACCATTGACCTTTAAGAGATGAGAATGAAATTGAAGATGGGCCATACTGTATGTTGCCATGTTTTATCATGAATAAATAGAGATATACATGCACATTATTTTTGGAAAAAGCAACGTGTTACCATCACAAAGCCGGTGTGCTCTTTGCTGATGACAATGGTGTACCCATAGACCTTGAACTCTACCAGCTTGACAATGGACCCTATCTTCTTGTCTTGGCCATCGTTTTGCAACACAACACTAAAATGTTCCAGGCTGCTTTGATTGGAAGAAACAACAGCCATCTGATATGCGCAAGTGCCCTGGAAATTGTATCGCTGCCCGTCAAAGGTCACAAAGTGTGGGTCACCAGATACCTCGCACGTAGCGTAGGTCATAGGATAGCAATCTCTGATACCCTCCACCACCTGGCACTGCTGCCCAAGGGGACATCTAGTCTCCTGGGTTGACAAACTTCCACCAGCTGAACATTTATAGCGTTTGGTGCAGCTCTCACCACCCCAGAAAGAGGCTTCAGTCTCCACATAGTGGCCTTTGTATGTGCAGCCACACTGGGCCTTGGAGACACACTTGTTGCCACTGAGCAGGAAGCCATCATCACAGGCGCAGGTCTCCACACAGCTCTCTTTGCATGTGTAGGGAGCGTCTGGGTTTTCACATGTGGCAGGACAGCCGGTCCCACAGAACTCATAGTGGCTGTTTTCTGGGCACTTGGGTGCAGCTGTATGGACACACAACCAACAGACAATCAGTCTGATTTGGATTTATTCAGTGTATTAACATAGAAGTAATGTTTGCCTTTGGGTTACTCACGGCATTTGTTAGGACTCCTCCACTTCTGAACTTTGACCCCAGCCCGCTGGCATATGTCAGCATAGACCTGCAGGGTGTTACAATAGTACGTCTTCATAGTTTCTGTTTGACCTCTACAGAGGTCAAACATGCAGTTGCTTTGCAAGACTTTGGAGTCAATGAGAAATTGGCAGTCTTTGAAGTATTGATCCATCACTTGTGAAAGGGTTATGCAGAGGATTTGGTTTTCTAATTGCTGAACCTGGCTGCCTGTACAGTTTTCACAAACACCAGTGCATTTATCTCGACAATAAGCATTGTCTGCCATACCAGGAACCCTCCAGCTCTTGCCCAGGGCCACCACATTGCTGACCAATGAACCAGTGGGAGTTGTGAGATCATCTTCCTGTCTGTTGTTGAAGTTGCCACACAGGCCACACACCCTGCCAGCAAAACTGTCTGGCACTGTGATAACAAGATACTGCTTCCAGTCATACTGCACAGTCAGACCGAAGTCTGTCTCCACGATGACAGACAGACCACTCCGGGATAGCTTCACCTTGCCGTTGTCCAGGCTGATGGGGAGAATCCATAGCTGATAGTTCACCTGAAAATAATTGGATGTATGTAGAATAAAGTCACATAGTCATGGAATTATTTTGCATGAGAATTTACAGGTAGGTAGACATTAATTGTAACACTGATTGACTTACACGGACAAGACCAAACTCAAGGTGGACAATATCAATGGTGGTCCCGTAAACACTGACAGTGACCATTTCCACTGCTGGGACCTGTGAGTTGACACGGTTCATATTCTTGACCTCCACCTCAAAGGCTGGGTGGGTCCTATCGACGTGGCAGTTTTTGGCCATGGTGTAGGTGCAGTTGCCCATGAAGTTGTAGTAGTGGCTATCAAACGTGCGGTAGTGGAGACTTCCTATGACCCAGCAGGTGCCTGTCTCGGGTGGAATAATGCCTGGTCCTCCTGCACAGAATCCTAAAAACAGACCCCCAAAAAAATCTAATCTTATCGCAGTGTGACATTTGTTTTTAATCTTAATGGCAGCTTTGTGTTTCTTTTGCCGCAAAGGTAAGTTGAGCACACATCACATCTAATCATAGGTGCACACATTCTTTGAGTCACTGTATTGATAAGAATAATATACCTATCACACGGTTCCACAGAATATCAGTGTGAGCATAAATGTTCACATTTAAACATCACATTATTTCACATTATTTCCATTTTATGATATTACTGTTGTTTAATTGATCATAGAACCTCTACCTCTCCACTTAGTATACTATTTCGCTATTTGCACTTTGTATTTCAAATGTGAGCAGGATACATTTCAATGATTTTAACCTTTCAGGGATCATTTTCATAGTCTGGTCATGGTCAGTAGTTATTGTTTTGTGGATATACAGTGGCTATAAAAAGTATTCACCCCCCTTGGACTTTTTCCACATTTTATTGTTTTACAACAAGGAATCAAGGTGGATCTAATTTAGGTTTGAAAAAGTGAAAAAAATCTACATATTTATAAATGAATTGCAAATAAAAAACAAAATAACTGATTCCATAAATATTCACCCCAGAGAGTTAATACTTGGTAGTAAAACACCTTCGGCTGCAATTACAGCTGTGAGTCTCGAGCAACTTTGCACATCTGGACGTATCAATTGCCATCAATGATATAGAATAAATGTTCAGAAAATGTTTTAATATGTTTAAGTCTTTTCACTCTATCATGATCTAGATCTATCCATAACATACTAAATGTTACTAAATAACATGCTATCATTTATAAGATAAATGATTCAAGATTCAAGATTCAAGAAGTTTATTCGTCACATACATACACGGGGTGTGCAGTGAAATGTGCAAAGGGCAACAAGTTCACACTATTAACAATAAAAAAAACAACACAACACAATGAATGATATGATATGATATGATAATATCATATGATATGATAATATGATAATAATGTTTTATGCAATGGCTTGATTACTTACCACTCAGCAGAAGAACTGAAAAGATTGCCACAAACATCCCCATGGTTGACAATGGAGAGTACCTAATAGAACAAAACAACATATGAAAACAGGTGAAAACTATAAACAGGGAACCTTGGCAAAATGTTTTATTGGATAGTTAGAAAATGGATGTAGTGAAGAAGCTGATATCTTTTTAGACCAACCGAAAAAATAATTAGGGAATTGTTAATTAAATATTTCAGATGGATGTCCTCACTTGAATGTCCTCACCTGAGCTGGACAACAGGCATGCAGGGGTTCTGGTAGCTGAAGCTTAAATCCTTTTGATTCTCTACCAAAGAACCAATCCGCTTAGAGCTGGCATAGCATGGCTTTTACCAGAGGTGAGCAAATACATTGACACGTGACACAGCAAGAAACGTCTTTGCTGATTAGTGACTGAGAGTGAAGGCATGGGCTGGATTGAATCAAATTTATTATATTGGTTTTTACTGAGTGATAACAGGGTACAAGCAATTGAATCACAGTTGTAAAATAAAGTAAATGTGTGTCTGTAAGTGTATGAGCATATAAGGTCAGAATATAGAGGTTGATGGTACCATATCAGCCGTGATGTGTAAAATTGAAGACTTCACCAAACCAGACCAGAAGAGCAGTCCAAGAGTAAGTTTAGTATGTAGGTTTAGTATTAAAGTAGATAGATAGATAGATAGAGTTACCTATGACCATAGCTACTTCTTTAATTTTAAACCTTACATGGGACTGGTCCAAGTTTTTGGCTCTACTCTGGGATTGCTGTAAAACAGTCAACAACTATGATTAAAGTATTGACATTTTGGTCATGGGGTCAACGCCCAGAAGACAAGAAATAGGTGTGGGTACTTTGAATGCAGAATGGTTGATGGCTATCACAACTCTAATCAAAAGGTTAAAGTGGAGTGGTTTTCTGCTGACTTGATGCTGGTAGAGGTATTGTGCTGAACAATTGAGTTGTTTCTTAATTGTGGCACTGTGTGATGAATTAGATGTTATCTGATCGTTTTTATTTAGTCAGACTTTGAAAACCACAATATACAATTGGCAATAAAGTCTATGTTTGCACATGTTGTATAATTAAATTACAGCTGTAACTCATATTGACGCTCAGTGATTTCACAGCTATGTGACAAGTGTATAGTGTTTCTTTTTCTAGTGTACACCCTCTGTGTAAAGAGAGCTGAGAAAGCTTATTTGACCCATTAAAATGAAATTCTTGGAAACAGTTCACAAATGTACATGTATCTCAAAGACAAAAGCAGAAGTAATTTACAGTATCTGCACTACTGATACTAAACATTCAAGAAAAGTATAACAATCTTATAAAATCAGATTTTTCTGATGCACCCATTGTAAATCACTCACTGTGAGCCTAAAAATCAAATGTAAATGTTTTTCTCTTACAATTTTACATTTAATGCACACTTTTAGTATTGTTTGTTATTAAATATTTCATAATCTGTCAGATGGCGACTGTTGATAATTCATATAGAGACAGGTAGGTATCAGGTATCAGGTAAATTTAAGTCAACAAACAGCACAATGCTACTGTGACGAGCAGCGAAACCACACTGACCAGTTCTACCCATGCTGTCATTCCTACAGAACGTACACTCATGGGAAACTGCTGCAAGGGGTGGAAAAAACATTTCTATCTGTTGGGAGGAGAGTACCCATGCAGAGATTATACAGCATACAAACCAGTGGTTCTTTAGTTTTTTTTGTCTTGGCAGAATGGAAATGTCTCTCAAATGTTACATAATCCTTGTAGTTTAGAACACAGTGCAATAGTATGCTCAACAGAAAGCATGCAGTGTAGCAACAGCTTAGTAGTGCTGCTGCTGTAGTGGTTGTGTCATGTGTGTTATGTATCGGCATAGACAAAAACACAGAAAAAACATTTACATCATATATTTAATCTTTTAATTTGACATTTCCCTATCACCACAACAACTACATTGAATCCCGAGTGAGTTGCTCAACCTGTTGTGTACAGTCAAACTGGTAATGCAGGAAACAGCCAACCACCTGTTTCGACAGAGGGAGGAGGCAAAGGACAGGCGGATGTGCTAGTGGCAAAGAACAGGAGGATGTGCTGGTGGTAAATCCGATGATACACTTTGGTTTGGTAGAACGAAATTCACTGCTACAATTTTTTTCTATTTGGACTCTCATGGATTAAATTTACCATAAACCTGGAGGCAAATCACTAAAAGGAACACAAGAAAGTAGGAATTAAGTTTGAGTTGTCTTGCTGCATTAAGAAGTGAGAAGAGTTCAGTTAGCATTGTCAGTGACTGAAGAAGAAGTGAGAAAAGTGAAAAATTTGAGTGAGCAGGGAGGAAGTGATAGAAATAGATAGAAAACACCACAGAAGCAATCGAAGCTGTTTGGAATTCATTCAAACCGCATCAATGAAAATTTACTGGGTGCTCGGCAGCATGTCTGTCTTAGTGTCCATGGGAGTGGCGATTATTGTTTTTGGCCAACATAAATTGATTGACTCGATGTCCAAGGATATTATATTGCGATTCAACAAGGCTGAGAAACTTCGTGCTTCACTGGAGGACAAAAAGTTTTTGATGGGCCTAATGCAAAAGGACCTGGAGCAGAAGAAGGTGACAGTAGAGGATCTGAAGACCGAGATGTCAAAGCTGACTCCAGAGGAGCAGAAGAGCAAAACTGAGAGTGAAGCCTGCCGAACAGAAATGGTGACATTATGACATTATATGCTTTGATACTGACCTTTTCTGACAATATTCCATAGCCAGAAAGGAGCACCTTAATTGCTTTGCGCTCCTACCCTCTTCTGCTTGTTTCTTTCACATTGCATCCATCTTTTTTCAACATACTAATGCCTGCCTAGCACAGGCATAATATTCAGAGCATTCAAATGCCTGCATACAAAGGTAAAGTTGAGAGAAACAGATCTTCATTGATAGTTTATTGATTCAACCCGTGTTGCATGGGGTGGTGCACAACTCCTGAGTTTTATTAGATTTACTGTGACAGTGTGGGACAGTTTGGCCCTTAGCATATTGGAATATTTGTGCTGACCTATAATCTGTTTTGTCATCTCAATGATTATGAATAAGAAGTTCATAAAGACTTGATCACTGATAAATCAGTTCACCAAGAGCCTTGCTATGTGCAGCCCTAATAACATGTTTGTGTCCACGCTAAACTAGAGTATGACTGAGAAATCGTACTTGAAATACACTGCTATGCAATAAAAGTAAATGCATTCTTAGTATCAGGCTATTCTGTGTGTACAGCCACAGGCTTATAACACAATATATTTTCTGTTGACTAATCTTCTCCCTCACTTTGTCAGGCAAAAATGAAGGAAGAGCTGGTAGGCACCAATAAGGAACAGACAGACACTGAAGGTATTAGACACAATCACTTCATAGATACGTTATGGTCAGTTACCAGTGCCATCATGTGGTGAAATGCAAGAACTAGTGAATGCAATAGGTTTGAATTTTTCTCTCTTTCACTCCCCGTCTCTCTCTCTCACACACATAGCTAATTTAAAGACAGAGAGTAAGGCTTGGACAGAGGAGATTTCCACTTTATCACAGCAGATGCAGCAGCGCAGTAAAGTGTGTGATTTTGTGAAGAACAGCAAAAAGATACAGTAAGTCACAACAACAAAAAAACGTTTTATCACAAAGAAATCAAACATTTTCAGAAATGTCAGATTAGGGCTTACATAATAATAATAAATTCTGATTAACATTTTTTTAGGAACTTATGTGACACCAACGAAACAACAGCTGCTGCAGACAAACAAATCTGAGGGACACACTGCTGCCGGCAATTGTCAATATATTGTTATGTGTTATGTTAAGGGCTTGGGGGTTAAGTCGTCATGTTCTCATTATAGTTTTTATTGTGTATTGAGTTATTGGTATGTGTATTAGTGTTGGTATTTATTTCCCTGCTCACTTAAATAAAAAACAAATAAAAAGCACTGAGTGAGTTAAGTGGTGTTGGAGTATGGGCTGCTACTGAAAGGTTTCTGAAATTATGATATCAATGCCACAAATGATGTATGAAATAAAGTAATATTTCATCCACACTAAGAGTGAATAGTAGTCATTATTTGAGGCCTGATGAACTGGAAACATTGGACTCTAGCTATCTATGCCATTGCAGCACCAAGTTGTAATAGTATGATCAAAGAAGAGTAGGGGGCAGTATACTTGCAGCGGAAACACATTTTAGAAGCACTTGGAAGCACTGCATTGGCTTCAGGAGTGTAAATAAGCAATAAGAAGCTGCGGTATACACAAATCTGTATGCAGCAGTGTGTTTAACTGTGTTTCTAAGGCTTGTTCCACTTCATTGCAAGTATACCAACAGCTTAAGAGTAGAGGAAACTGGGGTTATATACACAGTGACAATTCCAACACACACATTAAGTCAGAGGTGTGCAATCATGTGCTTTGGAATGCCAAGAGTATGCAGATTTTCATTGATAGTTTATTGATTCAACCCGTGTTGCATGGGGTGGTGCACAACTCCTGAGTTTTATTAGAATACACCAGGTAATGTCACCCGTCACACTGTTGAATTCATGTCCTTCAGCACCAAAACCCAGTCTTTGTTACTGGGGATACGGGGATTCAGTTTCACAGCTGCAAACCTAGAAAAACTATTTTGTCACCTTTTCCTCCTCTTGACAATGTGTATGTATGTTGCAGATATGGCCTCGGGAATCCTGCATCATGTTTCCACTGACATCATTCTTGTCCTGTCCTAGATATTGCCATGTTTATGCTGAGACTTTATTCAGCTTGGAGTTTTCACATTTTGTATATTGTGTATTCTGTTTGTGTTTTATCAATGATTTGTTCATTTCTTAGAAATAATCAATCAAACTCTTCAGTCTTACTTCCCTGTCAGCAACGGCACTTCCACACAGACCTGCCACAGACCTGGAGGTTTCCAGAACAGCACCACCTTGAGTTTCCAGCCTCATGAGTAGTAAACTCAAAGAAGGAGTCTGTTGAGAAAGTATAGTGTCAAAAATGATTAATTGCTCAAGGGACAATTATTTTCCATATTTTTTAGGATTTCAGGCTTGTTGGACAATCAACTCCAATTCTAATCTACTAATGGAAGATTGCCATTTTCCTTCTTTCCTGACATGTATGTGGTCCTAACCCAATTCATGTCTGGTCTGGGACTGTGGATTGGTATGTAGCAAATCTTGGAAAATTGTACTGGTATGGAGGGGAAGAGTGCGCTTCAACCAACTGAGCAGAGGAGTGCTGAGCCCAAAAATATCAGAGATGCTCTGATGAAGGCTGTTGAGCCGAAATGCGTCAGCATATTTTGTATGCAAGCCATTTAATAAAAATGAAAAGTGAGTAATCTGGATTTTTTGTTATTTAATATGGGATGTGCTACCCCCTCTCTTTTTGAGATCCTTTATTCTTGGACAAATAGTATCTGAAAATAATCCTCAGCACTTTATTTACGTGGTGTATCAGATCAATGGGGTTGCCACAAAGTAAAATACAATCAGTGCCTAAAATATCAGGCTACTGCAGAAAAGTATCTAAAAGTTCACAGTTCAAGTCTCAGTGTGTGTGTGATATTCTAGTGTGTGTGTGTGTGTGTGTGTGTGTCTGTGTGTGTGTGTGTGTGTGTGTGTGTGTGTGTGTGTGTGTGTGCGCCCTTCCCACTGCGCAGAATGCAACTCACGCTGCACAGTGCAGGTCAATTACAATCTGGGATAATCTCTCTACAGGTCACAACCAAACACTGCTCAGTTCCAAACGTTAGTGCTTAGTCAGGCTGTAACTCATGAAATCACTGTTGTCTCTGCAATATGACTTCATGAACACGCCTCCTTTTACAATCTGATCACTCTTAATTACTACATGTAATGATGGCACATTACAGCTAGTGGATTTGGTGCACTGGAGGGTGCTAGTTTTTGTCTGTCCAAGGATAAACTTAGCACTTTTTTACAACAACAAGAAATGTCTCGTTCTGACTGATGATACCTGGGAAATATTTCTGAAACAAGTCTGCTATTGCTCCATTTAGCAAGTTATGCAAGAGTCTGCAAAGCTCCAGAAACTGTCTGTTCTGGTTTTGTCACTTACTTAAAGGTTAACTTTACAATAGATAAGGCTAAAAAAACATTTTTTAAGCAGACCTTAGAAAATGTATTTGCACTAGCCATCTGCCATCTTCTCAGCTCTTTCCTGCAGGTCCTTCTGACATGCATATCTCAACTACTACAGTACTCTCTGATAGACTATAGCAAATAGACAATATGAATTCTGATAGGATAATACTTCTGTCCACAAGGGCTTTACTAAATGAAGGATTTAGAATAAAGGACAATAAAACTGCCCCTGCTAAACCCTGCCATACCAGCGAACATCCCCAGGCAAATCCATCTCTGAAATATACAACAAGTAGTAACGTCTCAGTAAGGCATAGTGTACACATTAACGTAACATTTCTTTACATAACATTTAACAATACTTCTTACAGGGTGCTTTATCTAACTGTTGTCCTGTTTCTTCAACTTCATCCTGAGCCCTGTTCTCTTTTTGTATGACCTTATCTACTTACCTATATCCCTCTCTTGTGTCTGTCTCAGGTATACGCGTGGTAGCTGGAACGTAGATAGAGCCTGTGCAGTCAGTGTTGGATACAAACTGTTCTTTATGTCTGTGCCTGCACTACAGTGGTTCAATTTATCTCCGTAAACTTCTGAAGGATTTCTCTTTTCAGGTCAGATGGTAAATACAGATACGTCTGGGTGGTTCTGTTTAACTACAGCATACATTATAGGTTCCCATTTGTCCTGTATTTTGTTTCCTACCCCTTGGTTTGTGGTTACACAGCAACACCAGATGGCAACATCTTTAACATGTCATGGATCATTTCTCACAGAGTTGAGATAAGGACTTTTTGTTATGCCACAGACTTCACACAGCTCCTTGAGTACACTGGCTTCAAAGATCCGTCCCTGGTTTGAGTGCAAACAAACTGAACACCTGTAATAAAGAAAACTGTTTCATGGGGAGCTTTCACTGAACAACTTGGTAACCATGTCAGCACATTCTCATATCCTGAGGATCTTTCTAGCATTGTGAAGAACCTCCAATGCAATAGTGACATTAGTGCATGTGATGGGAGCACAGATCATGGGGGAACACACCTTTAGCTAGTGTGCAACGTTTGCACTGCTTAATCCAACCATGGACATCTTTGATTGTGGGCCAATAATACCTCATTCTCCGCTCGCTGAAATTACCATCATGCTCATGCTGACTCTGTCTCTGGGATCACACATAGATCGTATCAAGATGCCTTGATGTAGTTTGAGATGTTCATACAGGCATTTGAGCTGTGGCTCCATGGTGCGTCGTTCAGCAGGACTCAGCATGGTGTTTTTGATCACGGTTGTACAGATGGGCCCTGAAGGATATCTTCAGATGGACAATATCTTCATATCTATAAACTAAACTATAAACTTACTTGCTAAAACAATTCTCTATAGCCTACATAACATCATCATTTTCCATAATTATCTTTGAGTTAGCCAATCTGAGTCATCTAAAAAGTTGCCTATTGACAGCCATCAACATTAGCTAGATAATGATGAATGCATACACTGCTATATTTTAACAGACCCAAACGGAGGCAGGATCAGTCTCACCCTCAGATGACATAGCATGACACATGACATAGCATTACATTACATTACAGACACTTTTATCCAAAGCGACTTACAATAAGTGAGCATTATTATTGTTAGAGTGTTTTGCACCATGACACATCACCCCTTCACTAGATGTCTCTCTTGGAGTTCTACTCTAACTTACACGTCTACCGGCCAACACCCCCCGGGGACGAGAGGGGTGGGGTAGGGGCTGTGCCAGAGACCAGTTAATGTTGTTGCACTTCCTACTGGTCACCTATAGAGGTCGATAAAAGTCCTAGATTACTTAGTGCACCTTTAACAGCATGGCTATGATTTCATGTTATTTTCAGATCATAAGCCTCTCACTTATGAGAGTGAGTATTTTAAACACGTCCATAAAAGGTTTACTGATGAACTCTTACTATGACATCAGTAACACTAAACTTGGATATTTAAGCGAAGAGTGTGTGCCAAGATTGAGCCAGGAAGGCAACGGCCTCATTGTCATTGCAGCCTCTCAAGTGTGCCTGAGTCATTGGTGTAAATGTGAACATGACACCTGCCACTTTAGAAAATACGTGACTGGTGATGCTGAAACGTGATCTTTAGCCTATAGAATGATGTGCAGACTGACCTGGTCACTTAGCAAAATAAGGGGCGAGCACTGTCCTGGGCAGCTTGTACATGTTTCTGTACAACTTTTTACAAGCCTGTAAGATGAGTGCATATGCCTGACACGCGCACGCGCACGCACACACACGCGCACGTAAACGACCTATAATGGTCTACAATGGTCTTCATTACGTATTATTCACAAATTATCTTTACTTGTATCTTTTCTGTCTTTCACAACAATTTTAGCATTTGTAAAGAAAGGTGTTTAAAAAATAATGTCCATACAGAATTATACAGGGCACAGAATAGTAGTAATGCTTTACTTTTCCCAGTAACGCGTTATTTGTATTTCAACTTAAGTAAAAATTGAGTTACCAATCAGAAAAACAAGTCATTACATTTGTTATCACCCCCTCGAAATATCAGACTAAGGATGAAGTAGCCAAAAAGCAGAAGAAAAAATCTATCCATCTCGTTTTCGGTATGATCATCTTCCTCTCACACTTCTAGTTGAGAAAGGGCAGAAAAGTCTGAGTGGTTACAGCAAGGCAGCCGCTTATTTTATCTAACGGAAAAAGTAATATCAAGGAATAATGGAACGAATTCGCCCCGCTGTTCCGAGGCGTGACTACGTTGTGTTTTTTTTAACTTTTCAAACGAGTACAGCTAACGAGTAATCCCTTACTTTTTCGAGTAACGAGCCTAAAACCGCTGACCCGGAGGCTCCCAGTTCTCTCGGCCAAGCGGACTACGCAACTTGACCTGGCTCAACTCCCGGACGCGTCTCGGTTTAAGGGGAGGGCATTTCCACCGAGGAGGAGGAGAGAGGTGAGTGGACGCAGTTATGCCAACAAGCCGATTATTGTAGGCTACTGAGCCCTCTTCGTCAATTTATTTCCCCACTCTCATGGGTCGCGCGGTCAAGCGGGAGGCACAGAAGACACATCGCAAAAGTGTCTATTTTTCCACGGGAGCAGCCTGTGTTCATCGCAGAAGGCATACCTTAGTTTTTATTGGACGCAGGAACTTTTTAATGGATTTACTTCCTATAGTATTCCTATAGTGACTTATAATGTGTCTGTGCTACTCAGTAGTTAGTTAGTTTATAGTGATCTCAATGTAATTGATGGTATTTTTAATCTTCTGTGGTATTTCTTGGCTGTAGAATATTCTGTGATACAATTTTGTGACCTATTGTAGCTGCGTGATATTTTACAGTTTTTCTGTTTTTCGTAAAGTATCCAAAATTTGTAATAGGAGTACTAGTTCTTTTTTTGTAAAGGAAGTTACCAGGAAGTTTGGAATATTAGAAGTATTGGGAGATGGCATCTGAAGTAATCCTTATTAGTAAGTAAACCTAATAGGTAACAAAGCGCAAATCAAGCCAAATTATAAGGACACCAGGACCCTCATCGTTTTGCTCTGTTTAAGGTGCAGGGTGTGAAAATGTCCAGCCCATCTAGCAGTATGGACGGGCAGAAAGGCCTCGCGGACAGCCCTGCACAAAAAGCCGAGACGTCCAGACATCGCAGTTGGAGCAGCCTCCGCTTCACAGGATGGAGAACTGGTTCCCAGTCCTCCCCGAAGACAGAACGGGGCAGTGAAGTGACCAAGACACTCTTCTCCCTGGTCCAGACTCATAATGACGACTACACAGCAGACCCCGATGGCCTAGTGGAGTCGGAGGACCCAGACATAGCCGTCACCAATGCAGAGTCCATAAGAGAAGAAGCTACCGCTGCAGGATCTCAGTCAGCAAGGATGGAGGATACACAACATACGTTCCAGTTCACATACTTTCACAAGCAGCTTGATTCCATGCTGCAGCCAGGAGTCAACAAGTTCTCCTTGCGCATGTTTGGCAGTCATAAGGGTGTAGCTGCCGAACAGGACAGGGTTAGGTCCTTTGGAGTGTGCATCATCCACCCCTACAGTGACTTCAGGTAACAAGAGAGGAGCAATTATCTCCCTTATTTCCTAACCTCAGCTTCAGTTGTGTGCGTGAACTTTTTGGCAGTATTATTTTAACATGGATGGACAAAAATTCAGAGGGGCTTAGTAAGACTAGTCAGTGATGTAGTGGTCCTAGTGCCAGTGCCAACCCCATTTCCAAGGGCGTACTGTGGTACGGCAGCTGGTGTCATGGCCCCTAGCACATGATAAGGCGATGAAGGGATTTGATTAGTGATACAGTACATAGGACTAGATCATCTGGATTAGCAATACCCTTGGTGCCTGTCTTTCACCCTGTTTGTAAGGAGGCAGAAAATTATTTTGATCCTGATGATTTCATGTTACAGCCAAACTATCCAAGAATTGTAGTTTGCTTCACTTTTGAAGCATTTGTCTGATGATTCAGCTTTTGGGCCAAGCGACTTGTTATGGAAGATTTTTTTAGCAGTAATTCCAGGCAATCTGTTGGCCCAGCCTCTAATAATAGCCGCCATCAAATTTATATATTTTTAAACATCAGGCCCATGACAGACAGAGAGGATAAATCCATGTGGAGGGATTATTGCCCATAAGAATCCCCATAATTCCAATCTTCCTCTATTATGTAATAATACAGAGACAGCTGAGGGGGATTACTGAAGGCCTGCTTTCCTTACACCAAACAGCGTTTTAGGTAGTCTCCATTAAATGGGGTACTATTGTGTTCCACACCCAAACATTGTTGTTACGGTTTATAAGAATGCAAGGTTTTGACAGAACACAACTCATTTTCTTTCTCTCTCTCTCACACACACAAATATATGCACATTTAATATTAACAGTGGCAATGCTGCCTAGAGTCTTTGGTGGAGGTATTTGCAGTAAGCAACCATTAATCTATAGGTGCAAGAGCTTGAGGGAAGGATAGGAGTGAAAGAGAAAGAGGAACTATTACTTCCTCTATCTGGGCTCTGATTGGCTAAAGAAGAAGGTTTTTTTCTCACAGGGCTCAAATGGCGGCCGCTGAAGGGTGGAGGTAATTAAAGCTGGTTCATAGAGAGAGAATCCCAAAGTGATCGACACTTCACAGGAAAGACTGACTCTGTAAGGAAACCCTAACCGTGTATCTATGGTGTAAACCCAGATACTGGAGACCCATAGGACAATGGGGCTTTTATAACACGGGGCAGTGCACACTGCAGCTGCAGCTATGTACAGTACAGACAATCTGCGGTCAATGGTCTGCATCATGAAGCAGCAGACAGCCCTGATAGTAACAGTGACAGTGATGTGCTCTTCTACTTTACATTCCCTTTTAATTAGAGGAGTTCCTCCTATGACGGGGTAAGGGTTACTCCAAAATGGGTCATTCACTGGACTGCACTGCCCTCCTGATTGGACGGGTTCACCTGACCTTGGTAGCTGTTACAAGTGTTACAAATGTTCAGCGGTAGTGTAACAGTTGCTCTGTTTTACGCTTAAATGAGTGGGCAGTGTTTCACTATCAAGTGGATAAACTACAGAGATATCCAATGGAGTTGTCACAACAAAACAATTTGATGCTAACTGGATGCTAAGCTATTCTGTATAGCAGTAAGTAACTTATAAAACAATAAAATGCTCACACTTTTAAATGATCAATGCCTTACTCAACCTCTACCCTCACTCTGAACCCATCGCTGTTCTTTCTAGGTTTTACTGGGACATAGTGATGCTCCTCTTGATGATGAGCAATCTGATCATCTTGCCCTGGGGAATCACCTTCTTTGAGGACCAGAACACCCCCCCCTGGATCACCTTTAATGTTATTTCTGACACGCTCTTCCTAATGGACCTGGTCTTCAACTTCCGCACGGGCGTCCTAGGAGAGGACAGCCACATCATCCTGGACCCCAAGGAGATCCGCATGTCCTACCTCCGTTCCTGGTTCATGGTGGACTTCATCTCCTCCATCCCCGTTGACTACATCTTTCTCATCGTGGACCTGGAGTCCCGGATGGAGTCATCTGACGTGTACCGCACGGCCCGCGCCCTCCGCATTGTCCGCTTCACGAAGATCCTCAGTCTGCTGCGCCTTCTCCGACTCTCTCGCCTCATCCGCTACATCCACCAGTGGGAAGAGGCAAGTGAAGAGGGCATGCGTTCACGTGTGCACACATACACACACATGCACAAAGAGATTTGATGAGTTAATGTATACACAGACAAAATAATTCATCCCTTGGTGTAGTTCTGAGTCATGTTGTGTTTTCCGGTCTCTGCCAGATTTTCCATATGACCTATGACCTGGCCAGTGCTGTGGTGCGTATAGTCAACTTGATCGGCATGATGCTGCTGTTGTGCCACTGGGACGGCTGCATGACCTTCATGGTGCCTATGCTGCAAGACTTCCCCCCAGATTGCTGGGTGTCCAAGAATAACATGGTGGTGAGTGCAGGTTCAATAACATACAGTATGCTCACACTCTTTTTCTATTTTGTTGTTTACATTTAATGTGTAGTAATCCTCGGTCGGTAGGAATCCTGTACACTAAAACGAGGATGAGAAGTTGTGACTCACTCCCACTGTTACTTTATACCCTTTTACATCAAAATAATGTAATCTAACTCATGCTGTATTAATCAATTCAATTTAATTTATCTCAGTCATATTGTATCTTTTTGAATGACAAGATTGTCTCTCCTTTTTTGCACTGTTTCTCAGAATGCCACATGGCACATACAGTACTCCTATGCCCTATTCATGGCCATGAGTCACATGCTGTGTATAGGATATGGTGCCCACCCTCCAGAAGGCATGAGTGACGTTTGGCTCACTATAACCAGTATGATTGTGGGAGCCACCTGCTATGCTATGTTCCTGGGTCATGCTACAACCCTGGTCCAGTCCTTGGATGCATCACGCCGCCAGTATCAGGATAAGGTAATCATTTCTGCTCTAAGTTCAAGAGATTACATAAAATATACATTAATATAAACATATAAACATTGTTTTGAGGACAGTACATCCCAGGGGTCTCGTGGATGGTAATGTGATCCAGGGTTTATAGTTTTATAATAGGCTTACTTACTTGTTTTTACTTCAGGCCAAATGCCTGGAAAATATATGTATTATCTAATGGATTTTTGTGCCCTTCCTTTGACCCTTTTCAGGGGATTTTCACAAGATAAAGCAGGACAGATAGACATATGGCCACACCTTTGTTGTGGCTCACTGTTTGCTAATGCCCATTACAAATGAATTATGTAATCTACTTAAAATTAAAGTGCTTATGAAGCAAATAGAATGAATGCACAATTCACCAAACACATGGCACGGAATGTGACCGAATTTGACATTGGTTTTATCTGGAACTTGAAAAACATCAACTTACCATGTATTTTGCACAAATGTTTTCAGTATAAGCAGGTGGAACAGTACATGTCATTCCATAAACTGCCAGCGGATATGAGACAGAGGATTCATGATTATTACGAGCAGCGATTCCAAGGCAAGATGTTTGATGAGGACAGCATCCTTGGAGAGCTCAGTGATCCACTCAAGGAGGTGTGTTTTCCTTCAAACCAACTATTATAATGACCTCTTTCTTACTCATACAAGCATGCGCAAACACACTCCTCTCTTCTCTTTCTCACCACCAGGAGATTGTCAGCTTTAACTGCCGTGGGCTAGTGGCCAACATGCCACTGTTTGCCAATACTGACCCTCATTTTGTGACAGTGATCTTGACTAAGCTGCGTTTTGAAGTCTTCCAACCTTTGGATTTAGTTATACGAGAAGGAACGCTAGGTCGGAAAATGTACTTCATCCAACATGGCTGTGTCACTGTGTATCCACGCGGTGGTAAGCAGGTAAAACTCAGCGACGGGTCGTATTTTGGGGGTAAGTCATTTACCAGTTCAGTCTTCAAACACTCCCTCCTGTCCATCAAATTCACAAGTAAACTATTAGTTTGCCCTACTTTTGTACGAGGCCCCATGATTCACTTTCCCTTTGTTGCTGCCCTCCTAAAGTCTCTGAAAGTCCCCATTTTACCCCTTTTCACTTCACTGGAGTTGTTACCTTCCCAAAACCATTCCACCTTATCCTTCTCTTTGTCACATTCAAAACACTTGTAAATCTCACAATCTATACACCCATCGAGTTTATTCAGTAAACAAAGTCTCTCTCTCTCTCTCCCTGGTTCAGAGATCTGCCTGCTAACACAAGGACGACGCACAGCCAGTGTGAAGGCTGAGACCTACTGTCGTCTTTACTCCCTAAGTGTGGACAGTTTCAATGAGGTCCTGGAGGAGCATCCTCTGATAAGGAGGGCCTTCGAGAGTGTGGCTGTGGCCCGCTTGGACCGGATTGCACGCAGACCCAGTCATGAGCCCCTACCCCAATGATGATGAGGTGATTTCAATTGAGAACAGTGGAGGACACCTCATTTGTCAAACTATCACTCAACTTGACTGTATAACAAAGAAGCCACCGAATGGAATTTCACAGATTGCTGTTGAATTTTATGGTTTGAAGTCAGTCAACTTGCTGAAGACCCCCATTGTTAGTTATCAATATGTTTTTTATTGATAAAAAGTATACAACCTGGGGTTTCAACCATGTATCTCCAACTTTGTATCTCCAATTGCTTTGCTTTTTGCTTTATTACTAAAATGTCTATGGTTATATTTGTTGCGTTAGAAACGTTTCATGACCCTTTACCCCTTTGGCCCATGAAAACAGTGAAAGACCGTTTGTAAACTAGATGAGAAAATAAGCGTTCTCTACTTATTTCTTGAATAACTTACATTTAGGAGTTATATGTTTTTTGTTGAACAGCAGCACTAGGTTGTCCAGATGTCCAAATGCTGCTAAGTTTAAGAATCTTATTACAGTGGAGATTATTATTCATCACATCATTCTTACAGGACAGAGGAGGGACACGGGCACCAGCTGGACCATGATTTATCGGACAGCATTATATAGCATGGATTCAAATGTTAGTTCAGGTCTCTAGTTTGCAATAAGTCAGGTTGTAAGCGATGTACACGGAAGATAAGCTGCAGTGATGTAATGGCTCCAAAGCCAAGTTAAGCTAACTGTACAAGGACAGGTTTTATACAGTTCCATTTAGTGATGCTCTGACTTGGAGTTGTTTATTGATAGAAATAACTAAATGAAGAGTTCATTTGAAAAAGCAATATGTTCATCTCTAAAATATAAAGGATCCAGTCTAACCAAGTATGAACCTTTTTTTTCACAAGGGGACTCAAGTTACTCATTGGCCTTTAAGAAGTAACCTGTTTTAATTTTGTGCTGTCAGTAAGTTTTAAGTTTGGTAAGTTTAAGTCAGCTGCTGATTTATTAATGTCACATGCGCTATTTTTTCTGCAAAAATCATTTCACAATCATTAGTTTGAATTGGTTGTTGGCTAACCAAATATAACTATGCACTGACAGATGGCGATGCATGTGAGGATATTTGCTTGTGGCAGATGGAAAGCCACAGTGCTTGTTCATTACTATTTTTTTCTTCAGACAGGAGATTGGACTATCTCAATAGGCTTATCACCAATAGGTTGATAATCATCTGTAGAATATCAGGAAATATTGATACCTACCAGCAGCAAAAAATCAGAACATCTCTACGTCACCTTTTCTTATACTTTTGTGTATTACTATTAAAATATATTTCCAGAGTTATTTATTTAAATTTAGATTGCTAGAGTGTACAATTTAAGGTATTTAAGGCTCTCAGGTAAATGTGATGCAAAGAAATCCCTCAATCATGCTAACCTATACAAAATGTCATTCATCTTGGAAGAGATTGAATTCTAATCTGTATGAATGGCTGCACAATAATGCAATATCTCATCAGTTTGTCAAGGATTAAATTGTATCCTAAATACACACCAAATGCTCATATCTGTTCAATTTGTTTTATTACTTTCATCCACTTAACTTCACTTTTTGATATCCTTGTGATAATGTATGGAATATGTAATGTAAATATAATTCTTTCTACCCTTTTGAATTGAAATATAAAAATATATATTTGTCCGTGTTTACTTGGCTTCAACTTTATTTCAAAGAGGTTATTGATAACTGCTTATGGTGACACACACAAAATTTGGTCTAGTTATAAAAAAAATCAATCTCCTTCGCTTTAGCTTTTCCACACACAAACCTTTCTTATGGCATGACTATCAATTAGTAGAAGAAGTAAGGGTGGTCCACAGAATATTGTTTGTGTAACCAAAACTTTTACATAACAGTGCGCGCCGCTATTTGTTGCTGAGTGTATCCGGAGCGTGCTGTCATTTACTTCCGCTCTACGTTCAGAAAAAAAATCGTAACAGAGCCAAGGTAAGGAGGAGAAACATTTGGCGAATCAAACCATTTTGCATTGGTGGTTTCGAATGTAATAATACTGGCCAGATCATGCAAAACATGTCGATTTTGGATTTGGATGCTACGTTTGTCTCAGCTGCTTGTATTTTACAAACCACCTTAGGTTAACCGCTAGCTAGCTAAGCTAGGTTAGCATTAAGTGAGCATGGAGGTCACATATTGGACCAGTGTGTATTGACATTACTCTGTTAGTGAAAGGTCAAGATTTGGCTGTTATTACATTTATTATAAGTGTATTGACTTACAATGTCAAAGGTCGAACTGACAGGTTTGCTAACTTTGCTTACTCAGTAGCGGTACGTCAACTATCTGACATAACAGCTGATACATAACATCACGTAGCATCACGTTAAGTTACACAAGATTTCAACTTGTCAACTCTACTCCAGTGTCAAATCATAATCTTTTCTTTAAATATTTAATGACCACCTACAACGAAGTTTTCAACACATATAGCTTTGGTTTTATTCATAATATTGAAATACGAGGCGAATGAATGCTGACACTGAATCAGTCTCAGGTTGCACACATTTAACTGTACTTGTTTTGGTGATGGTTGATGGGGTTAGGAATAGGAATAACTTTATGAAGCTATTAGGCTGTTATTTGACAAACAGACGTGTTTCGAAATGCACTGTTACTACTATTCTTACTACTACTCTGTTGACTAACTAAGAAGTCAACAATTGATATCGCATGTTGTCTTCTGTGCAGTAAGGATGCTGTCCCTGTCTCGAGCGGTAGTAAGCGGGGTGGCGCGCACTCCAGCTGCTATCAGTCAAGGTGGAGTGACTACAATCATCCGATTCAACAGCACAGCACAGGTATACAGCCAAGATGTATATAGCCATATCTTCTGTTTTACCCAAATCGTGACAACACTTGAAGATATGATTGTGTCTTTCACTGTTGTCTTTCCAGGGCACAGCCAAGAAAACTTATGGGCCCCTGGCTGATGAGGACAGAATTTTCACAAACCTCTACGGCCGCCACGATTGGAGGTAATACCACTGATGAATTTTTATATGCCACGTATAATCTAAAGCACATTATCAATATTGGACTCATCTTCTTACATAATTCAAGTTGAGGTGCTGAGCTGTAAAAGTGGAGAAGAGTAAAGGCTGCAAATGTGGAACTCCAGTTGTACACACTTTTGACCTGACAAGAATCCTCATTGGATTGAAACTTTGGTAGTAAAAGGTCCATGAATGGAGTTCCAAGTGTGTTGGTGTTTCACTTTTCTACATTACACGTATGACACATTATGCAATTATATTACATAATTTACATTATATCCATTTTACTCAAATGACAAATGCAAGTAAGCACCCACATGCACTAGTTGTAACTGAGGAATTGATTTTTAGACACAGAACACGCCCCTCACCTACTCATGATGATGTTTCAGGCTGAAGGGGTCGTTGAAGCGTGGAGACTGGTACAAGACAAAGGAGATCCTGCTGAAGGGAGTCGACTGGATCCTCAATGAGATTAAGGTTTCTGGCCTGCGTGGGAGAGGTGGAGCTGGGTTCCCTACTGGCATGAAGTGGAGCTTCATGAACAAGCCCAGTGATGGCAGGTCAGTGACGAAACACAGATGCACAGACGTTTCCTTTTGTGGCCTCATTTCATTCAACCAGGGTGAGAAATTAACACCATCCACCAGCCAAATGATGGTTAATTTTACCTGTAGGCTGATTCATTTGTCAATTCAACCAGCCACCATGTGTTTTTGAAGATCTCTTGTAGTCAGTAAAAATTCAGATTGAAAGGTGAAGTGCTAGGATTCACCTGTTATGCAGCTGTAGCAAAAACTTGGTATTCTCTCCCCTATTTAATGCTTTCATTTCTCAGGCCTAAGTATCTGGTGGTGAATGCTGATGAGGGAGAGCCTGGCACCTGTAAGGACAGGGAGATCATGCGGAATGACCCACACAAGCTGGTGGAAGGCTGCCTGGTGGCTGGGAGAGCCATGGGGGCCCGTGCTGCCTACATCTACATCAGAGGGGAGTTCTACAATGAGTCATCCAACTTGCAGGTGAAATATTTCAAATTCAATTAATTTTATTTTGCATTTCACACAGATGTTGCAACTCACTTGAGTAAGGTAGTTAAGAATGGTACAAAAGAGAACAAATGTTACCAGTATTCACAGTAAAGCACTACATACAACCATGAAAGGGAAGGGGTTATTGCAACGATAGGAGAATTAATGTGTTTTGTACAGTGCTATATAATGTATGATTGTTCAGCAAATTAATCCAGGTTAGTCCAGCATAATGTTTTTAAACCCTTGTGCTTCTTCTCTTCTTAGGTGGCTATTAATGAGGCCTACGCTGCTGGGCTCATTGGGAGGAACGCCTGTGGCTCTGGTTATGACTTTGACGTGTTTGTGATGCGTGGTGCTGGAGCCTACATCTGTGGAGAGGAGACCGCTCTTATTGAGTCCTTGGAGGGCAAACAGGGGAAGCCCCGCCTCAAGCCCCCATTTCCTGCTGATGTGGGTGAGTTACAATGTACAAAAGGGAAGTATTTTTCCACTTGAATATGTCAATAAAACATTTGAAAATATGTGTGTTGTAACTCACAGACAGGAGTGAATTACTTTGTCTTGCCATCTTTTCATGTCTTTCATCTCTTTTCTCATGTGATAATTCCATGCTCATATACCTCACCACATTGTCACACTGGTCATATTCTGTTCAACCTACTAATGATTGTAATCCTATAGTACACTGGTTTACTGCACTACTGGACACCCACGATACCCCTTCCTAATATTACCAGTTATGCTACTGCCAGTTATGCTGTTACACTGGGCCAATTCTTTGGATTTGACTGTATACTTAATGATTATAGTGGTTTTGTTTGGCGAGGTCCCATAAGTTGTGTCCTGGACCTAGTGTGTCAATCCTGTATTGTGTAACTGTCTTGAAATGTGTCAGCAACATTTTGACGGGTCTTATTGTGCACCTGTTCTTGGAATATAAAAGCAATTCTTACTCTGATATTTATAATTCACTTATGGAATACTGCTGCTGTCTTAAAGGTGTCTTTGGTTGTCCAACAACTGTTGCCAATGTGGAAACCGTATCCGTGGCACCCACCATTTGTCGTCGTGGAGGCTCGTGGTTCCTGGGCTTTGGCAGAGAAAGGAACTCAGGCACTAAGCTCTTCAACATCTCTGGCCATGTTAACACTCCCTGCACAGTGGAGGAGGAAATGTCTATCCCCCTGAAAGACCTCATCGAGAGGCACGCAGGTACGTAAGGCACTGAAGATTGTGTTGTGTCTAATGTGACTGAGATACCGTTTTATTAGCATGTGTTTAATCATTGGAATTAATGTTTTTTTTGTTTTTATTCTTGTGAATTAATGAAATTCTAATAATTATTATAATAATTAATCAAGCTAAATAGCCTGAAAGGGGAAAATGAACATCATCATTTGGTGTCACCATTCTGCATGTTTACTCCTATACGCGGGGGTCATGCACTGAAAAGGTTGAGAACGACTGCTTTGCATAACCACAGCTCAAGTGAATTGTGGTCTGCAGATGTTTTTTAACCGATTGAACTGGATATCCATCTCGCAGGTGGAGTGCGCGGTGGTTGGGATAACCTTCTGGCTGTAATCCCTGGTGGCTCCTCAACACCCCTCATTCCTAAGAAAGTGTGTGAAGAGGTGCTGATGGACTTTGATGGTCTCATCCAAGCTCAAACTGGCCTGGGCACAGCTGCTCTCATTGTCATGGACAAATCTGTAAGTTTATCAGCGGCATAAAATGCATGAAATGACATTTGACAATGTTTAAAGAAGACACCAACATCTGACACGTTCAATGGATTCATTGTTATTGCAGACGGACATTATCAGAGCCATTGCCCGCCTGATTGAGTTCTACAAGCATGAGAGCTGTGGCCAGTGTACACCTTGCAGAGAGGGTAAGGGGTGCTTCACTGTTTTCTTTGTAATTTTAGCCTTCGTTCCATATTCTGTACATGTTGGTCCCAGTTATGATAGTAGTGCAGTTTGCAGTGCTAAAAATGTTTATTCTAAACATTATTGCTACATTTCTTTGTGTCTTGGAGGGGACTTAAGCTATTATGTTTGTATATTTATCCATTTTTTTTCTAGCAGTGCTGATAGTGTTGTTGCTGTGGTGGTGCACCACTCTTTTCTGATTTCTGTAGGAGTGGACTGGATGAACAAGATGATGTGGCGCTTTGTGAGGGGTGATGCACGGCCATCAGAGATTGACATGATTTGGGAGATCAGTAAGCAGATTGAGGGACACACGATCTGTGCCCTGGGCGATGGTGCTGCTTGGCCAGTGCAGGTAAACGCATGCACATGCATGTCATAATGCCCATGTGTACTAAAAGCCTCAGTGTTGTGACTTTTAACATTTCAACTTGGTAATATTGGCAACCTTGTGGGCAAGGAATTTGACATGTATATCTCAGACATCTGCACGCATCTATATTGTGTCAGACGGGGGTGTGTGGTTGAGCCGTTGGCTGGATGTGGGAGAGAATCAGTGCATCATTCAATGTTGTAGCTACAGTCAGCTATAAATAGTACTTTGATTAACATATCAGTCTTGTTGGCTGAGCCGAGGAAAGATATGGATGCAATGTGGCTGACTGTATGTAAATCAACTTGATACTCTACTTTATAGTAGACTACATTGTACACAAATAAGATACATCTTATTGCAATGTGGATGCCATGCACATCATGATTCACCCCCTTTTTGAAACTACAATCATGGATAGGCATAAGCAAGTTGCCTTGGCCCTTTTTTGTCATTTGTGTGATGTTATCACCTTAGCCTCGATTTTTGAAATTATTGGAAATCGTGAATGTACAATTGATATAATTTGTATAAAAGAAGTATAATATATATATATATAATTTGACAATAGAAGTAAGCATTGTCCAAGGTTATCAACAAGCATGGTGCAAGTTAAAAACAAGAACAGATGCACTGTATAAAAGCTTTCTAGCTAATTTGACCCTGGTTAGGCTTTTAAGGTAAAAATAAAGTGCTGAGCATAAAAATGACATGAAATATATGAAATACAATAGAAATATAATCAAATAGAAATATAATTATATAATTGGGTTTTGATCCCTTTAGCTGTTATATTAGCAATAAGTTTGATTAATATTAACTGTTCTGGAATTTATACTAGGCTACTGAACTGCTGACACTTATACACACATACTACAGTAACACATACCACAATGATTGGACCCTTACCCCACACACTTGGCCACTTTAAGGAAAACTACTGTTTACATTGTTTACCACTAGTCACTTTACTTTATATCAGTATTGCATTGCTTACCTGTTTTGTCTTACCTTTTAGTATTACATTGCGGTGTTTGTCTTGCAAATATCTCTTTTTCTTTTTATTATATTTAATTTTTCTTTAGGTAAATACATTTATATTATTTATACTATACCATTTCTTTGAACTTTATTACTATTTGAATACTGTTTTATTTTATTTTTCTTTAATCACTTATTTGTCTTATTTTACTTCCTATGTAAAGTTGAGTTGGCTCTGAGACTAAGAATGTCATTACTGGTAATGATGTTTGCATTGTTATCAAGTATATGACAATAAAGTTGAAACTGAAACTGAAAGTAAGCCATCTGCAGTTGGGTAACCTCCTCTGTATTCTCTTTTCAGGGATTGATCAGGCATTTCAGACCTGTGATGGAAAGCCGAATTACTGAGTTCCAGCAGCAGCAGCAAGCCAGGGCTTAAGTGGTTCCTTCGACTCCCTTGCCTTATTCTTTTACCTCATATGCCCTTTCCTTGTTCCTCATTCACAAATTGGTATTTAAAACAATAATATGCTGTTCATCACCTCATCATGAACTTTTACTTCATGTGTCTGCTTTGTCTGAAGTGGTCAATAAAGTTCAATGAACCTTAAATTAGTTTTAGATTTCTGCTGTTGTACATACTGTATCCTGTTGTATTATTACACTTAAACTGGAGGAGAATTAAACTTATTTGTTCCCTGCTGGGGAGAATATTGAAAAGCACACCTACAAATTCTTTGTCGTTTTTTCATTATTTATTTTTTGGAGTGGTTAGCGTCGCATTTTGTAGACTTTTACTAAGATACCTTGGATGGGCTTCTGAGAATGAAGCACACCTGCAGGCCAGGATAGTACAGTACTGTGAGGGACAGAATTACAGAAATAATTTGATTAATACAAGAATAAATGTATAAAAATAGACAAATCTGTAAAAAAAATTAGAACAATGCATAAAGAAGAATCGTATTCATTTATTTTCCTACTCATTTGTTTCAGTATTTATAAGGGGCTCAAGCCTGTAGGGAGATGATAATAAAATCCAAGTTGGAAATTGCTTGATTTGTCAGCTATAGAATTACATTTAATGCACATTTAAAAGCTACAATTTTTGCTGTTTCCCTTGACCCAAAAAACGAGACCAAGTTTCCAGAATTTGCTTGCTTGCACTTATTCTGAGGCTCTGAATCTGCATTGGAGGAAAAATCAAAATGTGTTTTTTACTGTGATGGTGTTGACAAACCAAAATGGTTAAACAGGAGGTTGCACTGACACATTGCTTGATAGCTAAGAATTCATATTAAAATATATGATTAGATTTCATATGTTCAATTTGATTTTTTAAATTTAAGGCCTGGTTTGTCCCATTTTTCAAGAATCAGCGTCTGTCTGTCTCTTGACTCCTTCCCCTGACCATCTTGTGACCCTGAGATTGTCTGTCATCCCAGCTGTGTTTCCATCTGCCTGTGGGTCATAGCAAATCCCCACTACTACAAAGAACCATCAGAGATCTGCATGTATTACTCTACATTGTCAAATCAAATCAAAGTTTATTTGTCACATGTGATCAGCTTTGACACTGACTTCTACTGTGCTGATAAAAAAAATAAGTGTGAGAGGATAGCATAACAATAAAATATAGAAACTAAAATATCAGTAAAAAGTCAACTTTACAGGTTAAGAATTTGATTTTTGACTTGAACTCCACCTTAGTTTAAGTTGAATTGTTCGAATTTTCACTATTTTTTTTTTTCCTTTTTCTCTAGTTATTCGATTTTGTGTGCTCAGTTTTCACCTGTGATTCTTACTTTAATGCTTTAATACCATGCTTCATTGTTTTATATTTTTTCCATTAAAAAAGACCCAGCGCCCCCTCTAATGGCGGCACAGTGGGACTAGTCATCAAGCTTTCCTGTATCACGTGACGTGGGTAAAACACTCACTACGGCTTCATTTTAGTGGATGCCTCAAAAGGTAAGAAACGGCTGCGTTTTTGAATTGTTTACAAATAATTCAATCGCGTTTCTTTTCAGATATAAACTGTGCGGCGATTTACATAGCCATAAGACGAAAAAGAGCACCAGATAACACAGTTTCTGTGGTTTTGCTATTGGCGCTCACAATCAGATCACATTTTCACTTATAATGCATGTCACTCCATCTCCGTTGTCTCCATCCTCTGGGAGATGTTTTGTCTGTATTTCCTGTTCTCCTTTTCAAACTTTCCTCCACTCTTGTGAATTTCGTTATTTAATGCATGTATCGTTATCTTACATGAACATATGCTTCAATAATTATCTCGCGATTCACTCGCGCGAAATATCATGATGCCATCGGACGCGGGCTAATTTAGTTACGTCAGTCACTGCAGTTTCTTCCCCTGTAACCTTAGTCGGTTCAGGTTTTCCGATTACATGTATAATCTATGTACTAGCAACGTTTTAAACCCATAACGTTACTCATCGCCTGTATTATTTTCCAATGTTACAGCTTTGCTCGGTTGGGTCGTATCTGATATCAACAATATGGAGTTGTTGAAGATAGAGCAAGTCATTGTTGGGAGTGAAATGATGGCCACCCCAGCAGAGACCAAGTCTGAACCCGTGAATGCACCTCTGCAGCCCTGTAAGCACTCGCATAACATTTGATTCACAGTGTAAAGATATTATGAACCTTTGTGTCTCTCAGAGTTAATTCATTCCAGCTGCCAAATATTCACTGTACAATCTAGGGAGACAGACTTAGGGGAAGAGAAATCGTACTTTTATTCACCCCAATCAGCTTTTATCACAGTGTTTGTCCAATCATCAGCTGTATAACTGAGTGTGGTCTCCTTGTGATGCAGATCAGCATGACAGTCTGCAGTGTTTCCAGTGCTTCATCACCTTCTGTAACTCCAAGTCAAAGGAGAGACACATGAGAAAGAGTCATCGGGAGGAGTACAAGCAGCAACTGCAGCAGGTGAGGAAAATTAAATGATCAGGTTTGAAGGAGAAAAACAAACATGGCGACAGATGTGTAACTTGAGCTGCACAATATTGACAAAATATGATTATTTCGGTGTGTATCGCAGCTGCAAGAGAAATATGAAATTATTATGCTTACGATTTATTTGGTTTGAAATGAAACCAAGAAGAAGAATTGCTATAAGAAAAATTGTATCCAAGGGGCTGAAACTTGCAGTTTCTTGTACTTTAGAAAGTCCAGAAGTCAATATTATATATTTTTTAATTAATTGTGCAGCCATGTCTGAAACCATTTATTTGCTTTAACGCTCACCTTTCTTTTTCCCCCCCATTATCATGCTATTCAGCAAACTGATACAGTGTTCACTTGCTATGTGTGTGACCGGAGCTTCTCATCTTCTGAGGAGCTGACCCAGCACCAGGCCTCCCACAGTACAGAGGACAAGCCCTTCCGCTGCACCTACTGTCAGGGAAACTTCCGCACCTTCTCTGAGGTGAGAGCACAATACACCACAAGATAGCCTGTCATTTTGTGCTGTAGATACACAGTATATTTCCATTATATGTGTTTGGAAAATACAAAAAACATCAAAGCCACCTGCTTCTTGTTTTATTTCATTCCCATGTTTGTTTATTGTTTATGTCTTACACAGCTGACTGTGCATCGGCGACAGGAGTGCACAGAGCGACAGTATGTCTGTAAAGATTGCCGCATGGTGTTCCGCAGTTCGGCACGACTCCGCACCCATCGCATCTTAATGCACCCCCAACGCCTGGAAGCGGCTGATGACACCAAGACCTACCGTTGCGGCAAGTGCAGTCGTGGGTTCCAGACAGAAGAAGAGCTCGTGCAGCACCAGGAGAGCTTTGCTGACGACCAGAACTGCGACGTTAGGCCCCCGGCCAAAAAACGTGGCCGTCCACCCAAGAAAGCGACTGAAAGAGAGACGATCACCGACAAGAACAGCAAGGAAGCCCAAGAAGGGGGTGCTGGGGAGGAGGAAGGAAACGATGAATCGGCGAAAAACGGAACAAAGCAACGGGGACGCCCCCCGAAGCAGCAGCAGCCGCAAACGGAGCTCAAGATCCCTTGTCCCGAAGCTAATTGTGACCTCATATTTCCTTCTGTTGCAGCCCTCCGGGCCCACAAGCGGGAGCACCATGGGCCTCCTCTGCACCCTCGCAAGGCTCACCCATGCACCGAGTGTGAGGAGAGCTATGCCCGGCCCGAGCAGCTCAAAGCCCACATGGCCAGGGCTCACAGCTCCAACCGACACAACTGTACCACCTGTGGAAAGAGCTTCGGTCGGGAGAGCAACCTAAAGGCCCATCAGAAGACCCATACTGAGGGAGAAGAGGCAACAGATAAAGATAAAAGATAATATGTGGGGAAAGGACTGCTATTTCAACATAGATCATTCAGTAAAATAATTGTCAAAGTATTGATTACTGTATTGTATTGATTCTATTCAATAATGTAGGTGGGATTTTTTAATGTGGATATTTTGGCGTGAGAGCTTTTGAAATAAGGATATGCAATGCCCCGAATTGGATAATTTAGTTTGTTTCTGGAAGGTTATTTTTAAATTGCTTTCAGAAAGACATCCTACAATTGTAAATAACTATACTAATCTGTACATAATTACGATTCGTAATGGAAGAACTTCATGTCACAGGGCCCTTTTTGCTTTCCATATTACCTCTATTATACCTTTTAAACTTTTTTTTTTAATATTAATTGTAGAGTAACTAGCTACTTCTCCCTTAAGTGTGGGAATATTTTGTATTTAACTGTACTATATAATTTAGGAAAAGGAAAATAGTGGAATAAATTTGACGTTCTTTGATAATAACTTTGAAATAATTGGGCCATTGTACAGGATTGTGTACTACATGACTTCAATGCTGTAATCTGGGGATCTTATTTTTCTCTTTCCAATAGTAAACTATAGTTCCATTAAAGTAAACATGTCATTTTAGTGTCTTTGCAGTCAATTTGGGCAACAGCCCTGTATCCTGTGGAAGTGTCCTTGAGCAAGACACTGAAACCCTACCTGCTCATTGTAAGTCGCTCTGGATAAGTGTCAGCTGTGTGGCTCAACCAGAATTTGCAATGAAGTATATCTTGCCCAACGATGTGAACAGTAAACCTGAGCACTCTATGCATATTATCATATTATCAAAATGTGCGTCTGTATAATTTCAAGTTAAAAAGCATGAAAGCTGTTATATGAAATATGCCTAGACAAAATGGGCGCACTCGTTTAAAGTTCCCGGTCGGTCAGTGACGCACAGGGCGGGCGGGGTTTACATTCGATATAAAAGACCTCCCGGCTCTGAATCAGCGTCGACAAACGGCCGCATTAATCGAAGCAATAGGCAAAGGAAAACAACCTGGCTGCTTTGGTTTGATGCCTCCAAGGGTGTATTTACACACTCGATTTTTACGGCACGCTCCGCTCGTCATGTGACATGGGGTACCGGGTGTCCTTAAACGACTGCACCCAATGAATTCAGGCGAAGTCCTCCAATAAACAGTAGCACTGGCTAGCTCGTTTTCCCATGATGCAATGGTGTTTCCTTCCTATCGCGCGCCTTTCCATTAGCGCTTTCCATCTTGCCTCTTAGCGCTACAGTCAGTCTCAGCCAACGCACTGTCGTCGTCGTCGTCGTTGTTGTTGTGGTGAGTAATGGCGGCATCGGGAGGCGGATTATTATCTCCCGCTAATGTCGCGGGCTCCAGCAATCAGTCACAGGCCCGGGCTCGTTTCCCAGGCCGGCCGGGGACAGGTCGTAGCCGGTTGCGGTTGGAGAAACGTCCTCAACGCGGAAGGTTGAGCTTAGACGGCGGAGAGCTGGTCACTGGAGGGCCGAGGCCCGTAAACATCGGACTGGCGTTGAGTGAGGATCCGTCTCTGCTGCGCCTACTCGGGGTGACTGAGAAGCACAGGCGCCAGAAAGATGCTGGATTCGACTCAAGCGGGAGTGAAGAGGTGACTAAGCTAACCTAATCTTGTCAGAATGGCAGTTAATTTTTTCCCGTTTTTTGCATAAGGTAGTTAAGCTCTAGTTAACGTTAGCTTGCAAACCATTCCGCACGAAACAAGCATTGTAGCTAGCTATCTGTCAGCAGGGTTTGCTCACTGTTGTTTTGTCGATAAATAACCATACAGTCTATACCTCTGAACAACTTCAAGTTATTCAGACCAGCCTCACCAGTGCTACAGCTGTACGGTGCAACAGCCATACACTGAGTGATCGACTGTCCAGAGTTTGTATGCATGAAAATTTGGCGGTAGTTTAACTATCATGGATGCGAGTTTGTTGTGTGTAAACAGTTTTCCGGCAATTTCTGCAAGGGTCCCGTACCGGCTATTAAGCGCAGCGTAGTTAAAACGTTGCCACCACTTCGATAACGTTAAAATCCACATTGCACCTGTCAGCTGACTACTCAATGTTTTGAACGTCAGCCGAACGTGAGATTATAGAAGGGACACAGAAACACCGTCCAGACATGACACTCAGAAAGCGTTATATGTACGACATAGTGAACTGTCTTGTCCAGTACCTTCCTAACATTGAGTTTTACACAGTCCATATTTTCAAATCCTATTAAGATTTAAAAACCTTGCTTTAACGTTCCCCCCTTTTCTTCACCTACACCTCCGCTTTATGACTGAAGAGGATCTAAAGGTGAAACCAACAAGAAATTGTAGCTTTTACCTGGATTTACTGGTCAGTCTATATCAAGGAAAGGGCAGGTATTCTTCCCGCTATGTTGCCAGGAATAGGCCCTTTTACACTCGACATGCTGTTATATAAAACATTTTTTCATGCTTATTTAATTCCCATAATGCCATCAGTAGTTCTGAAAGCGAAGTCATGTGGTTTTGAATTCGCAAATTCACAAATTATGATTGGCTGTAAAGTATGCTCGGAAGTTGTCAAGTATATCCATATGCATTTAAAAATACACAGGATATAAAGTAACAAGCCCTTGTGCCACACTCCAGGGAGAACATTTACAGAACTCCAATTCATACCTAAAGAATGATGTCCTACCCTACCGATGTTTGCCATAGAGGACATCAGGCTATGCCGTCATAAGTCTACTAGCCCATGGCACCGTTCACTAACCCTTAGGACTCTAGATGTTGTAGATGTGCGAGAGAGGGTATGTCATATATCAAGTGGGCACCTTCATACACTGATGTTTCGTTGAGTTGGGCCCACAACACCTTAAGAAGGCTCAACAGTGTATTTCAGCGTCCTGGAACCACCCCTCTATACCAAGTCTCATCAGACTGAACCCATCTTTACTCCTGCTATCTAGTTCCTGCATGCCTAACATAATACTACAATCTACCTAGTGTTAACCTAACATCAATATAACAATACCACCTGTCTGTATGATACAACTACATTGCCAGAATAGAGAAGAGTGTGTGAGTGCAGGGGTGGGGGTCATCGTTAGTCCAGGGATGAATTTAAAGACATGCACCGCCCAGGAATCGAACCCAGGTCACAAGACTGGGAATCTTGTATGATACCACTACACCAGCGGTGGTGCTTAATGAATGAATGAGTCTGGAAGTATGGAAAAATATTGTTCAGTCCTGAAACACACATGACAACATATTTTATGTTGCTGTAGACCCGTGGTCATTTGTGGCTCTGTAGAATCTTCAGAGTAATATCTGTAAAGTGATGTGGAATAATTTACATAATGTCCTGCTACTTTCAGTTTACATCATTACAACACTTACCAGAAAATGTTTCTTCAAAGCTGCCAGTACATTGGGGATCATTCACTTTTAATTTGAGTACCCTATTAACCTCTGCTAGGATGATGATAATCACGATGACCTAAATAGGATGACATCAAATTGTTTAATTCAGTTCAATCTCCACAAGAGGGGTTTTAGTGCCCGACATCAGTGGTACTGTCCTGATGCAATCCTTTAGAGTGGACTGTAACAGAGTCACAAAGCTCATGCTAAGCCTGTGGGTATTGGTATACCAAGCATCAGTTGGTGCCACACACTTACCTGCTCTGGAATGCAATAGTGTTGATTTTATGAGAGGACTTGCATTGCCCTTAAATTTGGTCAGTCTTTTTGAGTGTGCAGATGGATGTGCGTAATTTGAGCTGTTGTCGTGTGCACCATCTTTGCATTTGAGGCAGACTAGTGCCTGAATTAAGGGGGTGTGGGAAACATTGATTTTGATGCAGTGTTTCCCCAGTATCTTTATATCAGTGGGGTGAATGGGTTTATTTCTGTTACTTTACCATAATAAAAATGTTAGTTTTTTTGTCTTTGAGGAAACTTGAGCTAAGTTAGACTTTTTAAATTCACATTTTGGTCCTGCTTTATTTACAGAGAAAATACACTGTCGTATTCTACTAAAAAATAAGAGACACCAGCAGAGAGACAATGAACAAAGCAGAAAATCTCCCGAGTTATTAATCATAGTTGTCTCTTCGATCTAGAACTAATTCTCAACTCTATTTGGTGCAAGCCTTCAGTTGTGTACTGATGTAGCACTGTAGTAAGAGGTGAGATAGGTACAGTACCATAGTTCCTCAGAGCAGTGGGCCAATACTTAATTATCTATGATGAACTCAGACAGATGTAGAATTTGATTAAAAAGCATAAGATGATGTTGTTTCTGTTTTTCTTTGCTTTTGATGGAGGGGTGTTGCAGAATACCTGCAGAGGCTTGCCTGAGTTTGAAATATAAGATTAACTGCACAAACATCACTTATGCTTCAACATGTAATTAGTAGAGCAAGTAGGTGACAGTTTTGTGGTAATGTTTATCTCTCCCACACCCATGGAAACCTGAGTACCCTCTTGACACGTTCATTATCAACATTTGTAACCAGATATTGACTGGGCAGGCAAAGCAGTGAAGGGTTTCATGATCCTATAGCATCACATTATTAACACTAACACTGATTATTCTGTATGTGCTCACTGATTGTTATTGTGTCCAATCATGTATTATTATACAAAGCTCTCTTCTAGTAATCTTCATTAAAGCAATAATATGATGTCAGTAATGATTTTCATTTTGACTGGGGCTTTATAATGTGTAGAGCAGGCCTGTTTTTTGTCTCAATCTTTTCAAATCTTGTATGATAACCACTGAAAAACTGTTTGTGTCTTTTTTTTTCTCTAGGAGGAAGATTTCACTGGATTTGGGACCGCAACAGTTCGTCCACAGCAAATTCCTGGCAGTCCTCCTCAGTCGTCATTACTCAGCCAAGCAAAGCCTCCTCCAGCTCCAGACCTTTCTACAGGAGCGAAGCCTTTGATTGGAAAAATTGTACCGAAGACCCCTAAACCAGCTTTGATTGGGAAAATTGTACAGAGGATCCCTAAAGAGGCCCAGGGTGTCAATGAGGGTTCAGAAAAAGACAAACCCAAGATACCCAAGATAGCTATTAAACTGTGTGGGAATCAGATAGCTCCCAGTCCAAGGACCAAATGTGCAGGTCAGCAGGCCTCATTTGCACAGAGCGATACAAGATCAGAGGACTCTGTCATGATGAAAGGAGAAGTGGTGGACTCAACTTTAGCAACTAGCACGGGCAGCATGCAAAACCAAACAGCCAATACCTCAGCTGGTGGCACAAAGCAAGATAAGCTGGTGTGTACCCTGACAGTGGTCAAGGGCAGAGAAAAAGCCTCCAGGGTCAAAGAACCAGGTGAGGTGTCAGAGGACTCGGAGGCAGATCAAGCCCAGCCACAGAGATCTATGAAAACCATGAAGAGGTCTCAACATAGGGATACCAAAGGTACCTGTAGCGCATCTCAAGCAGTTGCTCTGTCCGCCAAACCAGTTAACAAGCAGCAGAGGAGGAGAATGGTCAAGGATGTGGGTGCCTCCCCTGAGGCTGGAGCTGAGGCCGGGGCTCAGAGTGTACCGGAGGCATCAATGCCCCTAGAGTGCAAGGCTGGAGATTCCTCTAAGAAAAAAGTACCGTCCAAAAAACATCAACGCAAGTCTATATTTGGGTACAGGAGGAAGCCACCTAAAAACGTTCCAAAACTGGGTCAGATTCGCGTCAAGCGCGTCTTTTACACCTATGTACCAGAGGTCATTACAGCTACGCCGAAGCAAGACAACGAGGAGCAGTCACAGGGTCAAAATGTCACTCAATCGGACGGTCAGCCTAGCTCGTCTTCTGAACGGGTCCTGCAGAACTCCAACAACTCTTCTACACCTGTAGTGAGTGCCAGGTCCTCCCGGGTCATCAAGGCCCCCAAGAGGTTCCTGGATGACGAAATCATAGCCTTTCCAAAGGGCTCCCCATTGAAATGGCTCAAGAGTCAAGTTAAAGAAGAGTGCAAACCGAATATATCATGTCTTGAGTCAAGTTATGATGGTAGCTCATTGCAGTCAGTCGATGAGTCTGTATCTGTGGTTGGCAGCCCATCTGCTGTGAGGAAGACCTCGTCAAAGCTCAGCCCTGGCTCTAGTCACCTGGAGGTCTACAAGAACCTCAAAAGACTGACCTCCAAATTGGCAGAGAAGAAGAAAGGCCAGTCTGATCCTCAGGGTAATTACACAGGTCATGGCCCCAGCTTGACCTCTCCAATCAGGAAGAGGCGGAGGTCCAAGCTAATGATGGAGGAGATGGACTCTCCTGGTGTTGTGAGGAAACTAGCCGTGTTGGTGAACAGCGACGCTGTAGCGTCCTGCCATATGCCATCAAGCATAACAAAAGAGCAAGGAGCACACAATATGGAAAATAATAGTAAGGACATTTCCTTTTCACATAATGAATTTTGTCTTTGTACCCAATTGAATGTGATTTTGATTGTATTTCTGCCAATACACATTGTTCGTCTACAGCTGTTATCCACATCTGTGCCCGGTCTCTTGGAAAAAATATGTTTTTAATCTTAATGGAAAAAATAGGGGTTTTGATTCATGATGATTTCATTATATAATGATCATGATGCATGATACTTTTTATTTTATCAGATTCAATCAATGGCATAACATAAAAGGCTTTTACAGGTTTGAAAAAGTTACATTGAAAAAAGCTAATTAATGTTGCTTAATTCATGTCCTGTGTGCAGATGGAGGTGAACCCATAGCTGAGGGCAGTAGAGAAGTGTTGGAAGTCAGTGGCCCGAGCCAACGAATCGGCCTCACCGGAGCCAATAAGAGGATGCTCCACCTGCTGAAGAAAGCCAAAGTCCAACTCATAAAGATTGACCAGCAGAAACAGCTCAAGTTGTCACAAGTAAGAATGTCTCCAAATCCAGTAAAGAAATAAATGTCTGGGGAAAAACATGGGGTTTTGAAGTGGAAAATGTGTATCAACCCTGAAAAGCATCATATATTACAACAGATTCACCTGATATTTCAGGTATTTTTGCTAATTACTTTGTAACATATAGTAAAATCAAGACATGGTAGTATCTCTTATTCCTAGCCTTGTCTTTTTTCCCCTGTCTGGACCAAAAGTTGGGGTCCAGAGAATTAGGTGTGGCGCCAAGTGGAAGTAGGAGGAGAAGGAGAGTCGGGGTATCTCTCAAAGATGCCAGTCCTCAGGTAATAAGTTTTAAAAAATCATTCTACAGCTGGGTTTACAGTCAGAGTATATGCAAAATGTAATAGACATTGCATGTGATGTGCTCTGAAATTCACATATGTTATCTATAGGTCTATTATAATATGTGGTCATACCCAAAAAAGTACATATACTTTGAATCATGAGATTTCACACTTTTAGGTGGTGCATTGCATGGTCATTTTGATTTAAAATTTCACTGTACAAACCTAAGTGCTCATTGGCTGTATAGAATCTTTTCAAGCTTCTCAATACCTTTTTTTTCTAATCAATGTGGATACCAAAAATAATTTTTTTCATTATAATCACAACAAATCTTACAATAATATAATACGATATCCTATGCGCAGCTTCTTGATTTCTGTATCGAAATGTTTCTGTTTTCACCCTCTTTTTCTTGTGTGTTTGTGTAGGAACAACCGTTGGGTGGTCCAAGGATCAAACATGTATGTCGAGCGGCAGCAGTGGCTTTGGGGCAACCCCGCGCTATGGTGCCAGATGACATTCCTAGGCTCAGTGCTCTGCCACTACATGAAAGAGAGGGCATCACCCCTTCTCCTGCAGTAGAAGGTACACTCCATCGTCATGTATATGGGTTGGGCCATAAGCACATGCATGGAGGCGTGGCCTCCAGCCACGGCCTGGAAACAGAAAGGAGACACACCCTCTTACTCACACAGACTGACATGACCCGCATGAGTGAACAGAAACGTATAGACCGGGAGAACAGGACATGCAAGCTAAGTGCTCATCGGCAGCTAGTGTACGCTAACTGGTCTAATCTTACTCTAAGAAGAAACTGAGCCACTCCCTAAAAGTGCAAAGCTAAGTTTAGCCAAATGATAGAGAAAATAAATAGGGCCTCAATAGCTCAATAGAGCCTGCCTTTCTGATTGCAGCAGGCAGAGTATTCAGAGATAGGGAGCGCCGTAAGAAAAGGTTCTGTTACCTGCAGTTTTCATTTTGACTGCTGGGATAGATGGGTAGCCAGCATCCTCGGGATCTGCTAAGTACAACGATGCCAGCACATGTAATGATTTATGTTAGTAGAAGGAATTGGGAGCCAGTGTAGTGAGAACAGGATAGGCGTTAGGTGGTTAAACAGAGTCTCTCACAATGAGTGCAAGAGTATAATAAGCTTAAATTCCAAACGTTTCAACATTTTAAGCAACCAATAGTAAGGAGTGCAAGAGTGAAAGCCATAGCTGTAGAAATCAGACTTGGATGTCAGAAGAAAGGCTGGTAAACAAGTGCTGATATATCATTGTGAGCACCTCCGATCTGTTTCAATGAATTAGGTCTGTGATACCTCCATCAAATGAACAGCGAATACAATGGTACCATACTGTACAGTACTGACTCAAGATATAAAGAGCATAATATGATGTTGATAATGATTTGAACTTCTGTTGTAGCTCTTTCTCACCACCTTTTTCCTCTTATGCTTGCAGATGTTGCAGATGATGACGATGATGTCCCTGATCAGGGCAGGGCTCAGTGGGTGGTCCCTCAGGAACACATCCGGAGGAGGAGGCGGAGGAAGGGCCACAAATTTAAGAAAAGGAAGTTACTAAGTCGGTTTGCACCCGGGGGTGTCCGGTCCCGGCGCTGTGGAGTCTGCAAGGGCTGCCTCATAGAGGAAGACTGTGGCAAGTGTATAAACTGCCGTGATAAGCCCAAGTTCGGAGGGCCTAACACCAAACGACAGTGTTGCATGTAAGTTGTCCATTAAAACCCAGCACAAATCCTGATTGTTGTAGCTGTTGGGACACACTGGTGAATTATAAATGAACTTGCTGGTCAACTTGTATCAGTTTGCTTTGTTTTGTAGGCTATCAACACCATCTTTGTTGTTATTCTATAGATGGTATTCTATAACCTCACTAGCCCTCTCTCCACTGTAGGCCAAAAGCCCTAGAAGTTAAGCCCAGGAGCCCAAGCCTTGAGCTAAACAACTAGGGCTAAGTTTCTTCGCAGCGCTACAGCTGTGCTTCCACTAAGAAACACTGGCCCAAGGCTTATCGCCATAGTTACCAAGCTACCCAGCCGGATTCAGCTTGCCATCTACAGGGTTCGCTGTGGAGGGCTATGGCTAGGGCTATGGCTAGGGCTATGGCTATGGTCTTTGTCTGTCCATTTGTCCGTCCGCCTGTCACACACCATATCTCAGACCCCATTAATGCATTGGCAAGAGGGCTGAATGGAGAGACTTACAAGCCTCGGGAATTTCCCCTCTGTTTATTGTTTTGTTTTTTCCATGTTACTGCTGGTTACATTTACAGAAAGGCTTCTAACAGTGGTTAGTTATGATGGTTCATCCATGAATATAATAAGTGCAATAATCATTTACGTTTTTGTTTGCTGCTGTATATTATAAACTGTCAATATCATACATTTTATTGTAATAAATCACTTTAATTTATGAAAAAGTGGTTATTTTCATTTTTCCTGCTGGGCCAGTGAAAATGTACTAGGGGCAGGTAGAACTCTTACCTACTGGCAAGTGGAAAAATTCTTAACTTTGAAACCTATAATTAGCTAACTAGCTGTCATGCCAAATATTTGTGCATTGTGCACATAGCTAGCTAAATTATATTACCATTTGTTTAATACAAAATAGCTGGCGAGTCTGCTAGGAAAAAATTATGAAAGCTCCCTTGGCTAGCAGTGATACCAGAACGTACCATTTGCAGAGCCAAGTTGAGTTTTAGGTTTGAGTTTCTTGGTACGCCCTGTTGTAGTCTTGCTCAGTACAGTGCAAATAGGGCAGAATCCGTAGAACTAGGTTAAAACATTAGGACTGAATTTGTGGTTTTGTTTTGGGTTGTTTTTTTTCTAGGCTAAGCATTTTGTGTATAATTATGAAATGCAAATACCTTTTATTTCTTTCCAGTAAAACATATTAATCAATCCAGTTAATGAAGGTAAATCAACTTTTTTGAAGGACGCAACCCTCCTACAATTTAACACATTCAAAGATAGGTATACAGGCAATTTATCATAGAGGCATGTGTTAAATTGTTGTTTTCTTTCTCCTACCACCAGATATAAGAAGTGTGAGCGGATTGAGAAGGGGAAAGTTGATCGCTTCATCAAACCACTAAAACGTATGTCTCTGATTGGCTGGTGATTTAAGATTCGTGTTATCATCTTGTTTTTATACCTCAAAGCAAGCTACTTGTGCAGTTTGACCAACCTGATTTATCCTTATACATTATCACTCTTTAAAAAAAAGAAAAAAAAGAAATGGCAATTCGGTACAAGATATCCAAGTATTTAGTTTCTGCCCCTAATTAATCATGAGACTTTTTCAGTCCAGGCGAGGCGGTTGTCGAGTGGCATGTCAAGCGATGACGATGGTGAGTGGAGGGTAGGAAGGGCAGAGGAGGGATCATCCATGGTGACGCCTGGGGACAGGAGACAGTCGCGGCGGAACATCACACCACGCTCCTACAGCAGCTTGCTCAAATCTGACTCTGAAGACGAGGATACCACCCAAGAGTCCACAGTCAAGGCAACTGCTGCTGCCCCCGGCAACCAAGGTAACCAGGGCTTTGCTTTTGTTTTGTGCCCCACCCCTGTGTCTGTACTGTCACTGTGTTGCGTTCTCCCAGCCCATAAGAGAAATGTGGTTTACAGACAGGGTTTGGAATAAAAAGTCCATAAATACATTAAAAACACATAACTAATGGCCACAACATATACCATATGGACAAACCTCAGTCCTATTATGCCCTATTGCAGTGTACTAATAGATCTCTCTCTGGCCTATTCATTTTAACATCTTGTCAAGCTGTCACCTTTATTGTATGTTTCTGTGCCCTACAATCCTGTTATCAAGTATTCACATATCAAAAAGCCCTGTTAGTTATGGTATATGGCTGCTGTCTCTGCTGCATCTTCAGGATGTCAGGAATTAAGGAGAAAAGCCTTATTTTTAGTTTTTTGAAATCATAAAAGTTCAAACCCTTTCAGTTTTGAAAGGAGTTTGTAAGCCCAATAGTCATTCATTAGACAATCATTCATGCAGCGCATCATCCGATCAGCAGCCGCCGCTTCAGGTCCTGTATACGCCTCTAGGATCAGGAAGCGAGTTTCCTCCAAATACCAGGGGTACTTTTTTGGAAATACTTAATTAGGCTTCAGAATTCCGTTTCTTACATCTCTTTACCTTCTTTTGGAGATATTGCCCCTCAAGACGGTGGATCAGTTCCAGGCGACGTTCCCAGTGAGACAGTGAAGCCTCGTCGGCCCTGCCCCAGAGGGGGCAGATATAAAGCTTTCAAGGTAATATCAGCCAGCAGATTTCCCTGCTCACCTGCGTTGTACCACCCAAACAAGCCTGGGTCAAGTAATTTTCTTGAAAATAGTTGTTATTGTTTGTTTTCAGTCTCCTTAGTTTCCAGATAGGTGGGGGTATAATGTATAATAATCTTTTATAATATAATGTATAATACATATACTAATACTTAGTATAATTCAATCAGCAATGTTTTTAGACAGTTTATTCTGCTTTACTGTGCTTGCCAGCTTGCATGATATTATCTCAATAGTGCAACAAACACCCACCCATCTGGTTCTCCAGGTAGATTAAAACAAATCTTAAGAATTATTTCCAATTAGTAATTTTTCCAGTTCTGTTCCTCACCTTAACTTTAACTTAACTTTTTCTCATTTTTTATTTACTCTTCTGTGTGTAGTGAGCAACTCCAATTACATTGTTTATCTTCTAATGGAGCCTCTAATCATCTAGTTCTAACTTTGGTTCATCACCATAAAAACCTTGCATATACAATACAAGCTTACCTTAATGCTTTTTTCATATTAACCCTCACGCATGAATTAAGCTGTGTTCATGGTAAAATGCAGGCTGGTTCTTCTGAAAAAACACCACATGCAACTGTTCACCGCTTACATTTGTTTGGGTCAATATGTCACTTTCATTGTGTCTCATGCTCAAAGTTTATTTTGGCTAGCTTGTTCTGTTTGTCGTGAGGATCACTACAGCATTTGTTGCTGGTGACTGATCAAATGTGTGAATGCTCTCGAATGAAGGCGCTTACTGCGATAAATGGAATGATAACACTTAAAAATTAACCTGCAATGATTTTTGCTGCAGTAGATTTGTGAATGGAATCAGCCTATTTATTTTGTCTGCAGTGCCCATTGAAAGCAGGCTTTATTATTTTTTTCTTTCATTGCCTTAGTTAGTTTCAAAAAAGGTCTTCCATTGACAAATAGTTTGAATTATTAATTATTATTATAATATTTTTTTAAATGACGTAATCTTTTTCTAGAAATATTTGACAACACATTTTTATTTTTTTAAATTCTGAAACAAACAAAAGAGTTCTTGGTAGTGGACTCAGCCTTTTGGACCCCACTGTATCTCCTCAAATAAAGAAGCCAGTTTCACACAAACAGGCAAGAACAGAGATCATTGATGGTCTTTATAACACAGAGCTCAATATGCAAGCTTGCAGGATGTAAAATTAAAGGGACAACTCACACAAACTCTATTTACAACAGAGTTTGTGTGAGTTGTAAGTCGCTTTGGATAAAAGCGTCTGCTAAATGACTGTAATGTGTATATTGAACAGCAGAAGTGGACAACCCCCTCTACTCAAACAGACAATTGTGCAACTTACCATGAACTCAGTCTCAGGGTGGATAACATAACCACCTGTTTGAATGTTTTAGAACTATATTACCAAAAAACGTTTTTCTTGTCTCTAGTGATACAGTGATATTGATCTATCATTAATGATAATTCCAATATTAACCATTAGGTAGAGGAAAAATTGATAGATACACACAAGCCATCTGGGTATTTGCAGGGTACAGCTTACTCACAAGAGATGCTACCTTACTTAATGACTGTAAAGATTGCAAAGATATTAATTCAACGTCAACATGGCCAACATCATGAAAAACTAGTTAAGATGTAGTTCACAGCTGATCTAAAATGTCTTCCTTTGGTAGCAGTCTATGAACTGGAGACAAAATGTGTACATTACTCATTACACCTCGCCACACCCCTCTGTGTGTATCTATATTGCGAATGAGTGGGCTTGCGAAATTCTCCTATACCTCTTCTTACTCCCTAGTTCAAACAGATTAACATTATTCTCAGAAGTATTTGCATTGGTAGTCCACCTCTCTTCCTCTTCCTCTTTCACTTTCACTGCTGCCGGTCGCCGCCTCTGCATGTGACTAGTATTAGTATAACTTTGGAACCTATCTTGCTGGTTGGCTTAGGCAGTCCCCTCCTCCACAGGAACATGAGGCGGCGGAACAGAAGGAGCCAAGAGAAACTTTCCGAGAATCCAGCCCATCCAGAAGCCCATTGTCGCAGCTGCAGCAGCAGCTACAAATACGTTTATGTCGTCTACCTGATTTTGTGCTGCAGTCGTCCCTGCCATTGCCTCTGCAGTTACCCCAGTGTCTGGAGCAGTGTGCTCCACAGTCATCACATTCCATAACACGGTCACCTCCAAAATTGCCCCAGCCTGTAATGCAGCCGGCTACCTCACATCCATCACATTCCATAACACGGTCACTTCCAGAATTGCCCCAGCCTTTACCACAGCAACCTCCGCAGTTACGTTTGCACCGTCTGCCCAAGTCTATGGTGCAGGCAGCTATGCACTTCCAGGAGTCTGTATCTCCTTCATCTCCACAAGTTACCCCGCCCAAAATACACATTGCTCTGCCAGTGCCCCTGCTGCATGCACGGCCATCTCTGCAGTTGTGTTTGCAACAACTACCTCAGACTGTTGATCCAGAGGTACAGAAGGGCACACATGAAGAGCAGGAGGACGAACAGGGGGATCAATCTGGAGAAGAGGAGGAGACTTTCGTCAAAGGGAGTGTGCTGCAAAACAGTCCAAGAACTGACCCACACTATCTCCTTCGTTCCCAGAATCCTGCAGAGTGTGCATCAGTCAACACCCTGGCGGGGTTAACTAATGGATTTCCCCAAAGGGGCCTGTTGCAGACTGCGCACAAGATCCGCGTGGACTTTAAGGTGGGTTATTTCAATTTTACCACCTCCTAGGGTGTTAAAATTGCTCCTTTGCAGTCTGATCTAATTGAAAAGAGCTGTTTTGTAAATCCATTCATAAGAGAATACAGCCATTTAGCTCAGTAGGTAAAGCATGACAGTAACACTGCCTGGGTTTGGGGTTTGATTCCCACTAGGGCCACCCATGCTTAAAATAAAGGCACTCATAGGTTAAAAGTGTTTGAAGGTGACACTTACCACTAAGCCAAAATAGAAAACAGAATGGAAGTGCCTTAAAATTAAATAAAATAACCTTTTAAGAAGCTTGAAAACATTAAGCACATATCAGATTCTGCCACATTAACTGCCTATAAGTTATTTATAACAGAAGAAAACTGACAGCAGGTTGCATGTTTAAACATGTGTTTAGGACTGGCCTAGTTAGCAGTGATTGTGAGCCCAGCTTATTTGCTGAAGTTTGATCTAAACTAACTAGCACATATAGTCACAGGCTAACCTAAAACCGCCAATCAACTCTGCTCACTTTCCCCTTGTTGTTTATTTCCTTCTGTTTCTACCAGGAGGACTGTGCTGTCCACAATGTTTGGCTAATGGGAGGTCTGAGCGTCCTCACCTCTGTCCCTACCACGCCACAGCCTGTCTGTCTGCTCTGCGCCAGCAAAGGACATCACAAGGTAACGCAGGGTTCCTACACATGTCTAGAAAATCGGACAAAGTGTGGAAAATTAATTTGATGATTTCTATTCGGATGACTGAGCGTTGAAGAGATTTGGAATTCAAGTAAAAGTCTGGAAAAGTATTGAAAATATTGCTGTTCTGTCGCAGTTTACCTGAGTGCCCATTTTATGTAGCTGTGGACTCACTGTCAGTTCACCCACTTTCATGTTTGTTGTTGTGACCAATGATCTTCAGCCATAGATTCATGTGGCTTAGTTGACAATCATATTGGCAAGCCACTGTCAGCAAAAGTTACTCTGACCTTATTCTCCAAACCTAGTCAAGACATATGAAATTTTGAAATGGAAAAGGTGTATGAACATTGTAAGGGTATTAAACTTTGATAAGTATATCTTCAGCACACTGTGCACAGTAGCTCGGTTTTGTTTTCAGTGTGATTATGTAAACATTGTATTTCGGTGCTCTGCTGTGTACGGTATGGCCTAAGTATGGCCTAGTATGGTATGGCCTAGTATGGTATAAGTAAGCTGGTCTGCCACTTTCATCAGATGATATACTGCCAGATCTGCTGTGAGCCCTTCCACAAGTTCTGCCTCTTGCCAGAGGAGCGCCCCCAGGAGGAAAACAAGGAGAACTGGTGCTGCAGGCGTTGCAAATTCTGCCATGTGTGTGGCCGCAAAAGCAAGAGCACAAAGGTATGCAACCGAGCTGGATCCTCATCACATCCATCTATCTGACATTTCTGCTGATTTAAAAATAAAAAAAAATAAAAAACAGCAATGTGTTAAATTGAACTATGTAGACACAACCTCCACCCTTAACATGAATAAATGAAGTAAATGCAAATAATATTGGAAATTATATTGATAGGTAGTGACACTTATCAGTGAATGATCATATAGTAAAAGATGCAGGTTGTTGCATGTTGACTTGGGAATACTGCTTTATTTTGAGACTCATTATTAAGCCTTAAAAGTCTTTCTAAAATCTGCAGACCCCCTGTGTCTTGAGATTTGGTATCTTTTTTTTTTGTGTGGCATTTTTGCCTTAATTTGAGTAGAGAGAGACAGGGAAGATTGAGAAATAGATGACACGGGACAAAGGTCCTAGGCTGGATTCGAACTGAGGACATCACAGGTACATGTTCTTAGCCAGCTAAGCCACCAGGACTCCCCAGATCATATTTCTAATGTATCTATGTATCCTGTGCTCTCTCTCCATGTCTAGCCTGTGTTGCAGTGCAGGAGATGCCAAAATTCCTACCACCCCTCATGCTTGGGACCAACTTACCCTAAGCCTATGAACTGTAGCATACCCTGGGTAAGTGCTTGGGTTAATAACCTAAAAATGCATGAATCCCTGTGCGGGGTTCTTATGGCCATGAAAAAAACAGAATTCAGAATTTGAATATGTCTTCCAGCCTGGAGAACTTAAAATTATATAGATCCAATATGTTTTGGAAGTGTCATGGAAAGTTGTTCCTAATCTTTATTTCCAATCAACGGGTCAAGCGTTGAACATTAAACTCTGCATATAGTTGATCTACTGAGAGATAACCAATTTGCATTTTGCACCTTGATGCATTAAAATCAGCGTCTTAACAGAAATGTGACATTATGAAAGAAATCTATAATGATATAATGTAAATAAGTAGGAATGTTGCAAGCTCCCTTAGCTTCACGTTTTTGCATGTTATGTTTTGTGACACTGCTGTTTATGTATAGGTGTGTATGACATGCATTCGGTGTAAAAGCTGTGGCGTGACACCTGGAAAGACCTGGGACTTGGCCTGGAACCACGAGCAGGACCTCTGTCCTGACTGCACCTTGCTCCACAACAAAGGTTAGACCTGAGAGACACAGAAGTCACACTGAATATTTGGACTACTCAGCGTCATCATCAGGATGAAGGCTGTAACCAAACATGTTCATCTCAAATATTGAGCGCCTTCAACCTGGTCCGACATACATAGCCTCATAGATTAAATGGTTGACATGTTGGCTAGATAATGGCTGACATTTGATCTGTATTTACCACAGGTAATTCCTGCACTGTCTGCCACAAGTGCTATGAAGACAACAACCATGACACTCAGATGATTCAGTGTTCCAAGTGTAGCCACTGGGTTCATTCCAAATGTGAAGGACTCTCAGGTGAGCAACTCTCAAATGTTTTTCATTCATTTTCATAATTTGCAAGAAGTAAAATTCAGTGAAATTATATTACAGTTCAGCTACGGTACATACAACAATGTGTTCAAGTTCATTGTTTGCACAGGAATGAGTCATTCAGCACAGCACAATGAAACAGGTTACTCCATTTTTACTATTTAAACAGGGAAATTACATTACATTACAAACTTAACATTTACTTAACATTACAAACAAGTAGCAGTAGTTAGACATAGATATATAGAAGCTTACATTCCAAAAAGCTCAAAATATTATACATCCAAACATTATGCATCCTTGCCTGATGCGCATTAGAAAATACAAAATTACATCCAAAGGTTATGAGCAAATGTATTAAGATGGCAAATCGCTAACTTTAATAATATTCTATAGTGACTCTCGCTTTCATCCCAGCACTCATTTTTCCATTTTTTCCACGGATTGTCTCCTCTTGGAACCACCCCTGATTACTAAAATGCTTATAATTTTGTACAAATTAGCTATTTTAGTACTTTTATATACCGTAATTATTTTGTATTAAGGTAGCTAATTTGTATTTTTGTAAAGAGCCAAGGTAGCTAAGCTAATAATTTCCATTTCCAGATATCCTGTGGTGATTGTCACTTTAATTCCAGCGATCATTTTGTGTCATTTCATTTTGGAGCAAAACTCTTCATATTTACTGATGTGTCATTCCAGAGGAGCTGATTGGGCTGCTGTCTGGCCAACCAGATGCCGTGGTATTCACTTGCTCACCCTGCAGCCAGTATCAGGCTGAGCCCAGCTGCTGGAAGGAGGAGTTGCAAGGGAGGCTGATGGCTGGGCTGGAGGAGGTGCTGTCTGACCTCCTCTCCTCCCACGACACTCAGCACCTCCTCATCTGTAAAACAGTAAGCATTACCTGTAGATCTGTGACAAATTATATTTTAAGAGTGAATTAGTGCTCTTACTTAAAATTGTTATGTTTTTTCATGCTTCTTTCAGTGTGAAGAAGCAAGTGACACAGAATTTGTCATGGACCAACAGCAACCAGTCTGTGATCTACACGCCATGGGCAAGAAATTTGAAGGCGGTCGTTACACCTCAATAGTACGTATACCCTTATCCATTACTAACTATTGATTAGTGCACCTATATGCTTCATTATACAGCCTGTTTCAAAAGTAGGTATACATTTTTATTCACTTTATTCTAGCAGTATAATTTGTAGTATTAATAAATGTTTAATATCAATTAAACGTTGAATTATTTACCGTGCTGATAATTCACCAACCGTGCTGATAATTCACAGAACGGATTGCTAATAAAAATGTCTTGTGGTAACCAGGGCAGAGAGCTAGTCTTGACCTCACCTGTTTTTATTATACATGTACACTATTTGAAGCAACTCACTCATTGTGATACCACATTCTGCTCAGAGAACATAAATGAACTCTGATGTTGGTGAGATTAGTTGTTTACTTTATAGTTTATTGATTTTATCCTGCCCTCTCGCTTGCCCACTCAGAAACCTTTCCATGAGGATGTTGTCACTGTGATGAAGAAGTGGCTAAAGAAGGAGGAGCATCTCCCTGAGGATCAGAGACTCAGCAATCAGGCCCGGGAACACTACCTCAAAGTAAGCTGATGTCTACTGTCAATGAAGGTACATTATTGGGTTGTGATTTGTAGAGGGACTCAAATTTTGTATTTCTCACAGTTGATGCAGCGGGTTTTCAGTTGGTTCCGCAGACACAATCTGAAAATGTGGGACCCACTCAACAAGGAATTCCCAAGGTAAAGTCTTCGCATCCATTGCAGTAGCTCAGTCTATTAAAGCAACCGTAGTGTGAGAATCATAATCAGTCCAATACAGGAATTTATCTTGGTGTAACTAACCAACATATATGCATTCAGCAGTTGCAGCTTTAGAGGGAAGTGACCAATGGCAGATTTGTATGGTTTATCATGAGAAAATGTTTGTCATGAAAGAAGACAATGTGGCTGCTTGGGCATTTGTCTCAAATGTGTTCTGCTATGCTCCCATCTGTTTCAATCTTGCTTTCGCTCTTAGTTGCATGCTCCCTGAGGCGGTTCTCCCCCCGTCTAATGAGCACAGCTATGCTCAGTGGCTGGAGAGGACATACTATCTTCCCAAGGAGTCAGCCTCTCTTCCATCCTCAGTCATTACACACCAAACTGGCGGAGCGCACAGCCTCCCTCTCCATTCACATGGTATGGAAACTACACGCCAGCTACATGGCCTGTTCTGTATCATCATGTATGGTTATGTTTTGGACACGCAACTCAAATTCATTTCTTATGGGGAAATTAATGTTTTCAAATGTCAAGATTTCCAAAAACACGGTATCCTTTTGTATTTGCATTACTATCTCAAGGTTAAAATGTTGCTGATCATTTGCTCCTCCTCTCACAGGTGTAGTGAGTGATCTGGAATCCACCAGAACTAAAGATGCGAGGCAATGTGCATTGTGCCAACACTGTGGAGACTCGGTGCCCAATGTGAGTCTCAACTGTCTTCACTGCCTCCTGCATTCAACAGATTTAGAAAAATGACAACTCCTTATATATGCATATATATTATAACCGCTCTTATATTCTGGTTTCACTATTTTCTCAATGTCCATGTTTTCCCTGCATGTCATTCTCTGCTTACAATGACAAAAAATGCCTAGTTTATTTCTTATAAATCAATATATTATTAATGTATTTTTTTTTCCCCCACAGGATGAAGGCCGGCTGTTGTACTTGGGACAGAATGAGTGGGCCCATGTTAACTGCTGCCTCTGGTCTGCGGAGGTGTATGAGGACAATAGTGCTCTTTTGCAAGTGCACAGTGCTGTCTCAAGGGGGCGCCACCTGGTAAGGAAGTACTAAAGTTAATAGCAGGAAAAGAAAGATTGAGATAATGTTGAGTTGATGTGGAAGTTGTTGCTGCTAAGCTTTTTGCTACAGGTATTGGAGGACTTGTAGTTTACACAATCCACAGCCTTTGTGAAAACAGTCAGAATTATAACATAAATTGATTGAGTTGATAGATCCGTTTTTTCCTTTGCTCCTGCTTCTCTTCCCAAGCGCTGTGATCGCTGCGGCCAGTCAGGGGCCACTGTGGGCTGTTGTCTTGCCACCTGCCAGAGTAACTTCCACTTCATGTGTGCTCGCGCCCAGAACTGTGTGTTCCAACAGGACAGGAAGGTGTACTGCTACAAGCACAGGGACCTTGTCAATGAAAAGGTGTGCCTTTTTTTAAATTTGTGTAATTTGTGTAAAACGACGTGTTTCACATTCATATACTTGCATGCTTTCACACCTGGGAGCTCATCTAGGGTAATTGACTTAAATTAAGTGCTTTGCTGTGTGGCACCTTGATTGCCTTGTTATTGAAAGAGGGGAGAGCATTACTCAATCACTTACCACACCATTAATCCAAAGATGACATTCTTTACTCAGTAACATCAGTAACCAACTCCTAACCTTACACATGCCAATTTTCTGTGTATTATATTGATTTATGGTTTACACCCCCTTTGATTTCCATCAACAGATAGTGTCTGGAAATGGGTTTGAAGTTCCTCGGCGGGTCTATGTGGATTTTGAGGGGATCACGATGAGAAGGAAGTTCCTCACAGGTCTTGAGCCAGAATCCATAAACATGACCATAGGTAAGTGTGTCATGGTGTTCCCTGGTGTGGACTTGAGCCGCTTGACTCCTATATACTGTACATACAGTACTGTGCAAAAGTAGGCACCCTAGATTGTTTTTTAATATAAATTTGGTTTTAGATGTGTATTTTCTTGTTTTCTGCATTAGTGTTTTACATTACTGCTCTTTATAGTCACCTTTTGATATTTAGAAACATGAGACTAATTTCATTATTTTTTACATGTCCCTATGACTTTGGCACAGTACTGTATGTATATATATATTAATCATACCTCCTTTACTGTACTGAAACCCACCATGTGTCTTTCCTTCTTTTTCCAGGCTCTCTGCAGATCCAGAAACTTGGCGTGCTGTCAGAGCTGTCATCAAATGGAAGGATGCTGTATCCTGTGGGTTATCAGTAAGTGATCATTATTGTTATATAAAAGGTAGCGTCATCCAATGTGACAGGCTAAACGTACGTTTAACGTACGCCTGTAATTCCCATAAAGCATAACATAGCAACTCTTGTTAACCATGGAGCTAATTGGCAATCTTTAATGTTTTAAAGAGAATTGTAATTTTTATGTATGTACTACTTTTAAGAAAACTTCATACACATGTTGAATAAATTGGTGAAAGCTAAAATACTTTGTGGATGTTATTTATGGTGATTGTGAGAACTTTGGTGCCGACTGTTGCATCACCATTGTACCCGTAATGACTGTAAATAGCACTCTCTTGGGTACAATTGGTACTGCAACTCACCCTCACCATTAACACCCTGTTTCTCTCCGTTGTCTCTTTCATACAAACACACCCCTCCTCCCTTCATTTTCCAGATGTTCCCGATTGTACTGGAGCACAGTGGACCCCCGAAGGCGTTGCAAATACACCTGTAAGGTGACAGAGGTGAGCACTCCTCTCCCAGGCGAGGAACAAGATCCAAGGTGGGATAAAGAAGACAACCACACCATCGTCCACAGTCCTAACCACCACAAAGGTGAGCAAGTGCAAACAAAGTGTTCCCCTCTTTTGCTCTCTCCCTTTTTCTTTCACTCTCAAACACACACATGGGTGTCAAGTCCTTACAAATTAAGAGACGCAACACTCTCGCCATTAAAAAGCTGTTCCATTAATGTAGGAGCACCTGTTTTAGTATACATAACAGTGGAGAGTGATAGGAATATGGGTGAGAAGGGATCATACTATATACAATATACAATACTTTTGTTGCCAACCTGGGTTGGAGCTTCATGGGTTGGGCTTACTGTAGCTATGTTTTACCAGAAATGGAACCTTTAGGTCTTCTGGCCTCGCCCATGGAGGTAAAATCAAGTACCCCATCGCCCAACTCAAAACAGCACCCTATGCCTGGAGTCAAACCCACGCAGACCAGGAGACCAACAGGAGGATCATCGCGGCCTCTTCCATCTCCAGGTAAACTAGAACAATTTACAGAGGAAAACAAGGCAGTCTGAGGAGTGCATTGTCCCATGTACTTGAACACTTAAAAGTTTTATAACAATAACCCTAACCCACCTTGACTTCCTGATTTTGACTAATACTTATTATACCTACTTTGATAATATTCAATTGACCACATTGAGGGTTACAGGCAATTGTGGCACCCCCTGTTGTTGATTTTTACATTTGCAAGCATGGTTCCCTATTTATACCTGACATATTTATGTACCAGGTTTCATAATGATTTGACAAACTGAGTTTGTGATATGTCAGACCTCATCTGGAGTTCCTTAGTTAATGGTTGGCACCTTGTTTGCCTAGTTGGGCTGGTTTGTGTCAGTTCAATAATGCTCTGTATCAAGTTCAATGCATATAGGTAAGAAATTGAAAAGGCCTTTGGGAAATACCTGTGTTTCTACAAATTGTAAAATAGAATAAAATCTTGGGTAGCATTCTCTAATGGTCCAGTTGATAAACCTATTGGGGAATCAGCTGTATATTTGTTCCAAGGGTCATAATTGGAACTTGCTGTGAAAGAGCCATTTAACCTTTTTTATAAGCTTGATCTTTCATCATAGCAGTGAGGAGTTTGCTGTCTTTAAGTGTCTGTGTATATATTCCTGAAGTCGGCCCCAGAGATTTGCATTGTTTCCCTTCTTTCACGCTCTGTAGGGACTGCTCCTCCCAAATCCCATCATATCCTGACCCTGAGGGACCTGGAGGACAACCGTCGGCCTCGTAGGCTGTCATCAAGGAGCCGCTGTAGCTCCTCCCCCACAGATAGCGACCCCTCTGTACCAATGACTCTGCGCTCTGGTGGCACCGTCCACTCCCGATGTGCCCTGTTCAGCTCCCCGCCCAGATCATCTAACCTCATGTCAACTTCGCCTCCTCCATCACTGCAAGGGCGGAGCTCAGCATCTCCAGTCTGGGGCTCCCCACCCACATCTCCCTCTAGCATTTCTGCAGGGCTGTCACCTCGGCAAGGTGCCATGACCCACTCCCCTAAGGGCAGGCAGCTCTTCAAAATCACCACACCAGTGTCCGCTGAGGTTCCCCATGACTTCTTAGCGTCGTCTGAGGCAGAGGACGCAGCAGTGGCCACAACCAATGGTATCTCCCTAGCCCCTGAGAGCCTGGAGGAGGAAGTAGCCCACCTGATGGCCCAGGAGCTGCCGTACACTGTGTTTGATGCAGACACCGAGGTAGCAGTGGCCTCTGTGTTGAACGCTAAACTTGAGTTCGATGAGGCTCTGCTCAATGAGGATGTGGCACTTCACTGCGGAGCACAAGGAGGGAAAGGAGAGGTGGAGGGTGAGGTGCAAGACGATGCAATCCAGGTAGATAATCAGGGGCACGGCTCTGCAGATGGAGATTCCAGTCATTATTTTAAGTTTTCACGAACAGTGGTGGTCTGTGACGCATCCAATGACTCGGACCACACAGGTGTCCCTCAGCCACCCGCAACACGGTCCATCTCACAGTTAGATGGCGCTGATGATGGTTCGGAGAGTGACGAAAGCGAGGCAGTCAATGATGATGCTCAGGACACTGGGAGAGGAAGTGAGGAGACTACAATTCAAGCCAACCAAAACACACCCACAAAAACACTGACAATTGCTCTGCAGAGACTGGACTCCATGTACACAGTGACAAAATCATCGGTTGAGCAAGAAACGACATCGGTGTGTGAGTCGAAGGCAGAACCCTTACCAGACCACGTCCCTAAAGCCTGTTTCTCAAACGACGACTTGCCAGTTCAAGAAGAGGTTCTGTTGGATTCTGAAACGGCCTCTCAAAAAGAGGTTCTTTTGGATCCAGCTACAGGTCATTTTATTTCTGCTGATGATGGTTCTGTAGTGTACCTAGCTAACAATGCCAGCCTTGATAATGATGACAGTAGTTCATCAGCCGATTCAGTTGGAGGATATAAAGATGACTTGGGTGACCCTGACTACTCTCCGGAGCCCGTGGCCAAAAAACCTCCCACAACACAGGTGAAAACCATCATTGTCAAACATAAAAGCATTCCCACAACAAACGTGAAACGCTTTTCACCAAAACCATGTCTTCCACAGCAAAGCAAAGGCCCAAAGTTGTCTTTTCCCCCCCGATCTGCACAGACTGTAAATAATGCTTCCATTCCCACTCCCCAAGCCAGTTTTCATGCGGTACCACGGACAGTCACCTCCCCTATTGTGATCAATGGCTTAAACTCTTTACCTATACAACCTGGAGCAACGAGGGGCAGAACCATCGCCATCCGCTTCAACAACTCTAAGCCAGGAACTCAGCAGCCATTAGTGATCCCCAATCAGGCTGGTGCTTCCAACGTAGCCCCAGCCCCTTCCCCTGCCCCTCAGGTCCTGCTGGTCAATCGTCAAGGTCAGATTCTGATCAAAGATCCAAGATCTAACACCTATCAGGCACTTAGTACAAACACGCCTGCCTACAACAGAATAAGTCAAATTGCCAAGATGCTTCACAGCGGTAACTCCTTGCAGCGCTCTGTCCCCCGTGTATTAATAAAGCCTCGCTCCAGCCTCTCTGGCACAAACGTCACCCCTACCAGCAACCACACACCATCTGATGGGAGAGTCATTGTCAGAGCGGTGCCTGTGAATAGTGGAGGGACTTCAACTGCCGTCCGAGTCAGTAGTGTTTCTGAGCTGGGTTTGCCCACTGTCCAAGGATGTACAGCCCAAGCTATTATTGAAAGGGCAATGGCTAGCCACCGAGAGATGGCAAGGACACAACCGATCATCCTGGGTAGTGGTCGATGCGGTCCGGAAAAGGTTCAACCACGCGCGCCGATCCCAGAGCCCTCTAGTGGCCTCCTCAGTATGCCCAGTGCCAGCATGTCTGCTTCGCCACGCTCCCAGGTACGCATCAAGAGAGTGTCATCTGTCTCCGAAAGGCCTGGCAGGAAAAGATGCAAGATGGACTTCTTGAGCGATCCGTCAGGCGAGCTGGATGGCCTAAATGAAGCCAGGTAAGGAAAGATATTTGATGGTGTTTTTTAAAATATTATTTTACATTTTACATTATTCTACTGCAGTATAGGAAGGATTAAGAATGTTCTTTGTACTTTGACCTTTTTTTAAAAGAGCAAAACTTGGTCTCCTCTTACTGAACCAAATTGAGAACCAAGAGAAAATATTCTCAGCTGGCTTCCAGTTGCATTCACTTTTGAAAGACAAAACAGATCTTTTTGTTTCCTGATAGAAAGTTACATTGTTCTCTCTTCTTGGAACCAAACTGGGGCTGTTTTTACAGCAATGTATACTTCTTGGTGTGGACAACAACTTAAAATGGGTTGGGTCATTATTGAATTTAATAAGGCTAATTATTGGTATAATGGAATTGGATAGTTGTGGTTTGATTTCAAACACTAATCAATAAGTTAGACAAGTTAGTCATAGAATATTTTGCCCTTTATTCCAATTATTTAGTTTGAATCTTTTCATGTATATCATAATAGGTGATCAGCATTATTAAATCCTACCCATCTCTGAAACATGGCAAATGATAAGCGCTGTCTAGCCTTGAATGTGACAGTGGGCCAGAGCATATAGCTTTAAAAAAGACATTACTAAGCATATATGTTATGACTGAAATTCATTGCAAGACCTACACCTCTAATATTAACTGACAGCGCTTTGAGTTGGTTTTCTTTGGAGCTCTGACTTTGGTTCATTGCAGAGGGATCTGTGTTCACATATGCACAAAAACTGCTGACTAATCGAAACATGCCAGGTGTAAAAAAAAATTGTTTCACCATATTGCTTTCTTCCAGCAGAGCGAGTGGGGTGAGAATGAAGGCTCCCACAATAAAGGAGATTTTTGATCTTGACCAGGAGAAGGTGCCTGATGAGATTGAGCAGCCAACCATGAACACTCAAGCATCTGCAACACCCATCAGGTTTGTTGGTCTTAAAGTTACTTTAATAGTTTACTAATTTCTGTGAAGTTTACATATTGATTTGTTCGGTTAATTTACTTATTAGTTATAAGTTATTTCTTGTCTATGTCGCTTGTGATGCGTCATATTGCTATGGTGAAACTTCCCAAATTGCTCCTTGCTTCCCAAATCCACTGTGTAGCATAGGGGGAAATGGTTAAGGTGTCCCTGGTCAATTGGCTGCTAATTTGGGCAAGAAAATGGAAGCCTACTTTGCATTCACTACCATCATCTAGTACATTTTGATTCAAATTATTATTTAAAGTATTTAATGATTGTTGCTTTCAAACCAATATTGCTCTCTCAACAGGGCAAGATAAACAATTGCACAAGCGCTCTTCAGAAAATATTCAGAGATAATATTGTATAGATAAATTGGTGTTGTCAGTAAAGTGATATTCAAACTAGTAAAAATTAATTTAACATCTTTTAAAGTAAAGATCCAATCCAGTTACATTTTTGCTTCAGAGTCAAATGTATTGTTGGTACTTAGTGTTTGCACGTCCTTTTGGCCCAGGCCTCCCCAGGTAGAGGGTCTGCCTACCAGCACTCAGAGTAACAGCGACATCCAGGGTAAAACACACATGTGGATCAGTGCTCGCCATGGAGACCTCTCTGAATGGGGCCCCTATTCAGGTTGGTGACTAAGCATTAAATGAGAATTTCTGAGCATTAGCTTTTTTTGTTGAATCAGTCGTTGTTCACATTAAGAAAATTATGTTTTGTGTGGTATGTGTAATGTGAACATACACATACCAACTCAATTGGTGACTCCACCTGAGTGCTACCTGATTATGTAGTTATTGAATAAAAAAATTGCTTTTCTGAATGTGCATCAACTTGTTACAGTTAACAAAACTTATTTTATTCTCCAGGTTTTAGCTCAGAAGAGGACACTGCAGTACCTAAACACAATAACAGGACATACATGATGAACCAGCCCCACCTGTGCTTTGAAATCACCAGTGACGATGGCTTTAGTGTGAAGGCTGACAGTATAGAGGGTAAGAGCTACTACTACTTTTTACTAGCTTCCATTCTGCTAGTAACTATTCTATTTTTTTTTCTTCACATACAGTAAATTAAGTCACTGAAGGTTTAATGTCAAACCAAACACTTTGCTACCTGACACTTGCATTGTGGTTCAATTGAGATTTGAGGCAGCCTACAGTTTTGGTAACACAAAACCACACACGACTCCAGTTAAACAATTTCATCATGTGCCTTGAGGAGCGTTGCTGGGTTACCTTGCTGAGACGTGAGGGAACTAAGTAGCTGAGGAATCATCCAATGGTCACCTGGTATCAAAGAGATGATAGGGTCCAGTGCACAACTCACATTTTAGGCACCTTCTACATCCCGTAGCGAGACACTGCAGATCGAGATGCCAAGCAACTAAGTGGGCTTTCTGTCTCCTTCCTCCCGTCAGTGGCTTGGCGTGCAGTGATTGACGGTGTCCTTGAAGCGCGAGCAGGCTTCCACTTGAAGCAGCTGCCATTGGGTGGGATGAGTGGGCCCCGTGTGCTGGGCGTGGTCCACGATGCAGTCATCTTTCTGCTGGAGCAGCTGCAGGGTGCCGCCAGCTGCAAGCGGCACCGCTTCCGCTTCCACCGCTGTGAAGACACCGAGGAAGAGCTGCCGCTCAATCCCAGTGGCTGTGCCCGTGCTGAGGTCTACACACGGTACAGACACATACTCATGTCATCTGTAAATTAGGATTAAATCTTTGCTTTTGTTTCAAGAGGATTTTGATGGATTACTAATAAAGATTTTGCTAAGATAAAGATTTTGTCAGAGCCATTGATGCTCATTATTTTGTGATTGTGTTTTTTTTATTGGTTTCATTGATGTTTTATGATAAAGGTTTTATGATTGTTATACTTGAATATGTTTGCTTGCTTTCTTTATTGTTCTCAGTGTCTGTCTTTAGTGTGTTGCACCAATTCTGTGGTAAATGCACTTCATATTACTTTGATTTCTTTCTCCATATAGGAAGTCAACCTTTGATATGTTCAACTTCCTGGCATCACAGCACAGACAGCTTCCTGACATATCAGGCCCCTGTGATGAAGAGGATGATGATTTCCCATTGAAATCTACCAGGTTAGGCAGTTAATAACTGTGCTGTTTTGTTGATCATTGAACATTGGGTTTTTAATCCACTGCACACCACAAGTAAATAAAACGTACCAAGGGATGTATCTCACCACATTTTCCATGTCCCACCCCCACAGGCGAGCCACCAGCACTGAGCTTCCCATGGCAATGCGATTCAGACACTTAGAGAGAACCTCCAAGGAAGCAGTAGGAGTTTACAGGTAATGGCTAACAAATGACTAAGAAACATTAGTTTTTATCTTGTCTCCTATTATATTCCTTAAAGACTATGTTCAAAATACTTTCCCATTCCCTATTCTGTAATCATCCTAGATCTGCAATTGATGGGCGCGGCCTGTTCTGCAAGAGGAACATCGAGTCTGGGGAGATGGTGATCGAGTACGCCGGCACGGTCATTCGGTCTGTCCTGACTGATAAACGGGAGAAATATTATGACAGCAAGGTTAGTAAACTTAAAAACAATACTGTTAACCAAAGTCGCCATCATCATGGTGGCTACAGAGACTGTCTCACAATTTGAAGGTTACATATTCATCCCTGTTGAAGTGTCCAAACCCCTAATTGCGCCGGGCTCTGCTCCTACGTTTGAGCATGTCTGGTAAAATGTGGAAATGTACGTGTATTAGATGTTGAATACTGTATTCTCACTAAACCCTGTTTATATCCTGTCCACCAGGGTATCGGCTGTTACATGTTCCGCATCGACGATTTTGACGTGGTGGATGCTACGATGCATGGCAACGCTGCACGTTTCATCAACCACTCGTGCGAGCCAAATTGCTACTCCCGCGTCATCAACGTGGACGGCCACAAGCACATTGTCATCTTTGCCCTGAGGAAGATCTATAGGGGCGAAGAGCTGACCTACGACTATAAGTTCCCCATCGAGGACGAGAGCAACAAGCTGCACTGCAACTGCGGGACAAGGCGCTGCCGTCGCTTCCTCAACTAGTAGATCCAATACACACACCCGACATCCATCTTGTTTTGAAGTACTTGAATTCAGAAGATCGAGTGAATGGAAGGATTAAGGCGACTGTTGTGGCGCAGCCATAAGAGAGAGGTTGCTGACACACACAAAGAACTGATCTATTGGAAATCTTCTCGTTGTAGTAAGCTTAATTTATGGTGTGGGGACAGCACACATTTTTTCACTTCTGTCCTTGAGTTCCTCTGAACTGCTGTCTTCAGTCACAGAAACCAAATCAGAGCCATATGTCAAATCCTGCGATGAAGACTATTTATGTGATTTATTGGCTTAGACTACTGGATGGTTGGTCTTTGAGGATGTGCAGGTTATTTAATGAAACTGCAGTATTTTTGGACTTTTATAATGTTATACCACCTCATACACCACATGCTTAAATTCAGATGTTGTTGAATCTGTTGTGAATGGCCTCTGCTGGAACTGGGGCCGGACACCAGCCGTTGTTTGAGTGGCAATTATTACCTGCTGTAAATGGTGCAAGCTGAAATACCTGATTCAGTTTATTCTTGTTGCTCTGCAGAAAGAGTGATCCATTCTTTAGCTAGTGAAAGTGTGTTTCTGTAAATACAAGGGTTACAAGGATGAGAGAAATGTATTTAGCACCTTAGTCCGCCATGACCTTCTCTGCTAGCAGTGCTGAACGTAGCAGACGAGAGATTTATTTCAGAACAAAATAAACACATTTGACTCATGGCACCTCTTGTGTACATTTTGACGCAGCTATATTTTAATCATCTGTCTACACTCTGGATACGACTTGTGAGCAGGGGGTTGGATATTTTTCTATTGTTACTTTTATGAAGGTGCTGGTGACATTTACCCAACTACCCAAAAGGTAGTTTTTATATAGTCACTTGATGGACGCATGGAAGTCCCCTCCCACCCCGCTAACACACATACACACACACACACACACACCTTCCTTCCTGTTCAGTCACTGTTGGAATTTTGAGTTTTTATTTGTAACAGCAGAGACGCTGTGACCAAAATGTTTTTATCCTGCTAGTAAATGCATTTGTTTGTTTTCATATTGTTTATTTGTGCTGTTCGTGTATTTTAAGGTCTATGAGGGAGAGTTCTTTGGTGCAGGTAAAAAATGAAAATAGTAATGGCACTCTGCTCAATCCCTTATAAATCCTTTTGTATTTTTGTATATTGAACAATAAATGAATATTCAACATGCTTATGAAAATAAATGTGTTGTGAACTATTAACTTAATTTCTCCTTGCTAGTGAAGACCCACTAATCTAAAGCGGGGTATGAAACTGAAGCTAGTAGCTGAGCAATTCCCAAGTTAATCTTTTTATTTTTCCTTGTTGTTGCTCCCACTTCCCTCCGTCTCATCTCTTACAGGTGTACTACCTCAAAGGCTCACAACAACAATTATATGAACCAAGATAACATTTGAAGTTTTTGATTTCATTACACAATACATCCATTTTGAGGAAGAAATGTTACCTGAAGTTCATCACTCAGTATTTAAAAAATGCAAATCACTACATTCTTTAAATGATATTATTTTGCAAGCAAAGGTCTTAAGACAGCTGTTATCAATGCAATTCAATAGTGACTTACTTTCATGCCTGCAATTATTTTTTAAGAATAGGTTGGCGCTTTTTTGTCAAATGTCATAATGATTTTTGAACAAATCTCTGCAACTTGTGTTCGCTCTTGTGTGCAACCACCTGTATGGATGTAGGTTGGACACTAGCCAAGCATTTTTAACGTATTTACTGGAGGTTTGGCATGGTCGCCTGAGTCCTGAATGCAGTAGATGTTATTTTTTAAATTGCATTAGTAATTTAATTTGACATGCATAGGTTTGTTACTTTATTGGCTCACATTGGACCTTTGCCTTGTATACAAAATTTAAAAACCTGTTCACCATTTTCTACACGTTTTTTTTTTAATTATTATTTATGATGTTTTTTGCCCAATAAAAATTTGACATGTTAAAAAAAATAAACTTTTTGTTTCATTACACTAATACATTTCAGGTACGAGTAAATCATATTAAATTGCATTTACGTAAATGTGCACTCTGCTAGCATTAATATTTAATGCATGTTCTATCCTTCAAGACCATAAAAATCCTTCAAGACCATAAAATGTCAATTTACTGTTTGCATGCACAGGACAAAAAATAGCATATCAGAATCACAATGTGAATTGTAGCTATTACTATTTCCAAGACACTTAATCTGAAAACTGTCACCGTGTTTTCATGAGTTAGCATGGTATGGGTTTGAGATGAAATATAACCATATCTGGCAACTTGTGATTCTTCAGTGAATTGAAGTAATTAACTGGGAGTGTATTTATGGCTCAGCTGAATGTGGGAGGTAATAAGGTGAACTTTGTTAAAAGTACTTACTTAACTTAACTTAAAATGTTTTGTTGGTTTAGGATGACATAAGTCCAGCAAAGCATGATGTGTAGACATTTTGAATAGGATGGCGTTGTATACAGTTATACAGTTTGATTATTGAAGCAAAGAGCCCTACTCACAAGACTATATTTTCTTCAGAAGAAAACCCGCCCATAGCCCTGCTCCTCATAGCCTTCTTTTTTCTAGACTGTAAAGCTGTACAGCCTGAAACCCATGTTTGCTTCGAAACCCGCACCTTCCCACTGAGTTATTTATTCTAATATAAATATTATTATTATAAGCCTATGGACAAAGATTATTTTAGAGTTAAGTTTCTCATGATGAAACAGGGCCTATGTAAGCACAATATGGCGGGGCAGATATGGGAAAGAGCTATACGACATGAAAATCATTTATGCAGGCGTGGAGAGTTCTCACATTGCAAGCCAAGCAGTCGGACTCTGACCCAGTGGAATATGTAACTTGAATATGTTTCTCAGGGTGATCTGGGAGAACGCCCCCTGGAAGATGGCTAGATTTATGGGGAAAGACCGAATGCTGTATGTATTTGGCATACCCCATAATAATGTGTTTATATATAATTTTGAGCAGTTTTAGACCAGTTACAGAATGGGAAAGGGTTATTTGTCCACACGAGCACTAAATGTCACTATTCTAACTACTAATTCTAAATTTCCATATCATCTTGCCTTCTTTCCACAGTTGTAGATGCTATTTTGGAACAAGCTTATCAGGTTGCCTATGGATTCCTGATAAACCTCGTGGGCGCCCCTGCAACCCACTGAGTTGAGACCGGTGACACCTGCAGACTGTGAGCCACTCTCAGGCATATCCAAAGAGTTCACTTACAGTCTTTCCAAAGAAATATTCACACCGTAGAAAATGTACCTGGTAAAGACATTTGTTCCATGTGGATTTACAATTGCATACCGCTGTCTGAATGTGAAACTGGAGCAACCTGAGGTGTTGATAATAAAACCATATGCCTATACCTCCTCGTTTTCTATTTTTTGTGTGTCTAAGGCACATACAGCAGTAAGTAATATCATTAATTAAATTGTCACACTGATACTTAACATCGCTGCCACTTTTATAGCAGCTCAAAAAGAACAATTATGATTGTGTAACATAATGAAAAGAGTTTCCTGGTTGATTGCCAGAGCTTTACACAGAGAATGTAATTAGTTGAGGGAATATAATCTAACCAGGTCCTCTAGCAAGAGAGTAAATGTTTTATGAAGCATTCAGTGTAAACCTCATAGAAATGATGTTGTGATATCTGTAAGAACACTTGAAAGCAAATTATGTATAATTTAGTATTAATCTTTAGGCAAGCATGGAATCATATAAATAAATAACTAAATAGCTATAATAAGCAGCATTATTTTTAAAGATAAAACAGGCAATAGTTCAATCAATAGATATATATGATAAAAAAACCCAGCCAATCACAAAAGGGGGAGGGGCTTAACTGACATCACTAATCAATAGGCTGCTAATCAATCACTCCCTAGACCGTCTAGCCATCACTCATGTCAATGTGACTTTGAAAATAGAAATACGAAATCAAAAACTCTCTCCTGAGTCTGATGAGCCATCACTCTTGTCAGGAAACTTTGGGATTAATAGATGCAGTCAATAAAAACAGGCAATTAGGAAAAGGGGAGGGGCATAAATTACATCTAATCAACACAAAACTGTCAAGCGAATGCACAAAACATGTCCATGTCCATGTTGTCCATCCATGTTGTTGTCCATGTTGTCATGTGCCTGATTTCATAGTGTTTTGGTTTTGGAAATGTTCATGAAGCTAATTTTCCTCAGTTATGTCTAAGCATACACCCTTAAAATTGGGCTTAAAATTCACTCAAGTAAAATTTCATGATTGTTGATTATATATTTGTCACATCAAGAAGACCTTTCAATCAAAAGTACCCTCGATGTGCCAAGGCTCAGCGGTTACCTTCAGCCATATGGCTCTTTCCCATAACCTTGAGAAGGCAGGGAAGGTCAAATACAGGTCTGGTATATATAGAGGACTCAGTGTTGGCTTTCTATTATGTGAGCGTCATGAAGGTCCTGGTTTTCCTGGCTTTGCTCGGAGCAGCATGTAAGACAACCTAACCAAAGTGATTATTGAATCCTCTGTTATGAATTCTTAACCTCACCTGCACTTGTTTTAGAAATCTACACTTAGTATAAATATAACTTGGATACTTTTGGGGAACATTTTTGTGCTTTGTTTCATGCTGATTATTCTTTGTGAAGTATTTGAAGTATGTGAAGTATTTCTAAGCTTTCCATGTGTTATACTATACTCCACACAACGCTGTTTCAGTCGCTGTACCTGAGGAAGATGATAAGATTGTTGGAGGGTACGAGTGCCCTAGACACTCTGCACCCTACCAAGTGTCTCTGAATGCTGGCTACCACTTCTGTGGAGGGTCCCTCATCTCAAGCCAGTGGGTTGTGTCTGCTGCTCACTGCTACAAGTCGTAAGTGCAAGAAATCACAATTTGTATGATCACTTTAGTCAGTCGAATACAACCACTGTATTGTGTATTAAATCTATTTGGCATTTGTAGATTTAAACTGCCTAGGTGCTGGAAATGAACCATTCTCTAATATATGGTCATTTATCACTCATCACCGACACACTTTTACTACTGCATAACTACAAAGTAAGGCCACTGTGGAGGTGAACAGATCATTATGTAGGAAGACTGTATTCTTTAATGTATTTATCACTATGTTTATTATAGCACTGGGAATATATACAGACTCACATTGAATATAATATTTCTCAAAGGAAAAAAACTAACTAACTAAAATGTATCTTAAACTCCTTTGCCACCACCAGTCGTATCCAGGTCCGCCTGGGTGAGCACAACATCGCTGTGAATGAGGGCACTGAGCAGTGGATCAACTCCGCCAAGCTGATCAAGCACCCACACTACAACAGCTACAACCTGGATAACGACATCATGCTGATCAAGCTGAGCCGCCCCGCCACCCTCAACAGCTACGTCCAGATTGTGTCTCTGCCCTCTCGCTGCCCCGTGGCCGACGAGAACTGCATGGTGTCTGGGTGGGGCAACACGGTCGCTAACGGTGGTGAGTTGGATCTGGAAGATTTACAAGCAGAGGCAGAAAGGGGGAGACAGTAGGAAGAGGCTGCAAGTGTGGCCTCGGGTTTGTACACACAGCCTCCCACAAGTTAAACATCCTTTTTAATGACGTCTACTTTTGCATTTCACCATTTGCTTTGCCGTATATCTCACGCAAAATATGCCCTTTAAAAATCTCAAACTTGGTGTGAAAAGAGCTGCAGGCATACTTCTTCTTACACATCCGGCGTCAGATCTCATAAATTATGGCTATGTTATGTGAAGTACATATATTCACATGGGTTGGGTCACTGAGTCTCGCCTTTTGATTTATTCCCACTCCCCAGACAACTTCCCTAACAAGCTGCAGTGCCTGAGGCAGCCCATCATCGATGACAGAATCTGCAGGAGTGCGTACCCACACCTGTTCACTGAGAACATGGTTTGCTCTGGATTCATGCAGGGAGGTGCCAGCAGCTGCCAAGTGAGTTGGGCTAAACCACAGAGAAAACAGGGTGGGGGGAGTCAGGTTGAGGTTGTTTGTCTGCTCCATGCAAATAGTCTGTGTGGATTTGATTGATTGCAGGGAAGAGATGCTGCATAACAAACCCCCTGGACATGTTCTCCTCTTGCGTCTCATACTGTATAACTCTCACCTAAACCAGAATACATTCTAGCCTAAAGGTTAGAGAGACCCGGGATAGCTGGTGCAATTAAGGCGGGGGCAGTGAATGAGTAACACTCTCCGCTGCTCAGTGGCTGGACAGCAAAACAGTGGTTGTACCAGGCAGCTCCCGAAAGAGGAGTACTGCTTGGTGAACCTTCCCCGTGTAAACAAAACCAACCCGTCTGTCTTCTTCTGCTTGTTACCCAGGGCGACTCCGGCGGCCCCCTGGTCTGTAGCGGTCAGCTGCAGGGTGTGGTGTCCTGGGGTTATGACTGCGCCATGAAGGGACACCCCAGTGTCTACGCACGCGTGTGCCGCTACAACAGCTGGATCAGCAGTGTCATGCGCAGCAACTAAACACACACACACACACACACACACACACACACGCTTAAGTGGTCACGCAGACACACATTATGCCAGTGTACTCACATAATTACACATCATACGATAATTTTGTTATTGTGCATCACTCATACACATCTCATAAATGTTTATTTATGAACATACATACATAAAATGAATAAAATTTCTGATATTTGATCACCCAAAATGTATTTTCGTTCTTTTTCTTTTGATTTCATTTTTCTCTTTTCACTTCCAAAGTACTCACCAAACACAACACAAACAATATCTTACTACTTATTGTAATAGTGTTTGAAGTGTTTTTTTCATATTTAGTTTCATATTTTTGGGGTAAAGCAATACCAACATGCACTTAGTTGATCAAATTGACCTCTCGTCTCTTCTGTGTAGCTTAGAATTCTGTTTTGTTGTTGCGAAGCCGCTGCTTTCTTGAAATTCATCATGAATTTCCAACATAAACTCAAAGGGCAAACCTAAAGCATCTACACACTATGCTGCTTTATTGAATGTGTGCTCAATATTGAACTTGAATCTCTATGGGATGCCTTTTACAGTGGGTTATGGTGGGAATGGGAACTATAGGACAGCAAACATGACTGTATAAACAATAAGGCATAACAGCAATTCAGTTGACTGGTTTCTTTGCATGCATTTCTCACATGGCACCTTGTAAACTTCACTGTTTCTTGTTTGCTGAGGCAACCTGAATATACAGAGGGAGAGAGAGAGAGAGAGAGAGAGAGAGAGAGAGAGAGAGAGAGAACAGCAGGGACACAGTCAATCTTACAGTCATATTGAGCAGGGAAGCATACTGCTGGGCTCTCAGATACAACAACCCACCTGACCAGCAATCCTATCCAGATCCCTTTGGCCCTGAGGGGTAAGTCTTCGTCCACTGCAAGTACAAGTTAACAAAAGAGCCATCATACCTCCAACAGCCTTGAATCTCATGCCGCACAGCTCAATGGGTAGAGCATGGCACTACCGCCAGCGTTACAGTTTCAATTCCAACAGGGTCACCCATGCAAAATGTGTATCCACTCTCGGAGCTGTAAAACAATTTGGATTAAAATGTCCACCCAATAGCATAAATGCCATATATGCACTAAACTAACAGAAAATGAGTTAAAGTGGTGATTCGTGAGATCCTTGTTTTTTTGTTTTTTTCGTGACATCTTTGGTGCTAAGCGCTCATTGCTGTGGTGTTTTTGCACTGCAGTTCCTGTGGCATCTGTTTCCTTTGATTTTCTGTCGATGAAGTTTGAGTTTCTGTAGGTGGCGCTCTTTTCTTCACCCCAACAGAAACAACCCCAAACCCAGCACCCGCTCTCTTACCCGTTGGGGTCCTTCTCCGCCATCTTGAGGGCCTCCAGAGCTTGGAGAACCTTGCGTGCCACATTCCTGGAGCCCACGCTGAAGTGGGCGGGGCACACACCATTCCTCTGGCGCCCTCCGTAAATCTTGATCATGGAGCCCACGCCCACTCCTCCTCGCAGGTACAGGTGACGGGCCGAGGATGCTGGTATTGAGCCATACATGCAGTGCATATGTTGCAATAAGTCCTCGTTTTGTTGTCTGAAATGCTCTTGGATGATTCAGCCACCAGACATGTATGGAGCCAGTAACCAAACATTCCAACTTATCAGATATGTGCCACTGTTTCCCACAGCGTCTTAGGCTATTGTGGATTTGGCATGCCTGAGTAGATAAGATACACAGCAGCAGACAGGACTGTGTACATGTGCTTTTATTATATATATTGAGTCACTTTTGGAAAATCTACTTGTAGTAGGTTTTGTCTGAGATTACACAATTAATATTGTATAATCAAATATCACGATTCAAGTTTCAACAATCAATAATCATATAATATTGGCATAATGGCAATAATGAAACAGTCAGGATGTTGATATATGATGCTTAAAGGGAAGTAAAAATAATTTGAGACTAATAATCATAACTAATCATGATCAGAATATCTAGCAAAATAAAGATCATTATCATTTCAGCCTTAATTGTGCAGACCTACTGACAGCTCCAGCTAAATGTCTGTATGGGAAACACTGGTGTGCCTCCAGTCTGTTCCAGCGTGACCCACCTACTCTGGTGTAGAACCAGTTGTCATCGCAGGGGGCCAGCTCCTTGTGCTTGGCAAGCTTCACAGTGTCCACCCATTCTGGGACTTTCAGTTTGCCGGACCTGGAAAAAAAGATTAGGAGTAGACGTGAGGAATCAACTGCCCGGATAATTTCATCAAACAATATCCTGAAGAGTGAAAAGGCTTCATCATGCCCTACTTTACTTTACATGAGTCAAGACCAGGATGTGTCTCTGCAGGCCTTGATTGACACCTGCCAGACCCAAATGAAAAATCGCTATAACAGTCTCCCAGGGGCTTATACTGCATCTGTGCCACTCAATAGTAAGCTTATTGTACACTATGGCGTTTTTGAATCTCCTGTGGTATTACTGTAGGATTCTCTGTGGTATTTTTTTTTACCTATAGTACTTTACATGATTTTTAAAAGTTTTTCTGTGATATTTATTTAGTGTCCCTCTGAAATGTATTTTCCGTAATGGGAACCTTCTCTCCTGTGTCTCCCTTACTCTCTCCATCCCTCTCAGCTTTCCTACTATCTCAATAAATAAAATATGCTAAGGAATTGGCCTGTCCACTCTCCTTATTTGAAAATAGATTACTTCAGCAAGTTATATACATGTATTTATAGACTTAAAGCCTTGTTTCCTTATTGCATGAGTAATTACACTTTTGGGCCCACATGCTTTGTCTACATGCATCATGCATCCTCAGCAGCTGTGATTGACAGGTGGATGTCGTTGACCGTTAACTTACTTTTTGAGGAAAGCCGACAGCGCCCTGACAAACTCCTGCTGGTTGACGTCTTTCACTGTGACACTCGGCATCTACAAACATTAAAACAAAGGTGAGCTAAAAAAACAACAACAAAAAACCCAAAAACAATTTAAGCTCATGACAGCGCTTTTATGAGCCAAATGCACCGACAGGGCGCACTGCATCAACCTCGGAGGTCTGTGGCAGTTGTGCTAGCTAGCTAAACAAACTAGACGGCGTACCGGCCATAGTAGCGCCAGCAAAAAGCCATAAAGTAGCCCCTTCTGTTATAAAATAGTAAGAAAAATCTAAAAGTTAATATACCCTGCACGTCGTCAGTAAACTCGGCAGTCAGGCGGTGTGTGGTGGAGTTTGTTTGGTTCCAGTTTAGGTGACGTTAATGCAGCAGAAGGAAGGATGCTGAGGACGGAGGGAGACTGCCCTCATTTGGAGAGGATGTACTGTAGCCTGGCTTTATCTTGCTGCTCGTTTTAATTTGCTACGTAATCATAAGGAGTCAACCCAAAATAACTCAAGAGCACATTTGTATTACAATCACACAGTAGGTTCATGTTTGTTAGACTGTCAAGATGCAGAAGAAAACCAACTATACATCATATAGTTATTTGAGCAATTCGTGTCGGTCACCAGCAGAGGGCGGTGTTGTGACAGCTTTTTTCCCCCCGCATCTCCAGATGCACTCTGTTTATTTCAGACCCAAGGCTTTCCAAGACCTGTGGTGCAGTGGCTTCAGGCAAGGAGAAAGTACCTCAGAGGACACCAGTGGAGGGTTGGTAAGCCCGTACACTCTGCCAGGCAATATAGTCTGTATGTTGGTGGAAAAGAAAGAGAGATAAAAATAGAAGCATGGCACCAAGATGAAAGTCCTCTGAAGCCTTAACCAGGGATATAGTGGAGGGTAAACCAAAACTAAAAGCCAGTTTACCTGTCTTTTTATTTAGGCTGACATGCAAATTCATAGTATACATCATATTTAGTGTCAGTCTAATGCAAGTTATATGAGGATAGGGTGTTTTAAGGGATTTTTGTTTATATTGATGCTTCTTTGCATTATGTACTGCTAAATCACTGGCCTTGCCCCACCCCAAGGTACACTTTAGCTACATGTTGTGGCCGATATCACTTTTCACAGCTCTCCGCTGTGTGTCAAGGCATCTGTTTATACCTCGATGAATGCTGTCCTTGGGAAACAAATGAATATGTTCTGAGTGTTATCTGGGAAGGTTTCTTTCCCCATTCCTGCTGTTAGATTCAAGATTCAAGAACTTTATTTGTCACAGGGTGTGCAGTGAAATGGAAAGTGGCAATGCTCAACGGGTATGTGCAAAGGGCAACAAGTTCACACTATTTACAATAAAAAAAACAACCAACACAACACGGGTCAGGTTGGAGAGACAGCTTCTTAACCAAGGTGGCCAGAAATTCAGCATGTTTCTCTCTCATCTTCCCATGACCTGCCATCCTTCTCCTCCAGTCTGTCACCTCTCCTCTCCCTCTCTCATTGCAGCTTCACAGTAATAATAATAATAATAATAATAATAATAATAATATTTCAAAGCCTCACTCCCTCTGTCCTCTATCAGTCTGTACAAAAAAAATCTACTTTCATAATATGTAAGCATTATTCTCTATTGATTTCATAATGACTATTTTTTGCTGTGGTAAAAAATAAGGTGTTTTTGAAACCAAGAAAAGTAGAGCACTCAACTGAATAGAAATTGAACACAATTACAAGTTTGTCTATACACTAAACATAATTTCAAATCTTTTCAAGTTCAAGGAAACACTCCTGTTAATCCCTGGGTTTATGTCAGTGCTGGTGTTTACAATGGAGTATATACCACACATCTGGAGGTCCAAGCATGTTAAAACAAACACTCAGAAGGATTTACAAATACTGTTTGACCCAGGTCAAGTCAAATCAAGTTTATTTATTTATCCCTTTTATCACAAACAAGCCTCAAAAGACATTACAGGCCTAACTAAGTCAGCTGAATATCAATCAATATGACAAATTAGATGTTACAGAATATAATCAGTAATCAAAAACAATCAAAAATAAAAGGCACAAAAAACAGAGTGACAGGTTGAAGGTTGAAGGATTTATCAGAGCAGAGGACATAGCAAACCTACATAATCTTCCTAAATTATCCTAACCTGGTCTCTGTGGTCTGACGTGTCGAGTGACTCCACGTTTTTAGTTACCGCGGTGTCTTAAAGTGCTTCATTTGTTGCTGTCATTTTCCCAAACACAGACTGCATCATTTTCTTGTCCTGAAACACTCCAATGTGAAGTTTCAATATCCTTCAGTTGGTGGCAGCTTAGTCGCCCTCATATTTGGAGGTTCAGAGCACTTTCTTTCAACAGTGACAGTTGTTTGTATGTGTTCATGGATGTGCATTTTGTCTTAGCCTAGACAGCCTGGTGTCCATTAGCCTGAAACATATAGCACACCCATGCAGTTTTACTAAAATAAAGCATATGATTTTGTTGTAACACAACAAATATTATGTTGGGTTTTGGATTCATTATTGTAGTTTCATACTACAAGTTTGGAAAGTGATTTTAGCCCAGGTTAAAATCTAGTTGTAAAGAAAAACATCAGGCTGTTCATCTTTGAAAATAGCAGTTTTGTATATAGTTTAGCCACTGCAGCTATTACAGGCTTATTACACAAGCCTAATTCAAATTTATGACAGGAAGTTGCATTGTATATTGTCGCCAAAGCATTATTTCATTTTCAGTAGTGTAGTGTACAAGCTACAGAAAATACTTTGAATCGCTGCTGTTTTAAACATTCCCTTCCTTGCCCCAAAATAGTATCATGTGGCTAGTGTGTGAAACTGCATCTAAACCAAATTTAGATGAAACTGTATTTACAAATGTACAGACATGTGCACACACACACACACACACACACACACACACACACACACACACACACACACACACACACACACACACACACACACACACACACACATAAACCCTCTGCTCTCTGTATCAGCCCTTCTAAGCTTCTTCCCCTCCCCCCTCTCAACATCTCTCTCCCCTTTTTTGTCCCCCTCGCCCTCTCCTTTTCCCTCACTCTCTCTTGCCTGCTAGCACTATTTCAAGCCTCTGTCTAGGAGAGAGAGACAGGCAGAGACACACAGATGCGCAGTGAGAGAGAGAGAGAGAGAGAGAGAGAGAGTGAGAGAGGGAGGGGAAGGGGAGGGGAAAAGCAGACAGGATTTAGAGTTCAAGTGCACGTGCAGAAAATAGGCTGAATAGGGGAGAGACAGAGCAGAAAGGAAACCAGGAAAAGGAACGGCAGGGGCGGGAGACAAAGCGCAGCAGCTCTCTCTCTCTCTCTCTCTTTCTGCCTCTCTGTTTCCTTCTCGCAGAGAGAAGGTATTAGCCTTGGAATGAAGGGGAAAAAAATGAGAGCACAAAAATTGAATACTGAATGTAGAAAAAATGTATTCCAGCCCCCTCCCCTTTCCTCTCCCCACCCGGCCGACACACTCCTCCTCTATCCCTCCCTCTCGGATATTTCTCCATGTACCCCCAGTCTCTCTCGCTCTCTCGCTCTCTCTCTCTAGCTAGCTCTCCCTTTTCTCCCCTCCCACCTCTTCACACACGCGCGCACACCCGGACCGACTCCTTCCCTCACGCGCGCTTACTATCCACTTTCACCAGAGACCGCAACGAGCTACGAGCTCTGGGTTTTTGTTGTTTTTCTTTATTGCCCTTCTTGCTTTTGGTTATACCCTCATATACAGAGGCATGAGACACAGGCGCTTCACCCCTACTTTGCACAGCGCCTCTGAAAAAAATGCAGGCCGTGGATTGTCCCTGCATTAGACTGCATGCCACAAATCGCATGTCCTTTCCTGTAAACATTTTTTTTCCTTTCTATTCTGCACTTTTTCTAAAAAAAAAATGCAAATTTTGACCTCCGTTTAGATTTTTTTTTTTCTGGAGCAGAGGGTGAAGAAAAGGAAAAGAGTGGCTGCTGAATGGACAGATGAAGGGGACAGCAGAGAAAAAGAATGAGGGGAAAATGGAGAGCATGTTCTGCGGGAGAGCGAGAGAAAGCGAGAGAGAGGTAGGAGAAAGAGTACCGGCACTAGCAAGAAAAACGGGAGGGGGAGAGGAGAAGGGGGACCAGTAGGGGAGAGGGGAGAGAGGAGGAAGGAGGGACGGCTGGATAGGAATTGGTAAAATCGCGGGAAAAGGGAGAAAAAAACAAAAATGAGAAGAAATTGGACTTCTCTCCAAACTCTGGCTTGTACTTTCTGGTCGCCTTTGATTTTGCCTTTACCCATTTTTTCAGTATTTTTCATCACTGCTTCGATCACCCTCTCTTTCATCTGTGAGTATATTCACATGTCCTTTCCCCCCTTCATACAGTCACCCTTTCTGCCTTTCTTTTGCTAAGATTCTCCTCTCCCCCGCCCACCTTCATTTCGCCCACTTCATTTTTTTTTTGTCTTTTTTGTTTGAAAAATGTGTTCCCTCGGTTCCTAATCCTCCCCCCCCCATCCTGTTTGTCTATCCCATCTCTCGCTTCACCTCTCTCTCTCACTCTGTCTTTCTCTCTTTCCCCCTTCAGCTCCTCTTTATTGTGGGTTATCTTGTACGCTGTCCTCTTTGCCTCTCCTTGAAGGATTACCTGCTGGTCACATTTAGATGAGGGCTTTTGGAAAGGGACCATTGAGCACATCCAGGTTTAGGGGCCCAGACATGGGAAGCTAGCACAAGAGGGAGGCAGGGTGTGTGCATGTGTGTGTGTGTGTGTCTGCCTGTGTGTATCTGTGTTAGTGCGTGTGTTTGTGTGTGTGTGTGTGAGTGTGTACGTGGGGGTGTGATATAGAGTTAAGGGAGCCGGCAGTGGCGGCCGGTCACTCTCCCTACGCATGCGTGGATTTGCACGATCACGTTTCATGTTTCATATTGATGGTATGATGGTGCGATGTTGTAAGTTTCCAAAATGTGTAGAAGCAGGAAGGTGCATACCTGACGGGTTTAGCGCTACAATAATGCGCAGCGGAAGGGTGAAAATAAGTGTTGCAGGGTTGTCTCTTCTCTTTTCATTATTCGCTCCTCCCATGCTTCTCCCCCTCTCTATCCCATCTTCCATCCGTTCATCCGGGTACCCCCTAATATATCTGTTGGTCTGCCTGTGAAAGACAAAACCGATAGTTCAAGATGTGTCTCGCTATCACCGAAAGATCGGGGTGAACTAATCATAGGTTTCGGTTAAGTGGGGAAGTAGAGTCGGTTTCAATAAGTTTTTTACGTTGGTATTTGATTACTTTTGTTTGATGTGGTGAAGTTCCAGGTGCGGGCAGACGCTTTGCTACAAATGACTGCGCAAATGTTCATTCATGATGGAAAGACATAGACAGCAGTAGAATAGACGAAGCCATTACTGTACTGTAAGTACAGTCAGTATTAGAGTAGAGTGACTTAGAGTAGACAGAGGCATCCGATATGGCACAAATCTGTTATCGTCCATTTGCAGTCGGTATAGGAGTCCACCGTTTTCTCCTACGGTAACAGCCTCAGATATCTACTGGAATCTCTTCCCTTTCCCTTTTCCCTCATCTGTGTTCTGTACCTGCCTATTCTATTTTATTTATACAGCCTCCTGTTATCTCGGCCTGTGATCTCTCTGTATCGCTGTGTGTTTGTGCCACAGTTGTTATCTATATCCACGACTATTCACCGGTATCATTCGGAGGGGGGTGCATGCATCTGTGTAGGTGTGTGTTTCTACGTGATATATGGTTTTTGTTTGGTGTGTGTGTGTGTGTTTTATTTTAAAAGATAAGCTTTTGAGTTGTGTGTGCTGCATTCTGGCATCTTTGCCGAGTTTTTTTTAATCTTTTCACCGTCTGTCTGAGTGCGATGAGCTTATTGTGGATTCACGTTTCTCAAAAAAAGTACCTATTTTTAAAAATGTTATTCTGCAACTATGCTTCCAGACAGTTGGGGGAAAAAAGTACAGATTACACTATATGAGTGCAAATAACTTATTTCACTCGTATTCACTATTTCAGTTTACATACATTGCATAGATATGTTTAAAAAAGGACCCAATTGTATAGCCGAGGCCGTTACAGTTAGATAACAGTTACTGGCCTAGTTCTCTGATAATGCTCAGTGTCTAAATGTGCTCTGAATGAATTCACATGCAATGATTTGATTAAAACACAATGATATGACATTTATTGGGTAGACAGCATCACTGTATTCTGTGATAAGCCATGGGGGGGAGGACGCTTTTGTTTAGTAGCATCCCAGACTCGACCTTTCTCTGACCTCCACTGCAGCTCCCAAGGAAAGAAAGGGAAAAGTCTTTGATATCAAAATCTGCGGGAGCCAAACGTCTGGGATTTTCGGCTAAAGACACAGGAAGGGTAGGGAAGATAAATCTACCCCCCCTCCCCGGGCCCTCCACTGCCCTTATTTGTTTTTTAATTTGCCCAGGTCGTTTGACTTTCACATCACCAAACCTGCCCAGCACCTTTGATTCCTGGCCTGAGGGGATTTAATAGTAACGCCAGTGTAGTGGGACCCCCAGGTTATGAAATATTACTCAGACAGACCTGGTGTTATGTAATCTTACGTAACTGTGGCGGCAGCTCAGCAGGCTCGTGATCAGGGACTCGGGAGGAGAAGCTATATGGGTCTGCTTATGGTATGAACTCACTGGCAGGGTCAACACCCTCCTGAATACCTGGGCGTTAAAGGAGAAGAGGCCCTGGGGGCATAGGGATACTAGAGCATGCATACATATGGCTTTAAATGCCTGACACGTATAGGCAGAGGAAGTAGAATAACCTCACCTATAGCAGGAACACTTTTCTCTTGGCTGTGTCGCTTCTTTTAATAATTTCAGGTAAATTATTGTGTAATTTGGCCGAAGACTTGTATCTCCTATGTCTTATTTCATTGCAATATGTTCAACCTCATCTCTGGTAGAATTCCAGCGATAATCTACTGACTCTAACTATGCACAGCCTCTTGGGAATGGCAAACAACTTAATACGGGTTGCATGGGCTTGGCTCCATACAATACATGGTACAGTCGAGTATCATTCCCGTGGTTCTCTGGCAGAACCGTTCTTCTGTGAATCTCTTGTGTTTCTCATTCATAATTGATGACATTCAACCGCAGCATACATTAATGGATCGTACAGACCTCAGGAATTCCCATGCAAGCTGCCATTGTGTATAGCAGGTTTGAATTTGCTTGCTTTTTCCCCCCCACTGGAAACAAACTGAATATTGCTGGTATTGTAGCCTGGAAGTCATCAAAGATCTTGAAATGATGATGGACGTATAGGCAAATAAAGCAGTGGTTTTACATATATATCAATATATATCACACATCATTTGAAGTATAAGTATAATATAAATATGCCATAATCAATATATAAAGAGTAATATTTTCTGTCCACATATGACTGTTAGTTTTCAAATGACATTGCAAAACATATAGGATATGTTTTTCTGTTTTTCAGGCTTAACTCCTTAAACCCCGTAAACCAGTTCTTCGTTGAAGACATGAACTTCTAAGGTAAGGATGCATTTGTATTTTCTTTTATTCAAAAAGGATCCACTAGAAACAGCAGATCATCGATTTGCCCCCCAAGGATTCAGTGTTTATCTTCAGTACAGATTTGTGCTTTACTGACCAGATTCTTGTTTAGTGGCACTCAGCAATTAGGACCACTTGGTCAGCCATTTTAGTCTTTGGACCGATCGAAACACCGATGCACCATCAGAATAATTGAATTACTCCTCCCTGACTCATCGTGATTCACCTCCCAGATATGTGTCTGTGGTAGCAGTTGGCCTATGTAAAAGAAGCAAGCAGACCTTCTCGTATTAAAACAACCTATTCATTTTGCGAGCACGCCCATTTGAGTCAGTTTGGTGTAATGCAGTTGGCTGCGACTTATCTTAGTAAGCAACAAGTGGAAGGGTCATCCGCTGGTCATGTCCTGATTATCAGACATTGTTGAAAAGTGAGAGTAGGGGTATAAAGAGCGGCCTGTGGTCTAGCCTCCAAGCTAGCTTTAGAGATGCTTCATATTACATTTTTGTCTTTGTGCTGATGTCACCCCCGTGCCCCCAGTCCAGCAGCGGGAGAATAAGAGAGACATTCTGCCACAGCAATACAATAGAGTCCTTCTTGCCCTGATATTTTCACAATGTGTTTTTGCAGGGCCATATGTGCGCACACACACACACACACACACACACACACAGACACACTCTGGGCCGCACAGATCGCTGATTCAGAGCTGTGCACTTTACCTGATATGTCTGTTCTCCTGTGTTTGTTCAGAGATTTGTAACAGTTCACTTCCACTGTCAAGAAGCACGTTAAACTGCAGGTCAGCTATTAGATGTCCAGACTAATTCACGGCGTCAACACGGAATATGTTAACGCAGCCTGCGCAAACTGCAAAAGTGCTAGCGGTGTGTGTGTCTGTCGCAGATTGTTAAGCTAATGGTTTGCATGGGTGCGGCGCGGCCAGTGACAGAGAAGCCCATGTTTGCCGCTGCAGTCCAATATGGTGGGGTGGCATGGGTTAACGCCAGAGGACCGGAGGAATGTGTCCGGGTTGACGGGGAGAATTCCTCAGTCCTGCGCGAGTAGGTCACTGCACTGACAAGAGTCTGCCTCTTATTTTAGCACGCACACTGCCGCCCTGCGCCTTTCTCTCTCGCTGTCTTCCTCTTTTTTTTTTTTCAAAGTCTTTCTCTCTGTTTCCAAGTCTCTCTCTCTCTCCCCTCCTTTTCTGTCTGTTGCTCTCCTTTCTCTCTCTCTCGCTCTCTCGCCTACTTTTGGCCCCTCTCGTTTGGTTAATCTATGCCTGTCTGTCTATCTTTCAGTCATGCTGCCTATTCCTCTGTCCTACTTTGCCTCGTGTTTTTCTCGCTGACTATTCGTTCTGTCTTTCTTTGTCCTCTTGCACTTTTTAGTCATGTTTTTTTCTTCAAATATTCATGCCTTTAGGTATTTATACTCCAAACGTCATTGCTGTCTGCTTTGTCCATTCTCCACCCCTTCACCTCTTTATCTTTTTTTTTTTTATCACTTCCTTTCCCTCTCTTTGTCTCTCGCCCCACTCTCTCTCTCTCTCTCTATCACACTCTCTTTTTCTGTGGCACATGGAGTTCACTGCCGCAGGTGCTGGCAAGGGGGGGGGTGGGGGTGGGGGGGGTGAGGGGGATGAGCGATCCAGACACTGCCTGCACTGTATCTGTGCGCTCGTGAATATGGCGCTCGCATGCTTGTAATTATTAATGCAGAGCGGTGCCATGCGTGTTGTGCCCAGTGGTGATGCTCATGTATGATTTATAAGGTGCATTCCCACTCAGACCGCGGGCCTCAGTACGAGCGATCGCGAGTGTCGGAATTCGTACGGTCTGACGTCGTCATCGGCTGACAGAGCAACGGACACGAACAGAAACAGGGTTAGGTACAGGGGCCGTTTCTGGAGATTTGACACAGTCCGAACCTCACACACACACACACACACACACATGCTCACTGAATGGAAGCACATTTCTCTCTTTCGCACAGATGTAGGGCATGCACAGTCTCATACCGCGCGCATGGGGGAAGTTGTCAATCACATTTTTTAAAGGATTTTTTTTTTTTTTTTAGGAATTTAGAGCACTCGATGGCCGTGTTATACAACGCGTCTTGCTCAAGGACACTTTAGCCGGGATGGACACTTTGGCTGCTGCCAGCTGATGCAGAGTCGAGTTTTAAATGGAGCAACCAGTAATGTGTTTGCGTGACGTTGTGACAGGAGTGTACAAACGAGGTTAATTTGATGTTGTGTGATGCAAAATGATTCTCTGTAAATTGCAGATAATTTCTCACCATGTTGATTCTCTTGTTCTTTTGTCCTCTGTGTCCATACATGTGCATGTACTTGAGCCATACCTGGGTCCAATTTTTCATGATTTGTGGCTTCTCTAGGTGCCAGATGATTGTGGTTTGCCTCATAGGACAATACAATGAATGCTACAAAGCTTATAAAAGAAATGAAAAGTCAATTTAGCACGCTGTCCTGTGATTGACTACTTACCTGACACCATCTGAATTATTCTGGCACATTAAACCCCACCCATCTGGCAGTCCTTTTAGATTAAAACTAACACTTCCATTCCAAAACGAGATAGCCACCATGTCAAAGCCTGACACCCACTCTGACAAAATAATTGCTAGCATGAAAGTAAAACACATTACAGGCTACTGTTTAAGTTCTGGGTCAGCTTAGGACATTTGCTTATATAACAGTGATGTTTCTGAGGTTGGAATCATCTGACCTTGTCGACTGTGTGTGACACAGTATTGACTGAACAACTTCAGGTAGCAACATTTTCCAAATTGAATTCACAGCATTTTGGAATTAAACTTCAAATGCTATTTCACCTAAGTCTGTGTGTGTACATCTGCACGTTTGTGTGTGTGTGTGTGTGTGTGTGTGTCTTTTGTGCGGCCTGCCACCAAGCCCCCACAGCCCTGGCAGTTTCAGACAGTGAGGGGAGGTGAGACGTGAGTAATAGCAGTGACTGATGATGTCACGGACGGCAGCGCGCCGCTTCCACCGCCCCCTGACCCGGCTTTAGGGTGGTGGCAGCGGCGCGCAGGGACCCGTGGGTAACACACGCCAGAGCACATTAGCGATAGGGAGATCGAGGGAGGCGGGGATGGAACACATAGACATAGCTCAGAGGGACGGGGGGGGGGGAGAGAGAGAGAGAGAGAGACAGAGAGAGAGAGAGATGGCAGTGGGGATTGTCAGATTAAAAAAGAGAGAGAGGAAGAAAAGCTGTGAGAGACATGGCAGTGTTTGCCTCTCCATGCTTTTGAGCAGACTGTCTGGTTGGAGTTGAAGTTCTACATCACTGCCTCAGGTATGTCTCTCTCTCTCCCTCTCTCTTTCTCTCCCTCTCTCTCTCTCTGTCTCTCTCCAGCTTTTGCTTCCTCTATCAATTCAGTTGAAATCAGAAAGGATTTTTTGCATGAATAGGAACAAAACGATGTTGCCAAAGCATGTTTCAGGACTGTAGTCACCCCTTTTTATATCTCTCTCTCTCTCCCGTTGTGTTTCTCTCTCTCACTTTCCCTTCCTCATGCATAACAGACATACACACACTTTTTGTCTACATATAATTTATCTGCAACATCTACCTCTGTATCTCCCAATCTCGTTTGTATCCATGGTCACTCTCTCTCAACTGCTCTGACTGAGGGAAATTGCCAAAGGTGAAACTGATAAAATGAAATGAGTGCGAGCTCAACAAGGGTGAAATGAGTGACCATGATGTGTTTGAAGGACTGCTCAGCTCCCTGCTACGGACATTATTTTCCACATAAGTGTGATAGATTGACTCAGAGGCAGCTGTCCCTGGCTGAATACTCCTCTCACCGAATCCCTTCTTTGCTCCATTGGGTGCTACAAAATGTGTGATTTATGATGATTCATCTGAAGCAGGAGTGCTGTGTATGTAGCATGGAGAAATTAAAAGACAATAAGATGTCTGATCCAGGACCTGACCGATACAGGAATTTTTGGATACACTGCATATAATTCGTAATGGGGGAGAGAAATTTCCCGATGTCAGATATATCTACTGATAATAGGGCTGCATGATTATGGCTTAAACGAAAATCCTGGTTACTTTGCTAGATAGTGTGATCACCATTATTAATCATGATTATAGTCCTGATGACCTGATGGGGAGGATCAAAATTGATTTACTGCACTTTTGCATGTTTCAATGGTCAAGCTAAAATGACAACACAGCCCTAGCTGATATTAATTGATTTTTGTGTTATCATTGTTTCCTAACATAGTTCATCATTATAATACCAAGTTTTCTACCAGAATTGTATATTATTTTTGTTTGTTTTGTTTCTTCTCAAAGGTGTTGTGTATGTGTCTTTAAAACAACCATACTTTACTGTGCCGAGACTCACGTTTGTGCTGATTGTCGGTGCGTTATCGGTGGGACAAATGCTGATCCAAATATATCTGTATATCAGGCCCTAATCTGATCATACTTTTCCAGGTGAAATGAAAATGGCTTTGGAATTTAACCTGTCACACACCAAACACAATTGCAGCCTATTAATGATAGATGACTGGTGTTCAGTGTCCCCACGAGCCATCCACCCTCCTCTCCCAAGGCCAAATTGTTTTCATTCTGGGAACTCCATTGCTACAGCTAGCCTCTTCAGTTAAACCATGTCTTATATAGTGCATATCTTCTCTACGGCACTATAGATACAGCCCTCCAAGCCAACTGAGGCATTTGTCATTAAAAGCCATCTCAAGAGCCGAGGAACCTTGAGTTCGAAGTGGAGAGTCCTGGTTCACAACCACTCAGCACCCATGTGTTTGTTTTCGGCACTTTCATTTCTAAGTTCCATTCAGTTTCAACTCCCAAATGCCTCTTGATGGTTTGATCTCACAGCCGAGAGATGAGCAGATACACAAAGCCGAGTAATCCTGTTTGCAATTTCGAGGCGATACTCCAAGGCAAAAGAATCTCAAATATTTTTCAGCACAGACGGAAATCACTGCTGTGGAATGATATAATTCACCCGAAATAGGCTTGATGCTGATAATTGCCACTGAGATAACGGATAGAATGTAAATATAGTGAACTTTGTAAACATGCATTATTGGTATAAATAATGGTATAAAACATGCTCATGATGCTAAAGGCTTGAGATCCATGCCGTGATCCATTGCCTGTATTGCTTAGCTCAAAATAATACTTTAAACTGTAGGAATATGATACTCAATCTAGTCTTTGGGGACTCAAAATTTCTCTATCTCAGTCTAGACGAATATAGATTGGTATATCACATTTCAGCAGAGGACCTTACATGTGCTATTTAGGTATGCAGCGAGTACAGATTGACTACACGTCAACATTTTAGACCAGGTTGACCTGAACTGGGAACATTTCTATCCCGAACCTAACCGAGTCTAAGGGGTTTGTCCTTATGTGAGCCCAAACGTGACTAAAGCTTGAAATGTATGTTCTTTTTTAATAATAGATAGACATTTTTGAACCTCCATTCCAAAACCAAGAGTGAAACAGTGACAAATGGGAAGTAAGTAGTCTGGGCCACTCCAGCCTGAACCCATCGGGTCCAATTTTGTCCTCTCAGGTTTTGGATATAAATGTCAAGTCAAGTTGAAGTCGTTTTTTTTCCAGGAAATGCTCAAGATTTCTCAGTCATATAATCAAAATTGGTCTACCACATGTGAACAGAGGAGTTTGGGGAGAGGGAGAGTGCTATTTGGACAAACAGGGATTAGGGGTCAAAGTTCACCTTGCCTGCAGCTGCTGTGTGTCCCGTTGTCCCGGACAGTGGCAGATGTCACCGCTCTAAGATAGGTGACGCGCAGCCATGACCTCCTCACCTCAATCATCACCAAATTACTTGTCTCTTAGTCTGCGGCAAAGTATTAATAACACAGAGAATTGCAAATTGCAAAGCAAAACAAAATAATTTAATTCTAAAATACTCTAATAACAATAAGATGGTAATGATGATGATTATAGTTATTGATACTGATAGAAATAGAGCTCAGTGGCATAGAATATTACAAACATGAGTGGATGGAAAAAAAATAACTACAGCAGACACTATAAAGGGCTTCCCATAAAAATAAACACAATGAAATAAATGGAGATATGAGGATAAGGAGTTGTATCCAGTCTCGTGTATCCTGTTCTCATTTCATTACTGCGGTCCACTAAAACACAATATGACTAGCAATGCAGGAAAGCCATCGTTGTCTCCAGTGCTCTCCTGCTACCGCGTCTCTCTCTCTGTTTTCTCGCTACCTCGCTTAACCATCCATTTTAACTGCCAATGACCTCAAAGCACTGAGGTTTTGGCTGTAGAAATGAGTGGTCTCTCCCAAGAGTACAGTTAGCCGGTGTGCTACTGGTAACACATCACCCCTCCAACCCACCGCCCCTCCTCCTCTGTGATGCATCACCCCACTCCCTCACTTTCAATCTCTCCTTCTCTCTCCTTCACTCCCTGGCTTAATATTGATCTGAATTCATTTGTTTCCTATTGATCTGCCACTCCACCCTCTGCCGCATTGAACTAACACAACCATGCGCACACAAACACACGCACGCCGCATGCACTCATACATAGACGGACTAAGAAGGAGAAACACCATTTTACACACCTGTTATATATATGTGTGTGTGTCTAAAATGCTTTGAAAGTTAATATGCGCGCACACAAACACACACACACACACACGGAGACACCTGCAACCCACGAGCTCATCATCTGCAGCCAGAGACATTTTAAAGGTTGAAGACATGAAGGTTTAGAGAGGTCTCTCCTCAAGCATCAAACAAGCTAATGACATAGAAAGAAGCCCGGATTCCATATTGATCCAACACCTCAGGAGTGAGATGAAAACAGTCAGTGTAGGGCTGGCACTGGCAGGCAACACAATTACTGCTGCAGTTCATTTCTCAGGTTTGCTGAAGAGTCCAACTCAGAATCATTGCTACAATAAATGTACAGGAATTTGTGTCAGCGACATTGGTTCGGAGAAAAGGTGTGGTGCAGTACCGTTTCATTTATTGCACTTTTTGTGTATTCAGAATTGGCCATCATTAAAGAATACAGAGGAATGTAAAAAATGGGATTAAAAGCCCAGATCCAAACCCAAAAACTTTAAAATGTGACTTATGAACACATGAGCGCTGAGTAGTGATGAGCCTCTGGCTGTGCCAAGCCCTGACAGGTTGACTAACCTTTCCTACGGCCCCACCACCCACCCCAGATTTCTGGTTGGTGGCATCAAGTTGCCATGACACCAGACTGTTTGTCCTGCCCTCTGACCTCCTTTTAGGACGTGCTGTGCTCAGTCAGGCTGCATCTCCAGCAGAGGCTTCAGTTCAAAGGGGTGGGAAAAAGAGGCGGGGGGGCGTGGCGTGCTTCCTCTGGGTAATGTTAGATAAGATGCATCACAGGCAATACTCGCTTTCTCTAAGTGCATGCAGACAGGAACACAAAGACCCACATATAGGCTACATAGATGTGTGGGAATTAATGAGAGCGAACCAACACACACTCCCACGTCTCCATCTCTGTTGTCTTTGATTGTGTTGCAGTGTCATAATTATTGCATTTGTTTGCCTCACTGCTGTTTAATTTATGATGTCGGATTGTATTTTCCAGCATTATTAATGTATTATTCATTACCATTGTCTTTAACCATCTCTACTCTGCAGATCTTTTTGTACCACCCTCCGTTCAGTCTTTGTTCATGGCACAATGCTAATATTCACTCTTGCCTTTATCTCCCACTTTATTAAGCCATTTCATACGCTGCAGACAATGTTTGATGCTTCCTCCCTCATAAATGTTTGTGTTTTGATTCAATCCTTTCTGCTGTTGAGTGCTCTTGTTCTGATCGGGGATTGGTCCATTACGATTTAATTATCTTGTCATATTATGTTGTAATTGCGTCCCTCACAATATTAAGATATCAGGCACTTGGTGCCGGTTTGAAATGGCACTAGACTACGGGCCTGGATGGAAGCCCAGATAAGGTTATGTCTGGATGGTTGACTTTAGTTGTTTACTTATTTCAACTTTATGGTTGAATGTGTTTATTGATGTTCCATTTTCTATCCTGTGGTGTGCTAATAATCTGCATGATGCTCTGCTGATTTCAGGAATGCTGTGGTCAACCCTGGAAACTCCCCAGTGAGAGGGAACCTTCAGGAAACAAATCTACGACTAGACCCCAGATGTGAGGTAAATGCTTCAGCAACATCTGTTTTCTCCAATTCACACAAATAAAGCCATTTTGAATCTAACTGAAATGAAAAGCAGAGCAACAGCTAGAAAGAGAGAAAGAGACATCAGAAAAGTGTCAAAGAAAAATCAGAGCCAGTGATGTAGAACTTCAACTCCGACTAGGAGAGAGACTTAACATTGCCACGTCTCTCTCAGCTTCTCTTCTTCTCTCTCTGTTTCTTCATCTCTTTCTCGCTCTCTCCCTTCCTCTCTCTCTCTCTCTCATTTTCGCTCTCATCATGAAACACAAATATTTTTTGATTGCCAATGCTGTGTGTATTGAGGCAAAATGGGTATATGACCACTACTATAAACAGCCTACTTCCCATCTGTTACCAGTCACACTGTCAAACCCATTGAAAGAAAACAAAATCACCACCATGAGAGCCACCATGTATGTTATTTAACGTAACTGCATATTGGACCCCACATATAAGCTGCCATGATTATGGAATCAGCCCACTGCATTGTGTCTGAAATAATAATAACTCTTAACATGTACTATAAGGAACACACACCTACAGAAGTACACACTTTCTTTCTCTCTCTCCCTCCCATTTCTTTCCAATCACACGGTCAGACCAGCTGTGAGAAGACCAATTCAAAGAGAGTGTTACATGTTATTCAAGATAATTACATATTGGACCCACATAAACATTTTCATTATGGAATCAGGACATTGTGTGCATCATTTTTTTTAACCTTTGTGCTTTCTGTGTACATAATATGCATACATACATACACACAATACAACCACATTTGCGCAAACACACACACATACATGCACTTTATCTTGCTTTTTTGTGTGCTTTCTCTGCCTCTCTTACTCACACACACACACACACACACACACACATGTATACACATGTATACACACACACACACACCATGAAACTGGCACACACAGCCCAATAGCCATTGACAACAGTGCCCTAGCAACCAATGGGCATTGTGCCAAGCCATTGAGGTTGCCTAGCAGTTTGTTCCCATGGTAACGTTTTCTGCCTTTGTAAATAAGGTACGAGGCGAGCAAAAAGGGGAGTTTGGGAGAGATTGCTCTACGGAATCTCATTCCATCTTAAGAGAGCTAATAATTTACGGCCTGTGAGTAGCAGATACTTATCCTAGCCCTGAACCAAGTTGAAGAGCTTCAAGTTAGGATCCTCAGTGCCCTTGAGCCCTGATCTCATGCTGTCAGACCCAATTTTTAAGGCGACAAGGACGAAGTACATAGCATTACTCCCCGAACTCCAAACAGTCTGGTAACGTGGTTCTCATAAAGACTCATGAATATAAATACGAAAACAATCACATTCTCAACCGTATAGTTTATGCCCTTACCTGCCTTGGGCTGTGGTGAAGTTAGATGTGTCTCAGCATCACTTGGTAATTTTGGTCTTTTTTGTTCGGGAGGTGATTTATTTTTTTGGTCCAGGGTTTCAGGTTTTTACGGCTCCCTGTCTTTTCTAGTGGGGATTAATATTTATCCAATTTAGTTTTTTGTGATCTGACCACATGCCAGTCTTGTGTCAGTGGACACTTAAAGTAGTTGTCTCACCACCTGCAACAACCCCTTTGAAACCAGGCGCAGTCTACATTAACTCCGTTAAACAGACTACGTACCACCCCGTAACATCCCATGGACCAACACCAGTCCCGGGCCAGAGCCTCAGACCGCAATCTGAGGCCTGCATTCCAGTTGAGCTGGTCTGTTTTTCTGCTTTGCTGAAGGCAGGTGGCACTTGGCAATGGATTCAGACTTGTTAAAGAGTTTATTTGTTGTTGCTGTGCAGTTTTTGCTACTCTATACCCCTACGCCGTGCTGTAGTCTTTGTGTGTCACCAAAACTGCAAAGCAGTCATCAGTCTCGAAGAATGTGAAAGGTGAAACTGTCACCTGAGATCATTCTTTTATCTTTGATGGCAGAACCTGAGCGTTTTTAGCTCATTTTTACAGGGAAAAGGGGTTTCTATAATTGACAAAGATGCATTGTTGTTATGTTTTGATTTCTTCTCACATCAGTTATCTGGTTCTTTCCAGTCAGTCAAGTCAAAGTCATTCCTCTTTGAAGGTTTCCCACTCTTCTTCAAGAATGCCAAGGATCCAAAGGTTATAAAACTCACACATAGATTTAACTTTAATTTCAATTTTGAATAAGACAAGCACCAAAATTGTGGATATGTGATTTTTCCACAAACTAGTTCCCCTACAGACTAATAAACTGCAGTATTCCTTAATTCTTTCTTCATATCTGTCATAAATTCAATTCTTTTTTCCATTTTCAACAAAGAATTGTAATACTTAAATATGTCCTGTGAGCAGTGCCAAATTTGGGTTATGTTGACCGAGGAGCCTTCACACATACAGCTCTTGAGACAAAACATCTTTGGTACTAGCCAGCTAGCTCCGTAAGGACATTATTTTATTGTTGCTATTCTTTTTTCTAATCCATATCTGCTTACCACATAGATGATGTTTACTGTGAGTTTACTGAACATTAGAACAAGTGCTAATACTACCCAGCAAACACTTTGGCGATGAAATTTCTGAATGGAATTGCGAAATCGAAAGTAAATATCTTTCTGATATCAGTTCAAAACAGTTTCCAAATTTTAATTTTTATCGTGCAATAATATTATATAATAATAATAATATAATAATAATAATATTAATATTATATTTTTGGCCTCCCCCTGCCTGTCGCCATTAGTCATTTGCTTGCTGGGCAAGTAAGTTAGCTAACTTTTGATTTTAGGCTACAAATTGTCATGAGGTGTACAAATTTCATGATAGCCATGTGTTATAATGAAATTATTGGATAATCACGAGGCACTGGCAGAACGACCATCTTAGTGATTTTTAGTTGTCCCCAGATATGTTCTTTGTTTCAACGTGATTAATTTGTTTTTGCTCACTCAAGAGGGTGAACAGTAATCCTCACAAAGCTTCACCTGACCCCACACCAACTGTGGCTTGGGCTTATACAGCGCCCTGGCATCCAGCGCAGGGGCTTCCCACCAGACTCACATTGGCACACAAACACACCCAGGCAGACTGGCAAAGAGCTGGCATTGGCACAACCATGCCGCATTCATGCGTGATCCGACTGCGAATGAGACGGTGAGAGAGATTTAAAAAGGGGAGGAGTGGAATCAAGGGGATGAAGGGGGGAGACTTAGTTGGTATGAACAGAGAGATTGTCTGAGGAAAAAAAAAAAAGTTGTTAAAGATTTTGAGGCCTGAAATGTTTGGTGATGAAGGACAAATAAGAGGCACTTAGAGAGGCGGGAGGACGGCCAAAGAAAGAAATTGAAGGGTAGGCGGAGGGTGGGCTTTTAACAAGGCAGAGGGCAACGGGAAGAGGAATAGAGGCGATGTGAATAGTTTTGCATTTGGAAGCGGTCCAAAATAAGTTAAAAAAAACAGCTGCTATGTCTCTATTAAGCACATTGTACCTATTGAGACTCGCACTAACTTGGCTCATCTTTCATTTTGTAGTGGTTGAATCTTAAGGCATTAGTAGAATCACAAGCTCAGATGGGCATTTATACCCACAGTGTAATTGAACAGGACCCAACACAGCCATCCATCACCTTACACACCTTTACCTGTGATAAATACAGTAGATATTCCTATGCAGTTACTCGTGGTCTTTTCTGGTCAATAGAGGATCATTTTCTGGGGGCTAAGGCATGTACCACTTTCAGCGGTGTGGGTTTTGAATCCAGCTCTTTCAGTGAGGCCCCAGTCATCTCAGACCTGAAGGTTGTATTTTTGGTGCATTGACCAAGCTGAATGGGAGGCCTAGCAACTCAGCTGTGCAGCAGCTATCAAGTAATCAATGAGTCCTTGAGGCACACAGGAGGAGTGTCAAAACACCACCATTGACTGCTAACAACAGCCAATTTGCTGCTTTTGCGAGAATGAGAGATCTCCACCTCAGATGTCGAATGTCTGGGTGCGCCCCATTATTTATGGAGTATAATGAGGGAGATTGACTGCTGTTACTCCAAATTGTCACCCAATTACTTACCCATTAGATCCTTTTTGTTAGGCAGAGAGCTGTACTATGATGCACCAATTTCTGCATTACCCTGAATTTACCTCATTAGACAGTGCCGAGCCTTTTTGGGTGTGCTGAGAAATCTTGCGTCACTTTTGCAATCTCACAACAGACTCCGCTCTGAGGGCGGCTGGTGTTGTCAGTTTTACACTGTACAAGTTTCTGTCTTTGTCTGAAAACACAAAATAGGAGTTTTCTTTTTTATCATAGTGACCAAGAGGCAACGTGTTATTGCTCAATATTGTCATTATTTTGTTCGGTACCACTAGGTGACTATATTTGATGATAATCCACAACCTCAATGTCATTGTTGCCTTCATTAGACAGTTACCACTCACTTGTTATTTTAAATTGAGAAATGTATGTAAATACAGCACTGAGAGATGTTCAAAAGCATATTTTAATTGGTTTCTAGTATTTAATTTGAGGTTTATGCTATCTGTCAAAAAACACCTTCAGAAATGGCATGATAGTTTGCTTAAAATAAGTTTAAGCAAACTGGGTTCAGTCACGTATTTTCTCAGGACTGTTCATGTTCCCACAAGTTATATGATATTGCATACCTTTGGCAATATCATATAACTTGAGGAAGGACTTTGGTCCAGTATCTTGAGTTGATGAGTGGAGAATCAAAGAAGACGATGACTTGTGACTGTCAAACAAACCAAAAATATGTTCCTTTGATAAAGCCGAAAATATGACATCTAAGATAGACCTTCCACCAGCACCTTGACAACGCTGGAATGTAACTAATGCTTCCTTGAAATTAAAACAGAACAGCATTACTAGACTCTCGCCTCAAAATAACAATGAGGTTCAAGTTGTGCGTTCGGTAGTGCTGAATTGAGCATTCAAGGATATGGAAGATTCCACAAGCTCCTCTTGTATTGCTGAAGTAGGTCAGGCAGACGCCTACAGTAAGCAACTGCAGGTTAAGTGCTTGCCTTTGTGTTCAGAAACAGGTCTGCCTTGGCCCCTGGTGGGGGTGGGGGGGCATCTCTACATTCTGGCTCTACCCACAAGAGGGAGACAAGTCCACAAAAATACATAGAGTGCATGGTTAGTTATAGACAGTCTCAGCTGTTATTACATTACATCTGTCTGGGATTATAGTATCATTCCAATAGTATCACTGTATTACATTCAGTAAAAAAAAACATGTTTTCACATTCAGTTCTGAGATATTGTTATATTTGATATATATGAAATGCATACAAGCACTCAGAAAAGATATATGAAAACATAATGATTCTGTTCATCTGAAAAATAGCAAAGCTGTCTAATGAATGCATGAAATGAGACAGAGACAGACAGACAAAAGACGAGACTCTGGCGAGGTGGAAGAGATTCCAGCGATGACCCTGCTCCAGTGCTCTGCAGTGTGAGGTAGTTGGTTGTATGGTTTCGTATAATAAACAGCCTGGAGATAACTGTACAACCTTCTAGCTTTCCCTGCGGTGTCACCTAAACTGCAGACAAACCCGATCGCCCCCTGCTCCTCATGATGTGGTAAGTATGAAGACTGACACGAAAAACAGCCATTTAGACAGAAAGTGGACTGAATATTAGGGAGACCCTCTTGTACCACGAAATAGACCAGATAAAGACTTCAATCCCTTTATTATTTCACCTAATAAATACACTGCAGTCATGAAGAAGTGATGGAGGAAAAGATGTTAAAGGAGCCTTTTTAAGCCTTGAAACAATGGAGACATGGATTGTGTAAAAGGGAGTCGATATTAGGAGAATGGTTTTAATTCTGTTTTAATTTTGTGTAACAGTATACAACAGTACAGTATATGCTCTGTTCGTATATGTCAAAATGACTGTGTACACATCAAAATATAGTAGTTATGTACCTCTTTGAAGTATAACATTAATTAAATGAGACACATTTACGAGATCACATCTGATATCAATTTAATATAATGATACATTTTTCTCTTAAAAGATTGGATTTTAACCCCAACGTCCCAATATAACAACAAGGTATGAAACTTTTTGTATATTGACTTCAAATCGAATCAATCTGAAATGCCGATCTGATTTTCCTGTCGAGGCCCAGCTAATCCAGACATCAATATACCCACCTTGCTCTGCAGTGCTGTTTGATTTGTTATTTGGTGCAGTCCGATGGGGTACAGAGTCAAGTATCAATAGCCGTGTGTTCCTGTGGTTTTTAGCATGCCGTACACAAAACACAGAGGACATTTTGTTACACCACTTTATGCTGGAGTGTGATCAAAACCCCGCCGAAGCAGGAAAACTAAGTAGAAATGAATGGATTGTTTGAATCTGAAAATCACATCCCTGATTATGGTCAGTTACACCGTTACAGTGCCATTTTTACTGCCTATGTAAAAACGGGTGTCCTATTGTTCTTGCTCTGCACCAGGTTTGGGTCAATTCACCTTGATGTCAAAAATGTAAAATGTAAACTGCAATTTACACAACAGTGTTAGAGCCTTGGACACTTGCTGCACTCTTAATAATTTTGATTTCTAATTTTTGAATTTATAAGAAAATCCTCGTGTTGTGATTCAGTTGAAAGTGAATTGAATCCTCTCCTGCTGTACGCACTAAAATCTCTTAACCATCTGTTCAAGCTGCTTTCTGTGGTCGTGGCAGAGTATGACAATATGCCCAACCATTAGTATCATTATGTCCCGAAGCATGGTACGTGAACTTCCTTACTGCCTCTGCCCCCCCTCCCCTCTCCTTCTCCATCTCCTCCCAGCCACCCCACCCCCCTCCCCGCTACCCCCACCCCACCCCCCTAGTCCCCCAGTGTGTCTGGCTAGTGGCTCAGACAGTCAGTATCCGCATTGCGTTGCAGTGCTCCAGTGAGGAGGGAAAAAAGAGCATATATCAGCAATCTCTGCCTAGCGCTGCTCTTTTCTGTACGCACACAAAGAAAAGACTCCTCGGTGTGCTCCAACTCAAGAAGAAATATAACCACCACAATAAAAAGGCCTGCCATCCACTATTTTTGAAATTGTGGCCGGTTCCCCTATTTGTTCCTACATTTTATGTTCCTTTATTTCATACATGTTGTCGATTATTTATGTGTTTTTTGTTGTTGTTGTTGTTGCTGTTTATTTGTTGATGTTTATTGAGTTCATTGTATTGTATTCTATTTGCACACGCCGCAGCTGCCTTTTGAAAATGATATCTCTTTTTGGAGTTCAGAGAATTGAAAGTGTGAATCAAGAAATTTTTAATTAAAATCAAGTTAACACATTCTTGATGGCTAAGGTATCACTCAACATAGTATACTGGTATTTATAAATGTGTTGTGCTGGGAAAAAAGGATAGATTTATATGCAATGAATTGTGCGACGATAACAATCTATTGTATTAATGAAAGATGGAGGAGGAGCAGTAGTGTTGCGGTCAGAACGGCTGGGAGGTTAATCACCTTTGGGCTTGCTGTGGCTTTGATCCTCATGCTGTGTGAAATCCACAGCCTCTGTCTGTGTGCTCCCTCCACCGCCCCTTTCCCCCATCCCCTCCCTCCCCGTGTATCACACACACATTCACTCTCTCCCAGATGCATGAGCACAGTGGTGCACGACGACACGTGCACGCGCACATACACACAGTCTCACACGCACACGCACACATGCACACACACACACACACACACACACATGCGCCTCCCTCCGTCTGTCTCACATACACACATTTACTCTCTCTTCTGGATGCATGAGCGCGCCGGTGCACGAACGCATGCACTCGCTCACACACACACGCATACATACACACACACACACACACACACACACACACACACACACAGTAATAGACACCCACACACGTAGGCGCAGAAATACAGACAGACATGCATGTACAGACACACAGGCGCGCGTGAACGTAGACTGCAAGATGGGCGAGACGGGACGTCACGCCTGGAAAAAAATGTAAGAGTTAGAGCTGGAGAGAGAGTCGGGGAGAGAGGGGGAGAGAGAGAGAGAGAGAGACGAGGAGGGATAGATGAAAATGAGGGGAAGGGCTGAGACAGAGCGGGGGGAGGCGGGGACAGAGTGATAGAGAGAGTGTGCAGGCAAGAGAAGAAGAAAGAGAGTGATATCGAGAGATACTGCACGCTTGCATAAGTGTGTGTGTGTGTGTTTGCGTGTTTGTGTGATGTATGTAGGTGACACAGATTTATGAAAGGAGGGGGTCATAGATGGAGGCGCTGGTGGTTGTTGGGGGTTGGGGGAAGTGGGGGTGTTGGTACAGCACCAGATAATGGAATCAATGCAATTGTCTGTGTGTGCATGTGTGTGTGTGCGTGTGTGCATGTGTGTGTGTGTGTGTGTGTATGTGTGTGTGTGTGTGTGTGTGTGTGTGTGTGTGCAGGCTACCTGCCTCATAGACATTGCCTGCTCGGACTCTAATCGCCTGGAGAATTAGTGATGTGACTTGGCAGAGGGAGACAGGCACAAAACAGAGCCAGGGACAGCGCCTGAGAGAGGGATAGAAGAAGAAGAGAGACAAAAAGAGGAGAACGAGAGATGGAGGGGTAGCGAGAGTAGTGCGGGCAGCTTTTCCTTTCGCCGCCGCTTACAGCTCTGAGGAAAAGGAAGACTGTGAAGATGGGGCAGGATAGGTTTTATCATGCGTTATTTTCTTTACCAGTGGATTAATTGTTGTTCTTCTCAGGGGGAAAATGGATCAATAACTCATCGTAAGAGTGTGTCGCGGCGTGTGTGCGCGTTCCCGTGTTATGTGCATACACTTGTATGTATGCATGTGCACACGGTCACGAGTATAAATGTGTGTGTGTGTGTGTGTGTGTGTGTGTGTGTGTGTGTGTGTTCGTGTGCGTGTGTTCACGTAAGGAACACAGTCTACACCAGGCAAAGCCGGAATGGTGAGTTCAAAATTACTTAAGCGGGCCATCAAACAAATCGAGACAAGCAATCGGACTGACCACCTCCACCCGCCATCTTCCCTCATTTGTGTCCACCTTCATGTTCATTCTTTCTGACATTTATTTTTCACATTAGAATATTCTGTGTGTTCATTCTCCCTCTAACCTCTGGTTTTCGTCGTCCATTCTTTGTCTCTCACGAGCTTTCGAGAGGAGCAGAGGAGCTCATAAAACTGGGACAGAGAAAAATATCTCAAAGCAGAGAGACAAAGAGGAAACAGAGAGAGAGAGGGAGTCTAATTTCTCACCAAGGCAGCACTGGCTCCACGCTCTGTATGCCTTTGTTGAGTCGCATGTTTGTCTGCATGTATATGCACCTATGCACATATATGTTTTGTGCCATTGGGCTTGTAAGTTAGGGACATGTTCTGGATTGTTAGCAAATGATAAGGCTGTTGTCTGCATTGAGCTCTTCAGCTGTATACCAGTTGTTTAAACCCTTGTTCATCTTCTTTATGAGGCATCTTTAGTGTCAGACTTGTATGACATTCATTTGTCTGGGGAAAAGTAAATCAATGTTACTCCCTCAAGGATCAACGTCTTTGTCATGGGGGTGTGATTGCATAATCCTATGAGATCACAAGGCCTGTAGGAAATATATAACAGCTGTCTATGGATGTTTCATGCATGTGCACAAACAGGAGTGCTTGTGCGCTGTATGACCACCATGTCGTACCTGTTTTGTGAGGCTCAAGTCAGGCCTGGCGACTGTATGTTCATCCATGTAAATCCTGACTTCTACATTCAATTTGAGGATCTGTCTCAGTCTGTCTGCGTGTCTTCAAATGCTTTGTCTGTCTGTCTGCCAGCAGGGGGCATTTTGTTTGAACGCCTTACTGCACAGACTGAACAACAGGCGCTGGCTAAGTCATGAGGATAGACAAGCGAAAGGCCCTGAAAATGAAATGTTGATAAATAACGCTATGAGAATGGACATTTATTCGTCGAAAGATGTACTCTAACGTCTTCTTCCGTTCGCAGGAACGTGATCGTGATCGAGTCCAGTATGTGCGGAGGTTTGAAGATGAAACATTTTGAGAAGATGCCGGACTGCATCCGCATTGGTAACATAACAATGGTAACCATACAAGATGATATATAAACTGTCTCTTCTTTTATTGTATACTTTGCCATAATATACTTAATATATTAAATATAATATATTTACAGTGTATGATGATATGTATCAATCAGTAGATAAAAATTGTATTTATATAGCATGTTTAAGATAGAAAAATACATCTCAATGAGCTTAAAAATAAATGTACTCTAACAATGAAGTATATATTTTCAAGTTAAAATTTTATTTCACCTTAAATTACCAATACCAGTAGTATTAGATGCAGTGTACAATTTTACTGGTGTATAATTGTGATTCAAGAGTGGACCCACAACTGCCTTTTCAGACCAACCGTGTGTCTAGGTGTGCTTCGTTGTCCCTGAGACCCTTAACCTGTGATGATATGAAAGGTCACAGGTGAGGTCCTTGGGAACAAGGTTACATGCATGTGCATCTAGCGAACACAACAGTGTCTTTTAATAGATTGAGAGAAATCATTTCAAAATGGATAAGCCGCCATCATATTAAAACACAATGAGTTAAAGATGTCTACTTTTTACATCATGACATCATCATGAATTGAAGCAACGCCTTTTTTTTAGCTTCAAGTCTTAGAATTTGATTCATTCATCTGAAGAGGATTCCAGGAACTTTCCAGACGTCATGAAAAGCCAGTGACAGCATGGTTTACACTGGAGGGGGCAGTACCTTTTGTCCGTCTTTGTGCCCTGAACACTGTCAAGGTTCAATAAAAAGACAGCCAAGGGTTGTGACCCCGATGTATACTCCACCTGGGATTTCTAAATCTCCTCGCAGACACTGAAAATATGACCGTAAAAGTCTTCCACTCAAGAAATGCAGAAGGCTTTGATGGCTGTTTCATGAAAAGACAGCCAAGAGTCATGACCTTGATGTGTATTTCTCTATGGAATTTTTAAATCTCCTTGCAGGCGCTGAAAACATCACAATCAGTAATGTTACTGAACAACTAATGTTGAAAGTCTATACTTGAAATATGTATTCTTTTATTATTTTTATGGACTAATAATTTGCACCTGTTCTAGATGTGCTTTCTTCGTTCTTTACCTGAGATACTGAAAATATGACAATAAGAGACTTCCTGCCGAGAAATGGGGGACATTTTGTCGTCTTGTATTGATTTGTGTTAAATGCCATGTAAATCAATAAAATGCTGAACATTGAAAAAGGTCATGCTAACTGCTTCATGCCATTAAACATTTTTGAGATCGAATCCGTTGTATTGTTTTCCATGCCTTACTGCTAATTGTGTAAGATATACTTTTTGCACACCACATGAGGCTATGGATTGTACTGTGAAATGTACACATAAACCTTTGAAACTTTTTAGCAATAATCAAGTTGTGATATTAGACTGCCGCTGAAAATGCTCAAGTCAAAATGCCTCGTCTTTATTGTCGTTCTGTATGTCTCTACATGATTTAAACTACTTTTTGACTTAGTACGTCACCAGAGCTTGCACTTTTCAAGTAAATAAATGAAAATGATCTGGCCTTGCTTCGCTCACCCTGACATCCAGCCAGGGTGGCTCGGTGTTCCCTGGCTCTCTGCCTCTATGTGTTTGTGCATCCCAGGACAGTTGACATTGATTGTGCAGGAGACAGACTAAGACACATTAGTACCCAGCTCGCCCCTGCCGCTGAAAAACACATTAACTGGCTGCACTGGGAGCCCTGTCTGGTAACCATGGCAAAGCACACAGGGAGGGAGTGGAGGAGGGGTGGGGTGGCTTGATACGGGGCAGCGGGTTCAGCATGCAGTCTCTGAGGGGTTGTCTCTCAAGCGCTCCTTTCCTTTCCCCCGGCCACGTCTGTCATTTTCTCTCAGCTTCTCTCCTTCTTTTAAACCGACATCTCTCTTTTCTTTCTGTCTCTCTCTCTCTCTCTCTCCCTCTCACACACACACACACACACACAGAATTTGCATGTTTCTTTCTCTCCTCTTGCATTCTTTTTGTCTTATTGAGGCTGACCTCAACACTCTTACCTCATACTCCACCCCCCTACCCACCCACCCTCCGCAACATAATCTGCTCCTTTCTAATTTGCCCTTTTTTTCATGTCTTTTCTTTCCCTAGTCAATGCGGTTCCCCTCTGTGGAGAGCCACAGTAAAGACGGGGAAAAGGCTACCACAGTCCATCTTAACTAATAATGATAAACCACATTGATGATGGACTAATGAGCTGCCATTTTTTACCCCCACAATTTTTACTTCAATCAATGATTCCCTCTTTTAGTGGGCGCGTCATTACTCTTCTCATCGAAATTTCCCAATCAGCAATGCAACAAGAAATGAAGAAAAGTCACAGATTGCTTGCTGGTTGACTTAATACTTATGGATTTTATACAGCCTATTTTCCCCTCTATGCACTAGTATAATGATATCCCTACTGTCCGATTACTTCTAATCAGGCCAGGAGGTGCAGTAGCAGCTCGACAAGTAAGAAGTTAGTCAGGAGGGGGCAGTGCTGAGCCACCAAGTATACTTGATTGGACTCTGGTTATTTTGTTCTGCAGCAGCGTCCTACATGGTGCTATGGAATAAATCATGTGCACGCTTCATATGCCTCTCTTTGTAGAGGAATTATTTTCATGGTGTGTTAAGATGGCAATGTATAAGTATAACAATGGATTGTGCAATACGTTTTGATGATTTCATGGTAAAAATAAAGACGAGTTATCTTTATTCCAGGTACTCGATGCCTGCAAATAATCATTTGTAGTGTTAAGTAGAGAAACTCCTTGGGATTGACAACTTGAGTTGCTGTTCCTAGTTGAAATAGTGTAGACTGTAATGTTTTATAATAACTAGCTCTAAACTAGTCTTAACTTGTTACCATAGGTATACCATCTGGTGGAAGTTATACCCTTGTATTTTACACAACCAAATTCCATCCGTTATCATTTCCCCTCTGTACTAACACAGTGACAGCTGTTTGCAATATAAATAAATATCTCTACACACACATATTTATACATAGATATATGTAGGATCCAGGAAGATGCAGGTGATGCAGGGATGCAGAGATGGAACAATGGATTGTGTTTGACCTGGCCTGCCCGATCAGTGTATGAACCCTGGACTGGAAACAACTTCTGGATATAGTGTAAATATCGGTGGAGTGTGAGAGTAAGCGGAGGAGATACAGTTGGGGGGTTCGGCACGACTGGACTGTGACTGAACCAGAAATGTTAGGAGAAAAGGATGAGAGATGTACAAGTTGTGGGGTAAAGGGGGAAGGGAGAAAATAAAGGGAAGGGAAAGGAAAGAATAAGAAGAAGCGCAGTCAAACTAACAGCAATGACATAAATTACAAGGTAGTAAATTATGTTTCTTCTCAGGTAGATCCATATATGTAGGCTGTCATCATTGCAGATGATGGAGTAGTATGGAACAGAGGTAGGAACATTCAGTTCACTGTGGGAAAAGTTCAGGATGCCATCAACACACTGGAAAAATGGGCTATGAGATGGGGGTTCGGATTCTCTGTTGAAAAGACACAACTATGTTTTACTAGGAAGAACGTGAGGGAGGGAATTGGGAGGAATTTGGAAAGGGTGGCATCTTTCAGGGTTGTAGGGGTACACTTTGATACCAGGTTGACATGGGTGGTGCATGTTGAGAAGATGGTGGATAAATGTAAAAAGGCAATTAATGTAATGCACTGTCTCACAGGAGTATAATGGGGTGCAAGTGAGATAGCACTAAAAAGGATGTACTTTGCATTAATACGATCTGTATTAGATTATGAGAGTATAGCGTATGGGTCAGCAGCACAGACTCATTTGAAGAGATTGGATACGCTTATAAGCCCTGGTCTTAGAGTGTGTAGTGGGGCTTTTAGGACCTCTCCTCTAGTGGCACTGCAGGTCGAGAGGAGAGAAATGCCACTCCAAATAAGGAGGCAACAGCTAGCTGCAACATATTGGGTTAACCTGAAAGGGCATGATAGAGTACACCTTACAAAGCAAACTCTGGAACTATGCTGGGAGCGAGAGAGGGCACAAAACAGAGGTTTTTGATGGATAGGGGACGAGCTAGCAAAGGAGATTGGGTTGGAGGGCATGGTGTTCAGCCCAACAGTGGTATGCCTATGAGAGCACTGTGGCTTCTGGCTCAACCTGATGTTGATCTAAGACGAACAGACCATGTGGCTGTATTTACATCTGAATTGGCAGCAGTAGGTTTACCACTACAGTGGGTGGAAGAGAGGCAACCGGGTAAAGTGTTGATATGTTCAGAACAGAACGTTATCTATCTTTTTAAAGAGAGAAATGGCAGGATATGTGAGAGAATGAGAAGAGGTGTAGACATCTCTTTCACATACAAAGAAGAGTTGGAGTTGGGAGAGTCACAGGAAGGAGTAGCTGAGAAGAGGCCATGCATACCAGATTATGAACAGGGCATATTGGACTGAATAAGACACTTGATTATAGAAAAACATGACACAGGGAGGTGTGATTTTGTTGTTAAAAGTTTATGACAAGGATTCGTAGGATTTAGATATCAGGATCTCTGGTTCACACTCCAGTTCAATACGTGGCGGTAATACACCTTTAACGTTGGTTACCAACGACCGATATAAAATCCAAGGAAGAACACGAAGAAGAGGAAGAAGAGGTGGAACTAAATCTCAGCTCTCGTTTTCCGTCAGGGCTTCCTAAACGTCACGGACCCCCGGAAGCGGTCGCAAATTTAAACCGCCATCACAGCAACAATAAACACGGAATTTCAGTCGATATATTACCTGATAAAACAATACGCCACGAAAGATTAAGCTAACATCTTACAGATGAATTTTAAAGGTAAGCTCTACACTCTGTTAAATGTAATGGTTTATTTCCTTAAGGCCGCTAGCTACTCTTTTCATCGCTGTCGATTTTGTCGTAGACTATAACCTGGAAAACAATATTAACTATATTCGTACCATTTGTTCATGGCTCCATGAAAACTGGCAAAATGTGTTGTCTTTCAGTTACGATGGAGACTGCATGCTATTTGTACAACATTTCATCGGTTGCATGTATTTTTGAATGTAAAACAAAGATAAGACCACGAAATCCATAGCATTTGCATGCAACGGTATTAACGTAATTGTGCACCTTTTCAAACAACCTAGCGATCCGGCGAGCTAACGATACACCCACCCATTGCACTCTTGTAGTCCAGCAAATAGACCGAGCCTTATTCGACCCATCTTCAGCAAAATATTGAATAATATATAAATGCTGACTAACTACAAAATTACATTACGCAGCAACGTGAGTTTGTGCACGCCTTCGTATCGTGCAGACTATATATGTCCCCCCAGCTTTCCACAGAAAAAAAAAAAGAATAATATGCCGCGGATGAAAAGACAGGTTTCTGCAATATTCTGTGGATTTTAAAAACAAGGTAATTCATTTTCATGAATTGGAGACGGAACGTTTTTATCTATCTTTTTAATTTATGTATTTATTTTGAAAGGTCAATAAATCAATCAACAGATTGAACTATCATTACATATAACTAACTTGTTGTATAATAAATACAATTATAATAAATAAATCTACCATAGAAATGTAGCTTTTAAAATTGAAAAAATTCTTAAATTATAGTAAAAATATCTCATGTTAACAAATATGCTGCATTTAAGTTCATTAATCAACTTCATAACCACATTACAAAGTGCATGGGATAAAGTTGCAAATATAAAAAAATAAAATGTATTTCTTTAACCTAAAGATTATAGTTAAAAGTGCTCTATATAACCTATAAATTAAGTGTTAATATGTTAACCAATCAGAATGCTTGTCGTAGTTTTACATAGTATGGCAAATTAAATCATACCTCAGCTACTAAAGCCTGAGTCAAATGTGGTTTAATGCAAAAATTGAACTGCATGCACCAAGGATATCCTCTATACCAGCATAGAGGAAAATTGGACATGCATTTTGAAATTGACATTTAGCTGTACTCCATGCTGCAGAAATGTCCCTAGTTCTGACTTATTATCTATTGGTAGTGAAAGCATCTTGGAGAACTCTTCACAGGAGTGACTGGGAATGACTGAAGGCTCAGCTGTCTTTCAATGACATCTAGAGGCAGTAATATATAACTGCACAACATATTTGATGATTTTCTACATAATTCTGTGACTTTAATATTTTTCCGTGGCACAGCCCATGAACTGTGACGCAGCATGTTTTCCACGAAGCATTCTGCTATATTGCATTACTATATTACACTTGCCATTAGTTATGCAGTCAAGATTAAATGGATTGTCTTAACTGATGCCCTTTCCAACATGTGTGATTTTTGCAGGTGCAGCCCTATCATTTTTCCAACGCTGAACTGGGCCATCGTAAAGGAAAAAATGGAAGAGGAAATGAGAATGACTGAGAAAGGACAAGGAGATGCTGGAAGCAGTGAGGGGGAGTCAGGGGTGGACATGTCCAACAACAGCCCTGGGCCTACCAAAAGAGGAAGGGGGAGGCCGAAAGGATCCAAGAAGTTACAGGTGTGGGTTACAGATGTTAACTTATTGGAGCTGGGTTCAGACTTTTCCAATGGTGGGTCCACACAGACCCTGAGGGGAAGAGGGAGTCCAAAAGGCTCCACCAAGAAACACACTGTGCAGCAAAGTGAACAAGAATCGGGAGATGACAATACTGATGATTCTCTGCAACCTCAGCGGGAGCGAGGGACATCAAAAAAATCAGGGTCCAAGAAACAGGCCAGTAACGAAGAGAGTTCTGGGGCAGACCACCCTCCTAAAAAAAGAGGTAGGCCAAAAGGGTCTCCCAACAAAAAAAACCTCAACAAGGCTAATGTCAGTCAAGATGAATTGGAAGCAGAATTATCAAATGGTGGTCCCGGTTCACCAAAAAAGGGAAGGGGTCGGCCAAAAGGATCCACCTCCATGAAGCGCAAGGCAGAAAGTGCTATGAGTGGGGAAGAGGATGATGGCAGTTCGGGTTCACCTAGGAAAAGAGGTCGGCCAAAGGGCTCTCCCAACAAAAAACCCAGATTGGTCGAGGAGAGAGAAGTGAGTAGTGACGGGGAGTCGGGAGCCGATTTATCTAATGGAAATGGAAACCCAAACCCACCCAAAAGGGGGAGAGGTAGGCCGAAGAAATGCACGGTAGAGGGGAATGTGGTTAAGACAGTGGAGTCAACACAAGATGTATCAAATGGCATCTCCAAGACACCGCGTAGAGGCAGAGGAAGGCCAAGAAAAGTTGAACAGACAAGTGTTGATCAGGAGAGTGGTTCTGAACAAGAACAAGAGCAGGTCACAGACAGTTCACAGTCACCGAAGAGGGGAAGAGGTCGACCAAAAGGCTCCTTGAACAAAAAAAGGTTCAAGGAAAGTTCACCATTTAAGGTGCATGGTAAGGTGGGCCGGCCACGGAAAGGTAACATGTTCTCCACAAAAGAAAAGAGGCGTGGCCGTCCAAGAAGAGAGACGCCAAAAAGGGGAAGGCCGAGGAAGTCCCCTTTACCATCAGCCCAGGAGTTGAAAAAACCAAAAGTATGGAAGCCACTGGGAAGGCCAAGGAAATATCCGCGTGTTGATCCTCCAGAAGGAGCTAATCCAGCCCCTCGCAGAGGCCGAGGCCGCCCCCGCAAGTCGGAGTCTAAAAAAGGTGCTCACTTGCGAAAGAATTTTTCATTAACTACTCCATCCTCACCACGTACCCCCACTGAGGGAACCCCAAGAAAGAGAGGCCGTCCCTCAGGTACTGTAAAAGATGAAGGTGCCATACCACGGCAAAGAGGCCGCCCCAAAGGTTCTGTCAAAAAAGATAAAGCAGTAAAGGAGCTTGAAAGTGCACTCCCAGCAAAACGCCCCCGCCACTTAAAAGGAAAGAAAGATTCATTGGCTGAGCAGGAGGAATATGAAGGGGATCAGGTAAAGGAGGTGGAGGAGCAGGATGGGGAAAGTATGCCCCAAGGGTATGCAGAAGATGCTGAAGATACAGGCCTAGATCAGGACGGAAGCTTTGCCCCACTTGATGAATGTGACTTGCCAGGCAGCACTATGAATTGAAATTAGTAATAAGGGTTGGTGAACGGTCCCACGAGGTGTGGCATGGAATCTGGATCAACCAAAAAGGCCACAGTTGAATGAACTTTCACAGTATGGACGAAATACAACACGTGTAGTTGCTGTTTAAAACAGAATCCAATCTTGTTAAATGAAAAGACATGGGTTTTAAACATTTTGTCAGTTGAGTAGGCTAGATATTCTGCAGCTCCTCTTTTGTTCTCATGACTAACTTTCTTTTAACGTGCTTTGGATGTCTTTGATGCCTTCATTGAAAATGACAACTTTTTAATCCTTTATACTTTCTCTCATCTGAGTAAGCCGATGTAAAATCTTTTACTAGAGATATCGAACAAGCATGTATACGTTATTACTGCTTTCTCCTGTTTTTAATTTAGTCACCCATTTTAATGTAATATCATTTGTGCAATTTGTACAAATTGTTCAATCATGTTACTGGGGGATGACTTGGAGGGGAAAAAACCCAAACAAATGATGGAGAGATCAAAAAATAAACATACATGATTAAAACAAAACAACATAAACAATGATGTCATGCATTTTAATAATCTGTCTCAATGCATTTTCACTGTCTTCATAATTTGTTTTGCCTTAATTGCCAAAGCTTTGAATGTACTGTCAGTTACCATTCCTTGGATCATTCAGTTTTCATGTGAAGATTGGCCTCTCACCTTTGTTAACTGCATTCCTACTTATGGCCACTGGACTCTATTAAACTGCACCTTGTGGTCACAGCCATGCCCTGAAGATTTCCTCCTCGGCTCTTATAAAGTTCCAATAGTCATTTCAACTTCACTCTTTTCTCTAAATGTCTATATGTGTAGCTGTGAAGCCTTTTCGTTTTTATAACTTGGACTGTCGAGATTAAATTTAAGTGATTGGTTTGATTTCACAAAACATGTTTTTGAATGCCCTGTGAAAAATCGAGTGTTAGATTCTCCTGGTTAAAGGTATAGTTTTTTGTACATTCAGTACATTATTGTTATGACTAATAACCTTTTGGTTGGGTGAAATGTTTGTTTATTAAATAGTAAAATGTGCTGCACCTGTGTCCAATAATCCTTTGTACAAGAATGTGATATGTGGATGGATACGAGGCGACGCTTTTAAATCTAATCAGGCTTTGTGAAGTCAAACCATTACATATTTTGGTTTTGTGTGTTTTGAACGAAAAAGCCAATAATTTGTGAGTTTATGGTCTTTAAATAAAATGTCAATCTTGCTGTTTTATTTTTCATGGTGTGTGATGTTTGGATTTGGAAAGGATGTACTAGCCAAGGCTATCTCGCATGAGGGGATGTTATGTGGAAGTATTGAAAGTGCTTTTGCCGTGTAAGTGTATAGTCGGTCATGCTTCATAGTTATTGGTTTTCAGTGCGAAACAGCTCCACCCTCGCCAGTCCTGTTTGGTGACGTGACTTCTGAATTGCGTTAGATGCAAAGATTGTCTATGTTTTGGAAGATGGATCACTCAATATAAAACACATCTTCAGGTCTGATATTAACTCACATTTGCTTTCCTGTCAAAATTTTGCTTCATGCTGTGTTCAAGTCATATGGGAAAATGGGATGACATCTAGTTACATATTAGAAGTGTTCACGTGTTTAACTTGTTGGAACGCCCACATCCAAATTTTTTATTTTATTTCTGAATTTAAAGTCAAGCCTAAAGGAACTGCAGCAGACATTACTTGCTTTTCATATGTAGAGTTGATTGTGTTACTGTGAATATAACCGCTAAGTCTGATTGTTTATTATTATTTTGGACTACAGACGTCAGTGAATTTGCTGCCTTGTTTGTTGACACTTCTGCAATTAGTGATTACCATTAGGAAACTGATGTGAACTGTCTTTCCCAGTTGGTACATTACATGAATGCAGCATTAGAGCCAGAATACCATAGCCCCATCACCATAGAAACTGATCTGGTACCTGAAACAGTTTACTTGCTACTACTTATCACTATGTTTTATCCCTGGAGGTAAACAACACTATCAGTTTGTCATTTGGTCCAAATAAACCTTAGATGTTGGAATGAAGATATCTGCAACAGAAGGCATCGCAACTTTCCATGGTGTTGTCATTTTGGGGCTTTTGGATTCTATTTGGATACTTTATTTTTTGTCTATGGTGAAAATTAATGTGCTATTTGGATCCCATTTGCCAATCATTCTGTTCCTAAAATGGGTAAAATAATCTCAGTAGAAATGACATATGACAAACCTTTTTTTTCCATTGCAGCTTCCGAACCATCAGGATCCACTTTAACAAATAAAGAAATGCTTAATAGAGGAACCCTCAAAACCAAAAATAGTCAATAGAGTTGGACTGAAAGGGCGCGGTATCGGGAGTCCGGAAGAAAAAAAAATGTCACTCTTGAGAAGACAGTTGACACATTGAGAGCAGATTCTGGCTGCGCAGTACCTGGAAACAGAGGCGGAGTGATAGCTCTTAACTTTTTTCCTCCTCTCTGGCTGAATAATGGACCCTGCACCTGGAAACACCTGACGTACAACTTCACCTCGCTTCAAGTTTAACCGAGAGATAATAACACAAGTCACATTATTAGTCTCACACCATGGTGTCTTCGGTTCGTTGATGGCGCAGGTGTAATAGCAGGTGAGTCAATCTTATGTTCCCTATCATTTAAACAACAGGGTACAACTGTTGAAGTATCGCAGGGCTAGTCGCAGTTCAGTGACTTGCGAAACAAGTTTCGGCAAGCCGAGCCTACATTCCTCACGGTTTCGTCCAGCATCACCCACCAGACTGCTGTGTGAATGATGGTTTTTAACGTCTCAGGAAACAGAAGTTGTACCTTTTTAAGGCAGAGAGAGTGTTGCAGAAACCTGTTGCATTTGTAGGCCTATGTAAGAGAATAACAAGCCACTTGAAAGTTTAGGTAGGTTTCTAGAGACACACCCATGATAAACAATGAACTTTGAATGTTCTCAGACTGAATGAGGAAATTGGACGTTGTTGTGACTGTTACCCCTTTTCCAGAATCAGATTTCACATTGGCAAATCAACGGAGATGGCCAGAAATGAGTATCAGTGACAGGAAGAGGCAGCGCTAACAGTGCAGCAGCTGTTCACTCAAAAGAGACAAGCTTGAATCAAACATTTCAAGTGTGACAAGAATGTCTGGGCAAAGAGATTTAACCACAGAGTCAGATGCAGAGCTAGTATCTTCAGCTGCTACAACTGGTGGTCCTCTTGTGCTGCCCTACCCCCTGGAGAGAAATGGCATAGGAGAAGAGTTGAAGAAGAAGAAGGAGGAGGAGGAAGACAAGGAGGAGGAAGAGGAGGTGACTGACTCTGCTGTTTTAGAGCCAAGCACTTTGCCATGGCCGGGAGACAAAGAGAAGAACCAGGAGACAGACGACGATGGAGTACCGGCAGAAAATGGAGTTTCAGAGGAGGAAGAGGGGGACAGAGGGATAAGTGGAGGAAGCCAAGCGGAAAGTGACAGAAAGAGAAAAGCAAAATGGAGGGAGAGCATGCCTGAGGGAGATAGGTGGAGGGATGATGATACAGAGGTGGAACAAGGAAATAAAGGAGACGGATCACTTGCAGATGATGAGGAGGAGGAAGAGGAGGAGGAGGAGGAGGAAGTGAATTGGATGCCAGAGAAAGCTGCTTTGGTTTTCACTCCACAAGTCAAGATTGTGCACCCGTACAGCAAAGAGCTTCCTCAGGAGATTGGACACTACGTTGAGAAGGACACCGAACCGGCCTCGGCGGTCCAGATCTACCCCGAGTACACAGAAGAAGAAGACGACCGCTGTTGTAAGTATGTGGCACAAAATGTATTATGTGCAATACTGAGATCATGGATGTCAAAAGGAGTGAGCCTGTATGATCTCTATCGTTTACTGGAGTTGTGCTATTTTGGGGGGGATGAGCAACAAGGTCAGATGATGATTGTTTTCTATCTATGGAGCAGCACATTTATATGAATGTAAAGGAAACGGTGCATATCTCTGGATTTCAGTAAGATTACATATTTAAGTTCTTTCTTTCTTTTAGGTGAAGAGTGGACACATGACCACCTTGCCTTTTATGTCTGCTATGTTCTGGTTTTAAGTCACCTATGCCCCATGCATTATTTATTTATTTATTTATTTATTTATTTATTTATTTATTTGTCGTAATGAATGTGATAAGTCAACTTCCAACCATTCTATATACCATACTTCTGTCTTCCCTGTCACCAAACTGCCCCGATAAAGAACAGGATAGTTAAGAACAGTGATCTGCCGCTCTGTAAAGACGAACCCTTATGTCCTCCTCTCCCAGACGTGTGTGATGGTGTGTGCGGTGAGAGACTCAGACTGGTCCTGGGGACAGCGGCCGCAGCTGTTCTCTTCCCCCTCCTGGTGTGGGGGGGATATGCCCTCCTGCCCTTTGATGCCCCGCTGCTCGAGAGTGCCCCCCTCAGGCTGGTGTACACACTACGCTGCTCTTTCTTTGCCATTGTCCCCATCCTGCTCGGTAAGATATTGACTGTGCTGAAGGTTGAAAAGGAAGTAAAACAAACAATAGAAACAGAACAGGAAATCATGAACAAAAATGCACTACTTTGTTTGTGAAATCCTACATTAACAGCACTGTAAATCATGAACAAGAAACTACACAAAGAAGAAAAATAACACAGGTTACAATTATCCTCACCTGTGTCCCCTCCCCTCCTCTCCTGTCTTGCTGCCTGTCTCCAGGTGTGGTGGTGCAGGGGGTGGCGAGGATGCGCTACAGTGTGCTGAAGCCTCTCTACGAAGGTAAACTAGAGAGCAGGGAGGTTGCGGTCCACTGGCACTTTGTCAACGAATCACTGGCCCTCTTCCTCTTCTACTTCCTGCAACTGGCCGTCATGGCAACCTACATCAACCAGGACCTGCTGAAGCTGGTGCCCCTGCTTACCATCATATTTGTTTTCGGCAGGTACGTTTGCACACAAATGACATCGGAAGGGGACGAGAAATAAGTTACACTTTTTTTTACAACGTGCCACCTTGTTTCTTTGAGTAAGTTATGTCACTTCCTGTGCCGCAGGCTGATCTACTGGGTGTGCCTCTCGCTGGGCAGCAGCGTGAGGGCGCTGGGGTTTGGGCTTTCGTTCCTCCCCGTACTGGTCATGCTGGGCGCCAACCTGTACTACATCTGCTCATCGCTCGGAGAAGGGGCAATCTTCGATGTGGCACCACCCACCACTCCTTCCCCCAGGCAAAGATTTTGGGGTTGAAGAGGGATGTCCTGACGGAGGAGTTGAGAGAAACCCCAACGTCATGGTACATAAACACTCAAACAAAGACTTCTAGGGGCTGGTTATTGTCTGTCCCTCCTTTTTATAAGCATTTTATTATTTCTATGGCCCATGTTCACAAATCAAGGAATAACAGGATTCAGTCGTTCCATGTGGCCCAGTGCAGAGCGCCCTGTGCACCATGCAACACTTCTGGGTGTGTTTTGAAATTGAAACCTGACTGTCCAAAAAAATCGAATAATATTCCCATAAGAAAGGATGATGAATAAGTCACAGGTTTACACAAATGAATCCTCTGCATGCACCTCCTCCTCTGGCAGAGTGCTCCTGTTGCACAATCTGATTCTGAGTTAAAAAGCAGTTCAGTTTTGATGCCGGAGTTTAAGTACGAGTGCATACAATGTTTGTATGTGTTACACCAAAACACAGGTATGAAAACAGCAGCTCCCAACCCTGGAAGCTGTCAGCTACTATAATCAAAGGTAACCCATACACTGAAACCGAATGTTGCATACCGAATTGCTCACTGAAGTCAATATTTTCGGGTGATTCGGAACAATCTTTGAAGTAAAGATGGTTTAGCGTAATGAATGTTTAACCGATTTTGTTGATGCTTTATATTGATCAAAGGCTTTTCATTCTGTTTGTCTACAGCAGCGTAAATTGCTGTACTACTTTTGTAATTTTTCTTTTGAAGGATCTCATTAAGTGTGTGAATGATTATTCAAAGTAAGCTTTATCACCATGTGGACCCTTGGATGAGTTCAATAAAGCCAGATTGCCAAATTTGACATTCAACCGTGTGCAAGTTGATGATGAAGACAGGTGTTGATGAATTATGGATGAATAATGAAAAAGATTATTCAACCCCAGATCCAAATCAAATGTTGAGGCGGAACCTGGAACCATGTATTGATATAGGTACAGGGGGTGGACAAAATAACAGAAACACCATATATGTGATAAATGATAAGGACTTTAACTCTGAAGTAATTAAATCACAATTAAAAAGACAGCTATGAGTTTTCTATGCATCATGATGCAACTAATAGATTCAACAAGACCAAATAGTAGTGACAAGATGACAATACCAAACAGGCAAACCGTATTGGCAATGAACAGTATTGGCAAGTCGAAGCTCACCGATGGGATGGATACTTAATAGGATGGTTAACAGGTTAGTTGTTAAAACTACAGTCTCAGGGTCAGCTACAGAACAACACCCCTGGAGCTGGTTGGGGTTCAATGTCTTCCTCAAAGGCACTTCGGCAGGGCGGTCTCCTTACTTACTACACCGCCTCGCTGCCCCACAGTGGGGGAAGGAGACTGAGGTGCTGCTTTGGAAACAGCACAGAGCAGTCTGAAATTAGCCAGTTTCAATCTAACAGCTGGCAAACGCTATTTTTAATGCTGTAGTGTCTGTCATCACAATGGGATACGCTGACAAAATGTGCTGCTTACCTCACAGGTTGTGCAGCTAAATTTAGCCATGGAGTTGTCACAGAAGGCCTACAATGAAGCTGCATTGCACGTGATGGGGTTTGTGGCAATGAGCAGGGATGGGGGGGGAAATACAAGGATGGAAAACTAATTTTATCAGCGGGTGCAATGCATACAATGGACTATTATGCACTCTGGAACCAGACCCAATGGATTTTCAATCCATTTGAAAGGATGTCTGGATAATTCACTCCTGTCTGGAACGTCCCAGTAGAGATGCCTCTGAAATGATGAACCCCCCTTACATCCAAGAAAATAAACCACAGATTCAAATTCATTTCACTCAGTTTGTCTATTTAATATATAAAATACGGTAAAACATACGCAAAAAGGATAAGGTTTCAAGGGACTTGGATACTTTGGTACAACAAACACTTTTTTGTAAAAGCGGTATAGAATTTTAATAACATATCAGTGCATACTTTGTATATGAAAATATACACAAATTGTATATTATTCTCAAAAAACAACAAAAGAAATATTTCTTTACAACAAAACCCAAAGCAGACTAGCTCAACACAATATATTAGCTATAAATTTCATCTTTAGTATTTCATATGCTACATTATTCTGAGTTGTTTTAAACTCATTTGTGATGCATGTCCTTTATCATTACTGTAACATAACCTTTGTTGTTACTTGTATCCCATGCATTTACATTTTTCAAATTTCATGAATTACTAATTTCAGTTGTTTCCCGTTTTATAAATATATTCTATATCTGAATTAAAATTGCAGCATTTAACTGGTATTTCCTTCATTGCATTTGCTAATACCACAATAACTGATCGTGCAATTTTCAGCAAGTTGTTTCAAAAAAGGAAACCAGTACTGTATGTTTATGATAAGATAAAATAAAAAAACAGTTGGCTATCCTACACAAAATAGCAATAAAATAAAAGCTCCATAATAATATCATTATAATAATAGACAATGGAACTGTCACCAGCACAAATTAACAATCCAAAAATAGTGAGATTCTAAAAAACATTGTACACAACAAGTAACAGGGGTGCAGGTTTTCATTTCTCATATAGATTGTCTTGAGACTACATTGCTAGATTGGACAGAGAACCTTTTTTACATGAACCAACCTGCACGCGGCAGGATGTCGAAGCCAATCGGTGTGGTGTCACATTTCAGTCAACCATCAGCGCCCACGTAGAGAAGTGTTTCGATGGAAATTAATTTTGCAACAACAAAATGACTGAGTGATAGGGAGGACGTTATTCCCGGCTGAGCAGGTGCATGAAGACGATGGCTGCCAAAGTTGAATGTCATTAGCCCTGACACTGTAGTTCCACTCATCAGTATAGGCTCCTAAATAGGTTAGGAGGCAAATCTTCCCCAACATTAGTTTACTGAGGATGTTAAATTGTTACTAACCTGAAATTAGTAGAGTGAAAAACTACCCACCACGCCGTGCGACATGAGTGATGAAAAAAGATGACCTAACCGTGGAAAATAACACTGTGACGCTAGACAGGTGTCAGCCTTTGGGCCTCGGTATGCTGTGAACCTACCGAGGAGAAACTGTTTTATAGCGCGATGGTGTCTTTCCCTGTAACCTCCACCACCCCACAGTGCAAAGCATGCACATGTCAGCATCTGCTCTTGCCAGGTCCAACAGTGAGAAAAGAAGCAGAGCAAACACTGGTTTCACATTGCACTGTGGGAAGGGGACAAGTCGCACCGAACGCCATCGGGTTCGCGAGGCTGCCATCTTCCTGCACCCGGCTCCGTTTGCTCCACCATTTCACCTACACGGATTTAAAAAGCATAGGATTGTTGCAAGAGAATACAAACATAATTCCATGACACGTTTGCACTTTGAGCATCGTCTCAAGACAAACTCAATCACACGCAATCAGAGGAAACTTGATATTTGTATCCTAAACTTAGGAACGATCTGGTGTGTGTATACGCTCACACACACACACTTGGAGCTTGAAATGGTTCAGTCACAACAAATCTGTAGGATAAAAACATACAATAAAACATCACTTGGCAGCTTGACTGAATTTTATGCTGTACAAAGTGAAAGGCATAATCTGTACATGCTTGCGTAATGTGAAAAAGGGTTGATGATCATAATCCATCATAATTTCAGGAGTAAACCAAGTATATTGTATCTCTTGACAATCCTTTACTTGAATGCCAGCGTCCTAATAAATTCCATCCGTATTTCATGGTTTATGGATAACAGCCCGTTTACTTTGACCGTGGGTTTAAAACGTGTGGCAAGAGAACATGATGACACCACAACCAAGCAGGCCTCTGTGAGTGAGACAGAAAGTGCACACACCATCAACACTAGCATGAAATAGGTTACTGAAACAAGTCCGATTCACCAGCACCGCCCAGTGCGGCGTAACCCCTGCACCGTAGCTGGAAACATATCAAATTCACACTCATATATGCAAACAGATCCACTGAGAATCAACACATTGCTTTTTTTTAGGGATACCTAGCAAAGTCTATGCAAATATATTCATATGTACATACACATCGTTCAAGCTGAAAAGCTATTTTACTTTGCTGCCAACTGAAGCTGTAGAAATATAGAAAATGTCTTTTCCTTTCACTTTTTGAAACACCGCAAAGAGCTAAGGAGAGCTAGAGAGAGCTAAAGAGGACATCAAAGCTTTTTGTATAAGGAGTGATTTTATACAAAGTCAGAATTTCTACTTCTGGACGACTAACGGACCTTCAAAACGTTTTTAAAATACCAACAGATAAAGAACACTTGGACTGAAAGAACCAAATACTTCCCTACCAAAAGCCACCAGAGGCTCAAAAAACTCATACTATGCATTAAAGTGGATGGCATCTACTCCTTATTAAGCTGAGTGCCTGGCTGGATTTCTGGTGCAACAATTTCCATCCAAGTTCCAAAAGGTGATGAGGTGAGAGGACGGGAGGAGCACCCAAACTGAGGAGAGAGTGATGGCGATTTAAAAGCCTGAAAAGCATCAACAGTTCCATACGCTATTATTAATCGTTGCTGTGAGAGTGAGTGATATTCTTCAGTGTCCCTGCACCGCGTGTGAGAGGCATTTGGCATTTTTGAAGAGAGGTTGATATTGGCACTCTGGCAAGCTGCGCCACTTCTTAGCCTTGGCTGGTAGCACAAGTTGACCATAGAGTGCCACCTGAGGGCTTGGACCCCGGGAGGAGGTTGGTAATTGTGGGAGATCCATTCATAGTGAATTATCCTTACCCAGAAGACCCCGTCTGGGTCTCTGCTCAGTGCCAGGTACTATGCTGAGTCTTCACAAACCATACTTGTCCGACTACAGTTATTTCCAAAAGTGCATTTTGGAAGTGATTTATGGAAGAGATTTATGGAAGAATGGACAGTGCGTGTTCAAATGACATTGAATTTTGCAGAGCAGGAGTGGACAAGTCAATATGGCAGAAGTTCCATAATGTTGACAACCAGCTCATGTGTCACGAAATTGCACCGAGAGCAATGTAGCAGAGCTCAACGGAAAATACATGAAGGTGATGCTGACTATGATCTACCGGTGTAGATTTGGTTTCACATCTGGTTTACACATTGAAACCGTGTGACAGATAAATGTTTTCTTATGGTTTCTTCAGTTTGCAAAAAAAGTCTGTTCTACCAAAAGAAATGACTATATGGGAGTCCATTCAAGCAAGAAGGCTTTGAGATTCTACTGTCTCTATATTCATTGGCCTACCTTGGACAAAATATCCAGCTGAGCACTAAGCCATCCTTCCCTCACTCAGAGCGTGATCCCCAGAGTTTGTTTTGGCAAAGCCTCATAAGTCTGGGTAAAGCAGCTGAGTAGACGGTTGTTTAATTTTGGACAGAGGCAGATGCGTGATGGTAGTGTCACATGGCAGTGGGGTTGGGGGGCAGTGGGGGGGTTCAGGGATGAGTGCGGATGTGTTGTAGGTGACGGGTGGGTGGTTAAGTGTCACCGAGCCTTCACCGGGGGGGGGGGCGCGGACCATTCTCCTCATCGCCTCTATGTGACCCAGGCGTCCAATCTCATGCGTTTGATGTTCCCTCCGTCCTGCTCCGGTTCGTTCTGCGCCCTGAGGAGCTCGGCGGAGGGGCTGAAGTCAGGAGGCAGGGACCGGCTGGCAGGACCCACGCTTCCTGCTGCGCCGACGCCACCGCCACCGCCACCACCACCACCACCACCAACTGCCCCAGAGTCATCGCGATCACTGCCTTCAAAGGAGCTGCCGTTGCTGCTTACACTGTCTGCGGGGGAGCGGCCGGTCGGGGGCTCCAGGCAGAGCAGGGAGCCGGGGTACTGGGGCGGCGCGGTCAGGATGGCCCCTCCCGAGGACGGCGCGGCGGAGGGCTGAGGGCAGGGGGTGCTGCGCTCTCGGCCGGGCGAGACGGGCTCCGACTTGATGCTCACGCAGGAGTTTGTGTTGACGGTCAGCATGGCGCCTTGAGGTATATGGGTCACGGGCCTGAGAACGGGGGGCACAGACAGACAGAGAAACAGAGACAGAGACAGGAAGAATGTGGAAAATGAGAGACAGAATATAAAGGGGAAAAAAAGAGGAAAGACAAGAAAAAAACAGAAGGTCATACAAATGATTAGTCACTTGACAAAAGGCGTATGAGAAACTGTAAGGTCACTCAAGTGTCAGACAAAAAAACCCACATTACAAGGCAAAGCACCAACAAGGAAAAGCCACATCTGATTATTCAACAATCCAATCCATTCCAAGCAGTTTTAAAGCAACAACTCACTGCTCCCAAATTCACAAAAAAAATCACCGAATGGCCCAGGAAGCATGAAATGGTTTGTATGACAGGGTGGTTCGCAGTGAGTCGGCTATGATGTGAAGAAAATACAAATGATAATTTTAAAAAAAGATCTCGGGTTAGAGAACATGGTGGAAACCGGAACTATGTCTCTTTCCTGTTTGACTGCAGACAGAGCTAGACATGCTTAAGGGAGGCAGCCAAAAGCACAGAGACACACAGGAAAAAGGAAGTGTGATACAGTACCGGCCCAACCACTCATCTCTACCCAAGAGCAGGTTGGACGGAGAGCCAACACTGTGGGGAGAAAAGAAGATGTTGGAGCCCAAAACAAAGGGAAGAGGTGAATTAGAAAGTATGTGTGAAAAAAAGTGAAACATTATTGCAAGCAAAGTCTCAAATCGCAATAATGTTCTTTGTTAGCATGAGACTCGTAAAGACCCAGAATTTGCACTTGAAAAAACATGGGCCAATCAGGATGCTGCTGTTCTTTGCACTTGCATATGCATTTGTGGGTGATTCAAGGCTGGAGCACAAAATAGAGGGAGGAAACTATGGAAATTGGTAGTAGATGTGATTTATCAATGCCAGAGGCTCACTATTACCTTGTGATTGCCCACACTATTTACTTTGAGGAGAAAAGAACACCCTGCACATTCACACTATTGGCTAAGCCAATTTGTGCTCTTGGGTAAGCATTTTTAATTAAGAAATAAAACAAAACCTTGTTTTATTTTGTCTGTAGTGCACCTGCAAATAGTCTGAAAACTGCAAGTTTGTGAAAAGCCTAATTCATAAAGTTCAGTGGCTTTATTTACATGCACAGAGAATTCCATTCTTATCTCGGTTATTCCGAAACCTGGTTAAGATTCCTGATTTACTATGATTACTGTGGGTATTACTGAGACGTTATGGGTAAATGTTGATGTCAACAAAAAAAAACATGGTGATGAGTCAACTCAAGTGTGCTAGTGCTTTTTATGTGTAAATATACACATCGCACCTCCAATCGTAACACCATCACATTGGGGCTAAGCCTGTGCGTACAGATGCATCCACAGAGCCCAGCTGTAGAGGTGCTCCATCCTGAGCCCCTAATAACTTTTGGGATCATCATTTATTCCCCTTGCAGTGGTTCCCAATGCAGCACACCTGAACCAATTAAGGTATGAAAACGTGAAGCCTCTAATTGGTTCAGGTGTGCTGTGTGCTGTGAGTAGAGCTGGAGCTAAACCCTGCAGGACAGGCGGTACTTCAGGACTGGATTGGGAACCACTGTATTAGAGGTAACTTACTACTGCTCAGTGAGAGAGGGAGGGGATAGCTGCACCTTTTCATGTTTTTGCTGGTGGACCGTTCTATTTGTGGACGGGACACCTCAGGTGGACAGAAATATTCTGTTCATTGGTTAATGCACAGCAACTGGATACTCAATGGCAGGGTATCAAAGGTTTATGTAAACAGCTTAACCCAAATAAGACCTTAACCAGAGTATGGCCAATAGTCTGGTAACTCCATGCATGTAAACATAGCCAGTGTGTCTGTGTGAAGAGAGGCAAAACATATGTGTGCTTAATTTGTGTGCTTAAATTTCCCAAATGGCATAAAGGTGAAAACCACACAGCTCAGCGGAATTTAATGTAAGGACTCTGGTCTCCACACATTCAGCAAATTCAGTGTCCATGGTCTGTTAATAGATTTCTATATGAATTGCATTTAATAGTTTGTCCAGTTTTAATCATGACTGAAAGGTTGAATAGTTTTTAACAGTCCTTATTGAAATCTTACACTCTCCTGATCTTCATCAACAAAATAAATGTCAGCGAGCATGCATTCATTTTTTGCAACACCTTGCTCACAGTTTGCTGTTCAACTCTCGAGGCTGGTTCTTTCGGGTGAATGTCCTTTGTTGTCGTTAATAAAAACATGTGTGGCTAACTTTATGGTAACATAAATACAGACTGTGTGTGTATTCAATAAGCAACACCAGCCTCAAAGATAGATGCAAGAAGGAACCCCTTTGACTGCAAGGTAGACTACAGATCCCCCCCAAGACAAGGTGATGACATTTCACACACGCACACACTAGTGGCTGTTCACCTCAGATTGGCAGCCAGACTGGACACCTGGCTAGACAGCTCGCTGTTCTGTCTGTCCATGCCCCACATGCTGTGGACAAGAGGAGAGAACACACTTCAAGAATCTGGTGTTCACGCCACCACACCCCAGCCTGAGTCATGCATGGTTTGGGTCACGCAGGTCTTTTGTCATGTCGCAAGTGCACTGCAAAAAATATCCTTCTTAGGAGGTCGTTCAATCTAGTACTGAATCTTAGAATCAAAAAAGTGAAAACGAAATCTGCCAATGCGGTTTCCAACGCAAAATACATTTGAATTAAGAATTTTCTTGAATCAAAGTGTCACAAAGTTGCCACTTGAGAAAAAGTCAAGTTTTAGATAAGGCTGCTAAGTATGATATGAAAGAGATTCAAGGTCAGGAAACAACATCTAGCATGTGTGTATGTATAAGTGTGTGTGTGTCTGTGTGTGTGTGTCACCAATAGCAGCTTTGTGACATACGTAAAAGTAAAAGTATTTGAACATTGACACAAAGTTTTCTGTTTTGGCTCTACTCTAGTTGCTGTGGATGTAAACATGATAAAATGTCTTTGAGGTTAACATGCAGACTGTAATTTGAAGGCATCTTGAGTCATATTGGATGAACAGTTATAGAATTGTGTACATGGCCTGTAGTTTTTTTATCACTACATCCCATGTTAAAAATACCCTCAAATTAAAGCTGATGGTCAGCATTTTCACCTCATAATCATTGTGTCTTTCATATCCAAAATAATAAGAGTGAGGTGATAGAACATCAAACAATGTGTCACTGTCCAAATACATGTGGGGTTCACTGTATATGACATGTATATAGTTTGTATACGATGTACATAGCTTGTATGTTATAGAACTTGTATGTTCTACTTCTTATAGTAGCACTATGTGTCCAAAATACGTTGTTCTTGGCAGCTGAACCTCCTCCCCCTAAAGATTGCACAATAGTTCGTAGGGTAGACTCGCATTAATTCCAGGTCCAAAGTAACTGAATACTGTTTAAGGTGACGTTATGAAGAAACTGAGATGGTGAGATGCTGGTGAGAGACCAATTCACCACTTAAGGAATGTGAATTGTTAGCATATAGAGTAATGGTATGGGATACCATGCAAGCTGACTTGGAATGCCAGCAGCATAGAACTTTAACATAAATCATAAATATATCCAGTGGACTGACAGCTATTACACGAGGCTGCTGGCTGCTGGTTTACCAAAAAGTTCATCCCAAGCATCAAAGGAATGATGGTAGAGCTTTCTGGACACTCGTCCCAGGTTTGGACAAAGGTGCAATGCAGATGAGAAAATGTAGAAGACTTACACCAAGTTGCTGAGTGACGCAAGATTAAGTTGTTGCTGCTGTTGCTGCTGTTGTTGCTGCTGCTGCTGCTGTTGCTGCTGTTGAGGTTGCTGCTGCTGCCATGTGGACATGTTTGTTGGCAACAAACCACCAGGTGACGCCAGGGCATGTAAAGCGGTGATGTCAGCACTCGTCAGCTGGTACTCTGAGAGGCCAAAGGGAAAGGAAATCACAATTCAAAAGCCAATAACTTCCCCATTTAATTCACTGAGACATCATTTTAATATTGACATTTTTCTCAGTATCTAAATTAAAAATCAGTGTCACACAGGCCTATGTGTCATAAGACCTTTATGTTGATAGTAGTGACTTACTAGTAACTTACTACTTATGAAAAGTAAAATTAAAGTTTGTAAATTAAAAAGAGCAAGAAAGAGCTAGGCCTATAAGTCCAAATAATATAATTATATGAGAAATACTATGACGTGATTAACTCACGGCAAATGATAACAAATGCAATTTAGGATGACACACAAATGCAATATTTATTTAATGTATAAGAGGAGTATAGCAGCATCATTCAGAGGTGGAGGTGCTGTCCCCCCAGGCAGTGGAGTGGGAGAGACTAATGAGCAGAGTGGCCCTGCTAAAAAAAAGCTTTTTAGATCAATGTTCAAAGCTACGGCATGCACCTCTGCATGTTTCACATGCATATACAGTATATTTCAAAACGAGCGTGGCAAGGTATTTTCTACACTTCTCTGTACTTCTCCATGAACTAAAAACTAGTTCTCACTGCTCTTTCAGTTCACCTGTGTTGTAAGCTGTGGGCATAGCAGAGAAGGGCAGCCCCTGCGCCAGGAGGCTAGGTGTGGCTACTGATACCACTGGCGTGGTGAGGGTTTGTGCCACTTGGGCTCCTGCTGCCAGCCGCTGAGCATTCTGCCAGAGAGGAGAACAAGAGGTTAGTCACAGTAAACACAAACAAAAAGACTTTCAAGTGTGGCATGAATATAAAAGAATTTAAAAATCTAGTTGTTTCATGAATGTGACTTTTGACATGCTGGAAATGATAATGTGCAGAAATAAAGTGGATTTACTATGAGGTGATGTGCATCTAAAAATGTTCCCTGTTGTGAGTGAACCTTAAAGAGGCATATTTCATTAAAGGCAATTCATGTTTACCCTCAGTTACAGTGTTACATGCTCCAGAATTAGGGTGATTTTTTTCTTTTTAAGTTGCATCCTGTTTATTTAGGTCTTTAAAACATTTTATGACTTTTTGTCATAAATAATGAAAAATGTTATGTTTTACATATTATTATATATCAGATGTTTAATGACGAATCGGGTATCCTTTGGTGTCAAAATAAAATAAGACAAAAACAGATTGGCAAGTAAGGACCTCTGAAATATTAAACAATACCATTTTTATGTTGTAAAATATTTTGAGTTGATATAGAGGAGTGACTGAGGAAAAGACAATTGAGTGAAATGCCTTTAATGTAATGCCAGTTATTTTTAAAGATCTCTAATTTGCATTCCTGGTGGTAGGTGAAAATGAGAATCGGTGTGTTTCAAGTGAACAAGGAACATGCTCCTCAGTGCTTGCACCACACTGGCACGTGAAAAGACATCCATGCTTTCAAGTGGTATCATATATGATGATGTAAATGGGCCTAGTTCAAAACTAACAGGGATTATTCAAGAACAATGCAATTTGCCAATGTTGCTATAAAGCATTGTACACTGGTTATTGTGGAGGTCTATGTTACAAATGGAGAACTAGATTTTCACTAACAAGATCATACAGAGTATGATCCTAGGACTGTATATGACAATGCTGGGACAACACAACCATGAGCCTTGAACCACATGCAGTCAGTGGTAACCACAAACTGAAGACTATCCCAAGGATCGCCAGTGGAGCAAGACCAAAACAATGGAACGGTCTATTCTCAGGCACACGCATGAGGCCGTTGTAACCATGCTAATGTGCGGGCAGTCGATAGCCATCGACTCATGCGAGTGATTGACATGGGGAAATTCACCTCGTTTACCAATTCCAGCTCATCCTCTGTCTGCAAAGGGTAGTAACAGAGAGGGTTACAACTCTGAACCAAGTTTAATATAGTTAACTAAAACTACATATTAAAATACTTAAGGAAACAGAACTAAAAACTCCTTAGGCAGGTTGTTGATAATACCTCCACTAGCAGGATTCTGCCTGCATCTCATCATCAAGGATTAAAATACACATATACAGTGGTGGCCAAAATTATTAGAACACTTGGCATACATTTAAGAGGTTTCAGTTGTTTTTGTTCAATTGGCCATTAAAATACCCATAAAACAAATGAAATATATACAAAGTCATCATTATGCTCTATAAACCATAGAATAGAGCCATCATAAGGAGATTTACGTCATTTTCCTTGCAAAAAACAAGCTAGGCCTATTTCACTGTCAATGTCACACAATCATGTTCCTTCACAGAAGAAGCCAAATTACTTGTGTAATCATTGTCAGGTGTGATCGTGGTTAAATTGATGGTGATGCAAGAGTCTTAGGACACAGCTGTGTGATTCTTTTGAATTGCTGCAAAAGGTGGACATACCAAATATTAAAGTTAAAAGTGGATAAAAACAGTAGGACTCACTTCATCTGATATTTGTTGTGCTCAGAGCAACCATCTGCATGTTTCATGAACATTATGAAATGAAATCATGTTTTGGAGGCAAGAAAAGGTCAATATTTTCAGATCTGTCAGGTGTTTTGGCCACCACTGTATATATAAGCAAAACCAAAGACACTTCTCATCAATAAGTGAGTGGGTGTGTTGCCAAATTTATCCAAGACCTTGCTAACTTTGCCACAGTAAATTCTCAAGGATTTTGCCAAACCTTGAGTCATCTTACTTGCACCCAATTCATTGGTAAAAACACAAAGATGATGGCAGACAGCCTGTAATTATAGCCTCATCTGGCTATCTATTTGATACAATGACATAAATTCACTTTGTTTTGGTGTCATTTCCATCTCATTACTTTGCACCTGCTTTCAGGTGATAGAATGAAAGTAATTTCTATCTAACTTCTATCTCTTCACATCCTAGTATGCTTCAAGGTTTGAGATTAAAGTATGTAGGCAGCTAATCTGATATCTTTTCTTGGTTATTATTGCAGTCTGGTGTATGGAATTACATTTTTTCATTATTAAAGGTTAAAATGTTATGTTAAGAGGGTCCAGTTAGGCTAGTAGGCCCTAGTTAGGACAAGTTTGGCCTGGTTAAACTCACCATCTGCATGAGGCTCTTTCCGCCCTGTGAGGTGATGACTCGAAGGTCTGGCTTGCGGCTGTTGACCATCTGGGGGCTGGGAGGTGGGGGTGGAGACTTGGCCGGGACTACTTTCCCCAGACTGTTGCCGTTGGAAACGGTGAGGAGGCCTGGGGAGGCCCTGGCACTCGTGTATCCATTTGCTGCAGGGAAAAGAGGTGGTAATGAACAGAAATCAATGAGAAATTCAAACAGGTGAATGAAAACAGCAGGATATATATTTCATCTCCTTCATGGGGAATTTGAGTTTCACTGAAGGGCAAGTGTAACAGGGTGAGTATGGATGGATGATGATGTACTTCATTTATGAATCTTTATGTCTTGTGTTATTTTTTTACTTTTGTGTATTTATGTTTCTATATTTTTTTATGGGTGTTCTTATGCACCTGGCTGCAAGGAGAATTTCTTTGCAGGGACAATAAAGATTAACTTAAATTAAATAAAGGTCTTTATTTGTAGCGTAAATGTAATTAAATGCAGAGTAAAACTAGATTAGTGTCAAATTGGGTGTTTGAATATTTTATTTTACGTAGAAAGTTTCTGCTTAGGCTGTTAAATGACAAAAAATACTATGTAGCATTTCAGGACACACTTCTAGAGAATGATTTGGCAATAATGGTGTGTATTTACACTGGGTAAGTGGATGAACACATGGCAAGAATTTGGAAAGAAAAAGAAGCTGTGGGCATTGTTGCAAGGATGCAGTTTTTTTTTCCCCCAATCACATTTCCCTTTCAGGCACCATGGATAGCACCTTTCACTCTGCTTCCAACAGCATCCAATTATTTGATGTGATTGAACTCGCATACACTATGCTCCTTCTTTTTTTCTGCCTATATTTTCAGTTCTTTAGAATTGTTATGCTAACATGAATGAGTGAGCTGCAGCAAACAATCAATATTCTAAAAAAAAAATTTCTTTTTTTATTCCAAAAGTAATTTCTGTTTTCATATCTTTATATTATAATTTGCCACCAATCACCTCCATGGGCAATCAGTCATTAACTTGGAGAGTAATAAGAAGAATTATTATTATTTTTAAAACACAATTTATGATGTTTCTGTCCATAGTGAGTCTGTATTAACTGGGAAGAACCCCAGATTTTAGAAAAACGATTAGACATCTCAGTGGTTTGGGTTAATAAATGCTAAAGCTAAACATATGTAAAGTTGACAGTGTGATGTTATAAGTATCAAAAGAAATTCACATTGAGAAAAATGTCATGTGATTTGAGATATTGCCAAGTGCCAAAACGTTAACTAGGGACCTATAAAACTGATTAACTATCCCATGGGAAGTGCCAGGAATTCTATGCATGTCTGTTGATGTTACTCATGGCATTCCCAGATCCCTCCAAGGCAAAATCACAGATGGTAAAGACAGCAATAAAGGAAAAACCTTGGACAAGATTTGGGATGGATACTGTAATACAGACAAGATAACAGGAGCACTTGGCAGTGAAGAAGAAGCAATAATTTAGAAATAATTCAAAAGCAGAACCAAGCTTCAAACAAACACAATAATACTCACGGACTGGACTCGGACATCCCCCATTTGAATTATTCAGGTCACCTCCAAGAAGAGCACCTATTGTAAAGATGAAACAAAAGGAAAGGATTATGTCACAGTGCAGCCTGGAAAAATCAATACTTAAGAATCCAAAAGCGCTTTAGTCAGTTTTCACTAATAGCTTGATGATTTATTTTATGCTTAGTTAATTTTAAAACAATGTAACACCTTTTCTGACAAAATGATTGCTGGCATTGGAAATACAATTCATTATGAGATATAATTGGAGCCAACTAAACACATTCAACTACAAAATGGTGATATTTTAAGCGCTAAAATCTATTTATATCTATCCTATATCCTATCTATCCTCAAATACTAAGTAATGAATTTGGACTTGTGACAAAGAAAACCTCTATATATATTCATACAGCATTTATTTATTTTTTAATTTTTTTAGATCACTCACCATATAGACCCTGGTCACAGAGAATTCCAAAAAAAGTTAGCTCGAGCAATACTGGACAAACTGAGTTTCCGCATGCGTCAAATCTTGATGGACCTATGGGCTATTTCTAGATGCCTGTTTTATATTTACACATCATGTTAGTCTTTGTAATAAGGATGAGTAGATAGTTTACATAACTTCTGACAAAGTTAAAAATTACTTAATCAGATAGTCAAAATTCTGTTTTGAGACTGTAGCCAAAAACGACAAGCCACAGCTTATTCCTTCATTCCTCAAAGCATGTCCATTATCAACACTGACTGAACAAAGTAGAGACAACTTCCACCGAAGACCAGCAAAGAGACTGGCTGATTGTTCACTATGTCTTTTTGATTAACCTGATTAGGCTATGGATCACTTCATTATTACCACATGCAGAAGAATTTCACTTGCTTCTTTGCTCACCTGCACTGGCTGGTCGCTGTGGCAACCCAGGAGACACCGTATTTCTCTGAAGAGCCGGTTGCTGTGGTGACAGGAGGTGTGGATCAGAAAGCGATGACGATGTCACATAGGAGGTGGTTACCAGGGCATTGCCAGGGTTACTGAATTGCAGTGTGTTTTGATTGGATGCCTGGACTGTGACTGGCATGGAGAATGTCGGGGGCGGGGCTGTAGACTGCTAGAGAAGGAGGGATAGAGAATTTTACTTTTATTATTCACCGCACAACAACTGGCTGCATCAAATTAAGAAGCAAAGTATGCATTGCTTTGTTATAAGTGGTCAATCGCAAAGTTTAATCTAAGTGAGTGCAATGCTATTTCTTTTTACCAGTTAATAATAAATTCTTATTTACAAAGGTGCCCTGGAGGAGGAAAATGAGGAGAAGAAAATGGCCTCTTGGGGGGAAGGGGCATGAACAAAATAGGTAAAAACAACAAGAATAAAATATATAAAAAACTATTTATATAAGCCTGTGTATAAAAGGGTGTTTTAATAAGATGGCACTGATTTTACTAGTCTAATTTCCAGTTCCACTAATGTTTCAGGATTTCATGCTGCACTTAAGATGATAATGGGTTAAAAGATCTGAGATGTACAGTATCTACAAGCCAGACTGAGTTAAGCCTGAAAAGTAATCTGTAAAATCTTAACATCAATTGTAAAACTAACAGGCAACCAGTGCCAATTTTTAGAAAAGCTAAAATAGGGGTAATACCGTCCTGTGACATGCATTTAGTCTTCAATAACCTGACAACATTATTGCCAGATTATTGCCATTGTGAAGGCAAGATTAAATGCACACACAACTCAAAATATTATTAAAAGACAAAAGTATTCTCATCTTTGCAACGTTCATTGTTCATTAGTTGGTCAAACATCTGCACCAGCTTTTCAATAAACTGTTCAGGGTTTAAATATGAATCAAATAAAACCCCCAAACTCTTAACTGAGAGATACAGGTGAATATCATCAGCATAGCAGCGAAAGATGATGCTAGCTTTGAGGTTCTGAGGATTGACACCAGCACATTGAACTATATTACAACTATGTCATTCAATGAGCCCTTGACTAACCAATTTGACACAACTGTCCCAATACTTTTGCATTTAACTAAACTACACTACACTATATATAAAATATAAAATATAATATATAATACTGAGGCTTAGGTGACTTACTCCGTAGCGTTTGAAGAGAATGTCCAGATCCTCAGTGGTTTTGCGGTACTTGTCATCATTTAGGGGACTCTGGTCAATAGAATCTTCCCCGTCAGGCTCTGGACTGTCACAACCATTGAAACCTTTCTTTCTCAATGTCTGTGAAGGCAAAAAAAATAGAAATTAAGGAAAGTAATCTAGAATATCTATATAGAATAGAGAGTCTGTTTAGTTGCCAGGCATGGTTATATGTACCAGGAATTGGCATATTATATCAGATTAGAGCCTTGGTTCTCTGGTTTCCAGTCGTAACAAAGAGTTGTTCATATCCCCATATATTTATTGAACCGTCTAATAAATCCACAGATAGCATTGTAATCTGTGCTGATCCAGCTACCAAGTACTCGTACTTGGATCAGCAAATGAAGCTGTACCGATAATGTACTTTACCAGCACTTGAACTGTGCTTGGTGCAATAAAAACACCTCTGGCTGGAGGAAAAAAAGCCTAGACTGTGGCAATTGTTTGATCTCAGTGAAGCAAAGTGCCAGCTGTGCCAAGCTTAGGTGTCTACCAGTGTTACAGTTTTTTACAGTCCCCAACACCCATTTGTCCAATCTGTAGTCACATTTTCAAAACTCTAAACACAATTAGCGCAACATCCGTCAGTTGTGGACCATACCATTAACACAATTCATGTTGTTTTCACACAATAAGCAGTCAATTAACACGTTTCTAAAATGCTTAGATTTTCTTTACATACAAGCTTACCCAATACCAAAATGATGGATTTTTCTTATTTTCAAATGCGTGCACACAGCATGCCAGAAATGAAAACCTAATGTTCAAAACCTTAAATACAGTATAAAGCCTCTACTTCTGCAACAACAGCAGCTCAAAAGCTTTATTGAAACAGCTGATAAGCATTTTTGAATGAACAGATCACTGAAACATTGAGAAATAGCTGATTTAAGTTGTGTAAAATAGACCAAACACAGAGTTTGAATCAAACAGTTGTACACAGTTCCTTTTGAAAGGAACAGTGAGCGGGTCACCAACACCGTCACCAATACGTCCAGGTATGGTGTCTCTCCAATATGTCTTGTTCTATAGTGAGTTTTACATTATGCTACTCTACATGTAAACATGGGTTACAGTACATACAGTAGGACATACTGAAAAGTATTTACACATACTGTGTTTACACATATTGTGCATGCCAAGCGTTTCTATCCAAGGTGCATAGCGAGAGACGACATAGATGTGATGTGGATGAGAACATGTGGCCAAATGGTGAAGATCGTATAGATTACAGTTTACAGATTACAGATTACAGTCCACAACAGACGGATGTTGTGCTAATTGTGTTTAGAGTTTTGAAAATGTGACTACAGATTGGACAAAAGGATGATAGTGACTGTAAAAAACAGTAGAACAGGACTGTGCATTTTGGTGTTTTTTCCCTTCTGTGCCTTTTTTTTTTTTTTTACTGTATTTGTGTATTTTATTTTACACATTTGGAACCAAAGGTCATGTATGTTGGTTTTTTGTTCATCACTGGCAGCAATTTCATGTTGCTAATACTGCTTTTACTGCAGCAATTCTGTCACTTACTATTTTTTTCTACTGTACATTCAATAAAGTAAAGATGACTCATTCACTTTTAGATAGTATGTTTCCAAAAATGCACACATTCAACACTCAACCAAAACAGTGGTTTACAGTAAAAGGAAACTGAATCATAAAAAACAATGGATTTCATATTTTGAAAGTCGTTGTGCTATGATTGACTATATGTTCCTCTTGGATAGAAAACACGTGCTAGTGTTTTGAAAGAATGATTTGATTTTGAGTCGGGTTTGCCGTGTTTTGACAGAGTTAGTGTACGTAGACAATGTTTTTTTAGCATTTTGAAATGTAGTTAGTATTTAATTAACAAAATGTGGTTTTGAGCAGAAAATTAACTATTTGGCTAATTGTGTGATGTAGGTGTATTGCTGTGTTAGGAGTTTAGAAAAAGTATCTTAAGTATAGCTAAATGCTTGTTAGTGATCGTAAAAAACTGTAAGGGTGAAGAAAAGGCAAGCTGCTCCCTCAAACCAGCCAGAGACAGTCAGAATGATACCAGAAGTAAGGCAATTCAGCCTTCAAAATAAAAGCATAAAATTGGTCACTGTCACTTTTAGAAAAAAATTATAATTAAGTAATATTAGTATAAATATATGGTATGGACAGGATTTTTTTTGAAAAAACAACTATATTTTGATTCACTATAGAGTCCATTTTAAATATATTCACATAGGTACTTTGTACTACTCTAATGTAATAAAATGCAACTGATCAATATTGGTTTTATTCAGAGATTTTTGACATTCTGCTAATTTTCATGTCTATTATTATTACTACTATCATCATGTATTTTTATTTGACTGGGGATTGTTACACAGTTACAATTCATTTCTAGTGCATATTTTGATGAAATGAAGCACTTGTAATTGTTTTATAATAGGGCAATACTAAGGGATGAATGAATATTAATTGAGTGGTACTCAGATTGGTACTCGTAATGGCCGATCTACATAATAAAGTACTCGAAACTCGCATTGGTTCTGAAAAATTGGTATTGGTGCACCTCTAATAGGAATAACTGTTCTGTTTTAGGGGATATTTTTCCTTTAAAACCTAATGCAGGCATGACACTGTCTTAGATAGCCTAATTTGGGCTTAGGGTGGACTGCTAATGACAGGGAATCAGACAGAGTTGACCCTAGTGGTCTGAGGGGGCATACTGTCAGCCCAACTCAACCACTGACACATATACATGACTTGCACTGAGTTTTAGCTAATAGCCAGACATAGACATCTAACAATTTATATTCACCAGACATTGCAATTTGTGCCTTCAACCTATCTGAGGGAAAGTTTCAGGGCAAATCTTGAGGGGAAACCTCAGGCCATGGTACCTGTCTGTCTTAAATCCTCCCTCACACCTAAAGTGTATCATAAAGTATCAGACTCTTACAATGTGGCCTATATCCAACTATTCACAGATGTATTATTGCAACATCATCATAAAATGGAACAGGAATTGTCATCATAACCCATCTTTGAGCTCTGGCAAAATAAAAGTGATATGACATTTATCACAGATGTATTCAGTGACAAAACAACTTGCCTGCCTCAAAAGACCGTAAAACCTTTCTTGTGACATTGTGGAAATTGTAATTGAAATTTGCCCTTTCCATTCAGCCTTTCTAATTTGGTACATCAAGATTTGCATGAAAGTACTTGCAATGGATGGAAACCTTGCTGATGTGATCGATTTACCTCAATGATGTCTGCATTGGTCCGGCTCTCGTGAGGCTCGTTGTACTCTGTATATTTGAGCAGGACCTTGTCCATGTCAGTACTGGCATACTGGAACAGCTTGTTAGAGTGGTTGAAGATGATCAGGGCAATCTCGCAGTCGCACAACACACTCAGCTCGTAGGCCTTCTTCATCAAGCCAAACTTTCGCTTAGTGAATGTCACCTGGGATGAGGAGAACAGGTGGCACAGGGTGGATAAATACACTATAGACTGACTGCAAGAATTTGTACATGTTGACAGTTTGGACGTTGTACACTCCCTTTCTGAAAAATGGGGGGAATTTCTGAACCTTCAGTGCGACATCTTGAATTGTTTCACTAGAACTTTCTCTGATCCCATTTCTCTCTATTCCTCTCTCTCCACGCAGTTTCCTTCTCAGATGGAATAATGAGATGATTATCATTTTGCTCAAAAACTGAAGCATCCTAAATATCCTTTCTACACATGCATGCAACCCAGTAGCAATGACACACACACACACACACACACACACACTAAATCAAAAGGGTCTGGTGTTACGGCTATCTAGGGCTAGCTTGACGCAGTTGCATGCTTGAGCATTTGAAAAGAAAACATCAAGGGGTGGACTGGATCAAAAAATAAAACTCACCTGCTTGTTCCTCTCATCAGTGATCCGTTGGATCTGAATCTTTTTCCTCCCCATGATGCTTTGCAGTTGTGGAGACAAATGTCACGGTCAGTCAAGTAGAGAAGTGCCTCTCAGAGGGTGAGAGAGGAAGTGCAGCCAACTACCTCTTACTCGTGCCCAAAAATACTCAAACACAGTCATGCAACCCAGGACACTCGCACACACACATGCCTCTGCCTGGGTGTGGTGTGGCAACGTAGTTGATACTCTTGCCAATAGGCAGAGAGAGTGAAGGGTGGGCACTGCAGAGATGTGTGAGGGTGTGGAGTGGGGGTCCTTAGTTCATTGTTTGCACAACAGGGACAAAACTGGCCAGCTTGCCTGTTGTTGCTGTGGTGAGGAGGACGTCACTCCTCTCCTACAACAGAGACAGAGAAAGAGAGAGAAGGGTTACTCCAACATCCCTTATGCACATAAGTCACACAAACATCAAGAGAAGGCTAAAATTAAGTGTCTGCGTGCACTGGTGTTCGCGCATGAGTATGATAGAGATACACCTACGATATCAGTTACTTAATGTGGAAAATGCAAACGGCAACCCTGGAGCAAGTAAGGGTTGAGTGTGTTGCCCAAGGATACTTCAGCAGGCCCTACAGTTGGTGGACGACCTCAATAATTCAATCAAGCAAACAATAAGATACGTTTGCAGTAATTGCTAAAATATTACTGTTACAGCTAACATTATATTGCCGTTTTTAAGTATTTAAAATAAAGATAAATGACATAGCCTTATCTCACCTCATACCGTACATCAATCAACCAACCAATCAATCACAGCTAGTGTTTAAAATCATTTTAAACACTAGCTGTGATTGATTGGAAGCCTTGAAATATGAACTGCTTTAAAAAGGACAACCAGCTCTGAAAGTAGAAAAGAGATGGTGACTCCAAACCAAAATTTAGCCCAGTCCCCGCTTAACACTAAAATGCCCCATTAAAGCTGATTAAGCATTTTCAGCCGTGTTTTAACTGTCTATATCAATAATGAAACCACAACAATAACCACCACCTCATCGCTCAAATATTTTTAGCTGCATCTCTGAATTGTAGAGTAATCAGACCTATTGCATGGGCACTCAACAGCTATTAAGTTTACCTACCCTAAAACCCGATGCTCTTATCTACACATGAACTCAGACCTGTGGTCATTGCATTAACTCTAGTTTTGACCCTCCAAGCCCAGGCTTTGCAAACCCATCTCAGTGGCCAGTGGAGTGCATTTGGGTCCTCCTACAAACCTAGCTTCATTTCAGACAGTGAGTAACTTGAGAATTAATCAACAGTTGTAATGAAATCCATGAGAAATTCAACAACTCTTAGTGAAAAATTGAGGTCACTACAGTACCATTTATCAGTGTCATGTATCAATACAATGTCAGTGGCATGTAGTAGCCCAGCACAGTGACTTGAGCTCAAGCAGCCTACACTTAAAGCTGTTGGATTTTGCATCAGAAAATTAGCAGCCTATCCTGTACTAAATAGAGTAAAGTGAAGTAGAGTAAAGTAGAGTAGTAGGTGCTGTAGAAGGTTTTCTTTCATTTTGTCATTGACCCACCTGGCCATTTTATTGGATATCTAGACAACATTAACATCACAACATCTAAATAAAAACTATTTGAGATTATAAATGCTGTAAGACGTTTATAGAGCAATGAGTTTCTTATGTGGACCATGGCCAGCTAGCAATCTGTGAAAGGGGCAACGATAATCAAGTGAACTCAAAGGGTTTCAAATCCTTGTAATGATGTCCATTATCAAAATTTTACATACACTCAGACTAGCACTTAATCTGGATAACCCTAGAGCATAACATGATACTCTGTCAAAGGAAAGAGCATGTAGCTAACAAGGTTTTGTGCTGTGCCTAGATGGAGCTTTTCATATCTACTACATCTGTATTCACAGTAGCCCTGGACATTGCAGACTACATCACAGATCATTCATTCATTAGCTCTAACTGAAAAGCACCGATTCTGAACAATTACCACAAGAAAGGTAGAAATATCCCACTGCCAGAGGAAAACATGATTAAAAATGCTCTTGCCTACTGACTTAACTAACTTTGCCACTGTTAGGCTACAATATTATCTTTGATTAGCTGTGAATTGACCAGAATGGGGGTACACTGCAAGGCTTCTGTCTAGCCTTACTCTCCCCACTGCCCTCTGCATGGCTGCCCCCTCATTACTGTAATTGACACGTTCATCCCTCCTCTTCCCCCTCAAGGCGCTGATGGCTCAATTAGGAGCTGGCCGGAGGACTGATTGGACGCCAAGATAATGAGGTTGCTGCTTGGCTTAAACTGAGCTCCATGCCCAGCCAAACCCGGCTCACTCTGTGACACACGGGAACCAAAAGAGGTAGAAAGATGCGTTGTTGTTTTTTCCAAGTCAACCTAAAGAAATGACTCTTGGCTGCACCAAGTTTGCCTCATTATCTTTAGAGGGCAGGCATTCTGTCACCTTGGTAAAAATGAGCCACACATAAGTTCAGTGTCTGAAATACATTTTTGACGCATCTGCCAAGGGCTGGTAAACTAAACAAAAAATACCTGCCAAGAATTATTTTTACCGAAAATAATGAATCAAAGTTTGCAGAAGTTTTGACACTACCACTTTGTGTATAACAGGCAGCCAATCCGGAGCCTGTTTGAGACAGATCCATTGTTTTTTGCTTTGATTTGATTGGTTCACGGTCAGAGTGCATGGTTGTCAGCACAGATGAAGTTTGAAAACAGGCAAAGCCAACCAAGAAATTCATGTTATTATCAAAAAGTCGCTGGCGTGTGGCAGGTGACCCTTGTTGATTTATCAGCCAAGGACAAATTTTACTGATATTTGGCACTTGGCAAGTGGTAATTACAGTCCCTGTATAGGTTGCTTGAATCATCCAAGTGACGGTTTTACAAACCATGAATATTCTTCTGATGAGAAGTGGAGTGCAATCAAGCTCAGGGTTGGCATCTGTATGTTTGAGTAGTGTAATTAGTGGCAGTGACCTTTAGCAGATTATGCATTGGCCAATGAAATGTGCCAAAGCCCTGAGATGAATAGTAGGAGCCGCAAACCTGGCAGACAGTGGGGTTTGCCCATCCACAATTCTGGGTCTTCGATGATCATAATGACTCAGTCTCCACTGCCCAAAGATGGACAGGGTTGATGTGAAGTCAATATTAATTCTCATGACTTTGCACGCAGAATTAAAACTTACTTACCAACAACAAAAAGGAAGGGAAGCTGTAAAGACAACAGGTGATGTCTTTATGTAGCCTGCAAGCATGTTACAATATCTACTTCTAAGTCTCCACAGTTTTCACAAATTATGTCAGATTGATGAGTGTTCCTTTAATCACCTGAGCAGACAAGATGTTTCGAATATGATGATAACTGAAGGCAGGCTCACACAAGTTTGAACAGATTTAATGCAATTAGATAATCACACAGATTTTTGCATTGTGTAATAAGACAGTGTTTGATGAATTACACCACAGTGACCACCACGGATTATGTAAAATATTCAGAAGATGACTGCTACAGGAAAAAAAACACTATCTCTAAGCATTAAACCTAAACAAGTAATCGTCCTTCATAATAACACAACAGTTCACATCTCATTTAACCCTTTTGATTTTGGATCCTTTGCCCGTGATATTTTGCCATAAAATAATCACTAGCAGACAATTCGACAGTAGCCCATGGAAAACCTATAGTTGTGTGCCAACAAATGCTCCAGGTGTCTTACCTTTCCAGTTTAACCAAATCAGATGATACAAGTCTATACTTATCAATACTTATCAATAAATGCAATTTTATTTAAGATTTTAGGTATATGCCTTATGCCTAAGGACATGTAGCTGCTGCTACGACTGCACCTGTGACCCAATAAATGCTATTTAAGTCATTATATGAGGTGTCCCTGTGAGCCATATTTGTAACACTTCTGGATGGTGAATACTGTACCTGGTCAAATGATTAAAACATCATCACTAATAGCCAGGCTTCTCTCTTAAGAGGAAATCAATTTCAGGGTTTTAAAAGGTAAGTCATAAATTACTCGTTTATAGACATCCCTGAAATATTTCCACCAACATAGAGGAATCAACCTTCATACTGACATTGCATTTACTGTATGTTGTAAATATACAGTGGAAATAATTAATTATTTTGGCTTTCTCTATTTAGACTTTAGCACGACTGTAGTGCTCTTGAAATTACTCATATTTCCTTGACATTAGTTGCAAAGTGAATTGGCATTCTTGACATGACATTCGTGACATGTATTCAATTTACCTAAATATACACCTCAACTATTACAATGAAGATAATTCCTGGTTTGATAATTTGTCTTACTCCCATGCTTTTAAGTGAGAAATTCACAGATTTCAAATAATCCTAATAATAAATGGCTGGGAAATCTGATTATGCCTTGTTCAAAGATTGTTGCTGGGGACTTTAAGAAATCCTTGGTTTAATTCTGCTCATCTTGGCAACCTTCCACGCTTCTGCAGTTCCAAGTTCTAGTCCATAAGGATTTGAAGTTTCAATAGCATGGGCATTTTGAGCATTGTAATAGACCATTTTGATGATAGCAAGGTTTTTATGCCAGTCCATGGGCGGCCAATATCTTGCTTATGGTCATAGCTCGGTAGAGAAAGAGGGCTTAGGAGCATCCACAATGCAAAACTAGGGATGGAACTAATGTGCCATTGTGGGACTTACAGAACGTAGCTTCTTATTTCCATTTTTGTTTTTTAAATAAATAGAGGTTGAACACTTAAACACAACATATGATACAGATTAATAGCAGATTAGTAACAGACTGGTGCCATCCAGCTCCCTATCAAATAACTGACTCACATGCCCTATAGCCTACCTTTCTATATTCATAATCAGTGGTTCTGTACTACCTAGCAATGTTGATACGACTCCATCAGCAATGGGGGTTTACAATGGTGCATCGCTCTGTCAAAGTGGCCTACTTCTAGCCGAACAGCTTTGGTGTCCCCCTTGGGATGCCACAAAAAAAAAATCATGGCTGTGGATTTCCAGAGCACATGACACTGAAGTGACAGCGTCCCATGCTAAACCATAATCAGTGCTGTAATGTGCATGTGCCTCACTGAGGTTGCTCATGAGGTGAATGTTGAGAATAGTATTTAACTACACAGATAATTGGGCCACTCAAATTCACTATGCTTCTCAATTGCCTCACAAGCTTGGCATTTAATGTTAGGATAAATTAGTAGTGCAACGTCTTCTGTAACAGAATCAAAGCTATTCCAAAGCCAATTTCCTCAAAACACAAAATATAACATTGCTTTAAACCAATGCAAGTAAATATTTGCATTTTCCATGAGGCTGTTGTTAGAGTGAAGCCTCAAGAACTGAAACTGCTGTTGGATGAACAGCTTTGAACAATAGGTCCATTATCTAGTGTAGTTAGTCTATCGGCTACTTAATGTCATTAGGCTACTGACCATGTTAGAGCTGGAATGAGGACGTCCACTGTAGGATGAAATGCTTATTTTAACAGACTAGGTGCTCGACCCCTATTACAGAGTAGCAGTAACCTAAACAATATGATAAATGGAGTCCGGAGACTAACGATATGAGACGAAGTAGGCCCACTGACGGCAGACAGGTAAATAATCTGATTTGACAGGTTGGAAGCATTACACTGTTTACAAATAATCTGTCCTGATAAAACCAAATGATCTCTTTTAGGTCACCATAACGAGGCCTGATTCACAGAGTAGAAGACAAGCTACGCTATACAGGCCATTTCACAATTTCTAACGAGTCCAAACGACAGCCAGCCATTACCTTCCTTACACTCTCCATAAGTCGGTTGGCGAGCTGGAGCACGCAATAATTTAAATCACAATGTGGACAACATTAGGTGAAACGTAGATTGCGCGTCTATGTAATATATATTTTAAAGTGTTGTGTTTACTTTGTTATATTTAAATAATAAAGCAAGCAGATGTGTTCCTGTGCGAGGAAAAAAGACGCAGGAAGGAAATGTATCATTCCACTTACCCTGAAATATTGCTGTTAAAACCAACGATAGGCCTCCAACCGCTCGATTCAGAGGTAACGTACTTTAGTTAAGACGCATTCAGGAATTAGACTCTAGCGACGTCTCTAAATCCTCAGCATTATATTCCATTTAATGTAGAAGTAACTATACTGTCCACCCAGGCGATATAGTGTAACCAGTGTATGATCAACGTCATTGACATTAGTTTATGATTGACCTGTCAAGAGACCAATGAGATGCTGACGTTCGAGCAGCTACTCCAATCAGAGGACAAGTTACTGAAGTGGGCTGGTCTGCAGGAGAGGACATGACGGAGGTGACGGCCATGTTCTGCAATAGTGTTTGTATCCCTCCGCCTCAGTATTTACCTTTTGCATGATTTTGCATGTGGGGAAAATGTCACTGTAGCGCCACTGTGCCCTCGCTACTTTCCATATAAAAACCCGTTAGGCCATTTCTTTTTCACATCTGTAATCAGCAACGTACGCCACAAATAACAATCCACGACTTATGAAGGTTAAAGGAATAAATGTAAACTGTTGTAAAGTCTATACCATCAAGTGTCTTGTCAGATCTTTTTTTCATGACATCAGACGTTATATGCTACAATGTTCACCAGAATAGTAAAGGATGGCATAACCTAACCAACTCCCCACTGATTTTTCAAGCATTCACTCTGAAAGTTTTGAATTTTGCAGTTAGTAGTGAAACTTGGAGGCCCCTCAACATGCCAAAACAAATAGATCCTTGTAGTTTTCTTACAGTGGTGTAATTCATCTAAACTGTGATGTGTAGCAACATGGAGAATGGGTGACACATCCAGATACCTGGACATGTTTTCTTTTCTACAGCAGGCACTTTGAGACACTGTACTGAAAAAAGCATGTGATGTCCTTTGAGTAAACTGAGAAACCGCTTGTTAGCATGTCCAATTTAATTCAAAGGGGCACTGTGGGCAGCAAGCTAGCTTGTTAGTTTCCTGGTAGCACTACCCACTATTTTCAATGAGTAATACTGACAGGCAGTAAAGGGGCTTCTCATAATGTGATACTGTGTGTACCTGGTGAAGAGAAATAAGAGAGTACTATTACAAATTGTAAGGCATCCCTTTAAATACTAATCTCCCTCAATTTATTTAAGGTCAATACAATGATTGAATTTGTCAATATATTGTCATATATTTTGTTAAAATGTAGACTTTATCCCTGTGCCATGTAAAGCAGAATCTGAAGTCCCCATCTGCTTTGTCTTCTTTTTTATTTGGACCTCATAGTCTTTGTAGGCCCTCATGTCCTGAGTTGTGCCACTAGTTCTTCTTTGTAGCCCACATCCTAAGGTAACAATGCCATGTGCAGTGCCACTTTATACCACTATTTCCCACCGTTCCTCCACTTTTACAGTGCCACTTCAGTAGTGTGGTTCTTCAAAACTAGTATCTCTATTCAAGACAAAAGAAAAAAACACCAACTCTAGCCCTGTGTGACTCTGTGTAATGTTGTTCGAGTAGCCCAGGGCCTAGATATTGAGTCACAGGGTGATCTGTTTATTCCACATTGAAACAAAGTATTGTCGGGCAGAGTTCATCCATCAAGCCCCTGAAAGCAGTGGTGCAAGTGCTACCTCCAGGGAGAGATTACTACTTTAAAAACTAAAAACTGCATTTCTGGTAACTTGCTGCCCATTTTATAACCCTACTGATATACCTGCTCTCAGCCACCCCCTTGTTCCTCTGGCATCCAAACTCGGTTTCTGGGTAGATGCTCACCCTAGTTTAAAAGCATATGTTATATCAGACCCAGTGTAGTGGCGCATGTCTCTGCTAGATGTTCTGCTAGAGAGAATGACAGAGAAGTCCATGTGACATCTTAAGTAGATCTCATGAGGGCCATCGTGGGTTAGAAACCCGTGGTAGCAGTATCAAAGGTTGGATTGATATGTTGGAGACAGCCTATATTCATAGAGGAAGAGTGCGACTTGAGTCTGCGAGAGCATTGGTGGAAGATGAGTCACAGGCAACAAGACAACAGAACCAGGCATGGACATGTCTATGGATAGGGAGAGACCAGTAGAAAAGTAAATCAGTATTGGAGTAGCAGTGGAGGATGAGAAGCTCCAGGTCTGCTCTCCTTGCTGATAACATTTTTAAAGGGACGTAAAATGCAACAAGAAAAGAAGTAGTGTTTGATGAACCCCATGTTGATCAATATTTCTCAAGAAGTTCATCAAGTCACTTGGGTGAAATCCAGTGGAAAGTAGCAAACCAAACTCGGCAGGATATCAGTGCCTGGAGGCAGGCATCACCACTGAAATACAGGGTATGGAGGGCAGTGAGATCAGGCAGCAAAAGACGGAAAAGTTCCGCAACCTAGAGAAAAATGGCCACTGAAAGCTGAAAAGAGGGAATGGGCATCTGTTAACACTTTAAATTTAAATTTGTATTGTACTGTACACAGTCAGTGTAAATTATTGCTTAATAAATGTCCAATTCCATGGATGTAAATGTAGAATTTCAGAATTTCATGTCAAAAAATAATTTTTGACAGTTTTTGTGAATATTGCCCTCATGTAAATAACTATATTTTGCCCATATTCTGCCCTAAAGTTCTGATCAAGCCCCTGGTGGCTGCGTGTCTAAACTTCTTCTAAACTTGGTCATAGTGTGAAACAGTCATTAGTTCACCCCCTGCTCAGCTGGCTCAATGTATTCACAACTTGCCTTTTTATATTCTTCCTCCATCTTTCATAATCTTCTTAGTTATTATTTCTCCTAGCTCTTCTTTTTCTTCTTACAGTATAGCAGGCTGCCCCCATTCATAACTGTAGTAGTTGTTAGAAGTTGCTGCTCCCAATAACTTCCTTGTGCTACTGTAACTTTCATTATCTCCAAACTGGCTGCATTAATTCAATTTAAGGACCAGTTATTTTCAGTGGCGTATGACATTATATTTAAACAGTCAAAGTTAATTTTACAGTTTCACCAGTTTATGAAAATAATAGCACACCACCCACAAGTTGCTTTTTCTACTAGGCTGAAGCAATTCAAAGCCCTAGCCATGATTAAACATGTGCAACCTGAAGGGTGGCATACCGAGCAAGTACCCTTATGACAGATCAGTCCCAACACCCATCATATCCCATCTACCTGCCTGGCAACACACTGTCACTATGGTTAGGACAAAAAAGCAAAAGTGCCCTCCATGCAGGTTTACCTCAGTCTACCACTCACATGCACTCTACATTACCTTCATATTATGTTATTGTTTAACGATGTATTTTGTAAGGGGACTAGTACTACATGGCACACTTATTACTCATGACTGTATTTATTAGCATTGGCTATTTCTTGAGATCCAATTCATGTCACGATGAATAAGTTAAAGTCTTGGCAATATTTTTCAGACCTTTGCAAACACAAATGATTAATATAACTTGACAACTTGTGACAACCTATGCTGGGGCATGTTGTGACAGTGTGGCGTATTGTGCTGTTTAGAGGAATAAATAATGAATATTACATTTTAAATATTCTGTTTGTACATTAAAAACAAACATTCAGAACAGCTTGTTGGTGTCAGTCTCATCTCATCGTCTTAGATCATAGGGACAACTAATTTGACTGTGACCTGTTCCTCTGTCGTTCTGATGGGGACAGACTCATTATTTTGGCAACCAGTATTGTGACAATGCTTATTTATGTACCCTCACTGAAGTTAATATAATTAAATATGAATGTGTATTATGTCTACAATGTATGAATGTAATTAAATTAATGTTGTTTTTTTTACCTGAGATAAAATGAAACAAAACAACAACAGTAATCTGGCAAAAGTAATTTCTAACATTGCGTGACGCAACCATTTTTTTTTCATATTCTGACGAATATCATAATTTAAGATGAAAATGCTCTCAGAGAATGGCGCTTTGACAGCAACCGCAATAAACATTTTAAATTTAAAGTCCTCCATTGTGGACTGTCCCTGCCCACCTGTGAGCTGACAGATGTGGCCTTGCCTGGTTTCCGAGGGAGTATTCAGGTGCCTTTGTACGCTACTCTCCTTCAATCTGCTTTCACCTCATGCGTGTGGAGTTTCATGAATGTATTTACGCTGACAGATGTGAAATGTGCAGACTCACATAGAATGAAATCTCTTTGTTCAAAGGGAAGTAATGTCATGGACAAAGCAGCACCTTGAAACATACTTCTAGTTCTAGAAAAATAATCTACGTTCAGACAGCTTTTTGATGTGACAACATGCCCCACTGTTTATAATTAATTATAATAATTAATGCAATCCAAGCTGTTTGTTCTGTAGTTTACCAAACCTACTGATTTTTTTTAAACTTTACTTTAGTATGAAAAAACAAAAAAATGTATATGTGATATGATCTGTGAGTTCAACTTGAGCTGAACCACTGAATCACTACCAGCTCCAGGGGTGCTGCTCTCTGGCTGACCCTGACCTCTGACCTCACCGTGGAGGTGGCAAGTGAGAAGAGGATTTACCTACAGGGTCAATAAAGCATCACATTATCACACATTGGTGTCCTGTGGATGGGAGTTTGTGTGCACGTGTGTGTGAATTGTGGCAAATGTTAGATGCCCCAAGGCAAACAAAAGAATTGTCTCTACCCTCCTCTGCCAGGTAGGGCAGCAGAATCTTTGGCTTCCTTAGTTCGCAGTGGTGTGGGTGTAATACACACGATGACCACATGATGGCAGCAATATACTACAGAATAATGATGACCCTGTGTGACGTTTTCTACCATGCCTGATCCCTAAAAGAAGAACACAGCGGCTTCATCGGCTCCTCTGAGGGAACCGATAAAGCCAAATAAATGGTTATTTGTGTTCTTTTGTTTATTACAAATCAATCTGTACAAAATATTAAAGCTAACTGATTCTATTGACTATACAACTGATCTATATCGATCTTGGCAGAAGATTGAGGGATGTAAAGTATAGTTTACCATATATATAATCCCAACGGCTTGAATTTAGTAATTTAGTTGATATAATCTATATTATAGCTATTCATTATATACACACTATGTGATGAAGTAGGCTAGGCTTGCTTAAAGTGGCAAAAAATACAAAACGCAAAAAAGATTGTCCAATTCTCATGACACCTGCAAAACCCATGGAGCATATGTGGCCTGTCATGTTCCGGAGAAGCTGCACAGGGATTAAAACCTACAAGACAGAGAATATTGGTTATTCCTCATCTGAGGTAGGTATAATTTTAGGTATTTAGACCAACCGCGCTGCAATTAGGAATTTGTCTGGCGTTTTCCCAAGACACCATCGTTTAACCTGCAAGGGGCTGTGCATAACCTACCATCATTTCACTATAATATATGCCATTAGTGTAAGATTTCTAATGGCTAGTCTTAAACCATTGAAAAGCCCATAATTACGTCTAAATTCACTTTAGTTAATTCATGAGGCTTTGAAAATGATTCCTAAGAAACCTAATAGCCAAAATAAAGGCTGTAGCCACACACCTGCATGTTCTTGTGCACAAGGTGAAAAAATTGAGACCATCATCTGAAAGTGTATGTAATATATTCTCTTTATTGTTTTTTTTAAACAAATAAACAAATATTTACAAGTCAAGACATGTGCCATAAATTAGTTACAAGGACCTCACTACAAGTCAAAAACAAATTACCCCACAGTCCCTCTCATGTTAATTAATAGGCCTATTATTCCTGAATAATCTAGACGTTTTCAAATGAAAATGTATTTTTTATTTTGAAATTTGAGCAAAGAAGTATAGGAAAATATGAGAGCCTCTTTTTTAGCAATAGGACAATTCAAATAATCTTTCTTAAACATTTATTTTAGGTTTTGGCCTTTTTTAGTGTGGCTGCATGAATGTATGGAGAAGCACAATCAAGCCAAACAGACAAGAAGTAAGATACCATATTCCAAAAACAGGCTATATTAAAAGACACAAAATTAAGGAATTTTATTTGAAAGTGAGTCGTAGAATTCAACTGTCACTGAAGATTAAATTATAAATGATCGATCTTTCAAAATGTGGATGTGCATGATAATCCTCTGGACAGCTTCGTGTCAGTAGATAGAAAAAGGGTTTATGTACAGTGGGTCTACAAAAGTGGTGTTCATAGTTTTTGTGGATGCAAATATTCTCTGTACAGAAAGTAGACAAAGCCAGATTATAAACTATGAACGTGTATTATAAAGCAGAAATACTTACTTACTCAAGTTACGAAAAGAACAGGCTGGCAGAGACTGGTTGCCAAGATTTATAAACCTAGCCTGCGTAACCCAGCCAGTTAATACCATTATGTTTTGTCTGAATGTGTGCAAGCCTCGTTGTATCACCATCAAAGTCCGTATTCTCACCTGGGGCCCATCGTTCAGCCTCACAGGCTATAAATTAACTCTGATCCGCTCGTACGTCAGTCTGTGGTGCTCCCTGCACGTTCCTCTGTGCCATGTTAACATCTACATTCTAATTAATCCTTGTTCAGTAATTTGTTGAGCATGATGAAGGGGAATGTGGCCTACTGTTAGGTTTTTTGTTTTTTGTTTTTATAATAAATAGCATGTGGTAGATTTCCAGAGTGAGTGAGTTCGAAAATGCAAATCCAGGCAAATACAAGTTTCTGTCTTTTGCACTTTTATTTCCAGCTCTTTTTACGTGAGGTGTAATAGACAACCACGTTGTTTTTTTCTGATAAATGTGGTGAGCTCAGATTCGTGTAGGCATGCAAACATTTTATGTATAGATACCAAAGTAAATAGCACCTGTACGTTAATTGTAAGGGATTGTAGGGATCAGTCACATTGGTCCATAATCTCCTCCACTAAAATTGTGACTTGAGATTTTCTCTAAATTCACAACACTTTTTGATTTAAATATTTTAAATTGAGTTTAAACAATTAAATAGATTGTGTATTTTTAAAATCTATTTACTTTACTTACTTTCTTTCATCTATCTATCTATCTATCTATCTATCTATCTATCTATCTATCTATCTATCTATCTATCTATCTATCTATCTATCTGTCTGTCTGTCTGTCTGTCTGTCTGTCTGTCTGTCTGTCTGTCTATCTATCTATCTATCTATCTATCTATCTATCTATCTATCTATCAGCCCATCCATCTTGGAGTTTGACAGTTTGTCTTGGAGATCCCAGGCAGGAACTGGAGCCATCCTCAGTGAACCAACACAGTATACACTTCTTCTATCTGACTAAGTCCCCTGTTGTCACAAGTTGTCAAGTGGTGTTTCATGAGTAATAACTTTTGCTTGTAGTAAATTCTTCAAATTGTAATCATTTATATATCTATAGCTACAAAAATCAATATCGTATGGCAGTAGTAAGGCACTGCTGAGAAATACACCGATAAGTAAAAGGGTTAGGGTAAGGGTATAGGGTAAAAGATTTGACAACATGCACCGGTCTCCCCTAGGTGAAAAAGTTGGTCCATTGGCAGTGAAGAAACACAGAAAACACAGTAAACTCTAACTACATTGTTTTATCACTTTCTGTTGACTAAAAAACAACAACATTTTGTTCATCTTAAGGAGGAACAGTGATCGATACTACAGTCTGACAGGAGAATCTATTTGCTTTGAGCAGACTCAGGGGACTGGAGGGTTGGCTGGTGGTTAAGCACTCTTGATAGGGTTGACTCTATGCAAGCCTAATGTGCTTGTCATTGCACAGTGAGGTTCAGGTCACACTAACCCTAACCCCTAACTCCTAACCCCTAACCCACAGCCTGCTCAGCACGGCAACATCTCCACTAGGATGTACACTCTGGTCAGCCACAGAGCAGTCAGCCACTTTACGCAGCTGCAGCTTCCTGTACAACATTTCAAGAAGCTGCATTTTTGTATATATCGGAAATCATCAGATTGGTGTTGTTGATGGGTCAGTTCCTGCATCTAATGTGAACAGCATTTAACTTTCATTACTTTAATATAGTATATTTTTCACATTTCTTACACTCAGCTGAGGTCAGGGGGGCTGCATGGCCATACCACCTGGCATTTAAAAAAACAACAAAAAAAAACCCACTTTAACATGCAAAGAAAAACATAGTTGCCACTTTTGCCCTGTGGAAATCATTTGATCCCTAAAAATACGTGCTAATCGTAAAAAAAAAACCCACATTGGTAATTCTGCAGCACGTCTTCAAACTTTGCAGTCGCCCCACTTGCATTTATTATACACCACCATGTCTCATTAAGCGCTTATTCACATCAGAGGACCTTCATTTGAATATGGGCGCGACTGGGGGTGAAGGGGTTTTCGGCTTTCAGCACATCTACACTGAATCCTTTACAAGAGCCGATCAAAAGTACAGCAACTTACACAAATAACAGGTGAATTGTGATTTAGATCTACTGTACTCTCTTGCCGCACGAGGTTTGTTTGTCAATGCCATGGCGCATGCGTAAAATGTAGCTACTTCTGTCTGCCGGTTTAACCGTGGTGTCTGGACTGCCAACCGTAAAACAATAGGGATGCTGCGTGTGGTTTACGGCTGTCAGAAGGTCTGAGACTCTGACCCGAGTGTCTGTTTCTCACGGGCTGGGTTGGGTGGTTACGGCTGGCTCAGTAACGCGTTACAGTTACATAATTACTTTCCCCAGTAGTAACGAATTCATATTTCAGTTATAATATCACAGTTACCACTCAAAAATACGTCGTTAGCACCCACTCTAAATGTCAGATTGGAGTTGAATTATGCAAAAAGTCTTCCGTTTTGGTCAGAAATTGCATAAAAGTTAACTTTCTCCCGGTGGAAATATTCACACTTTGGTTTTTATCTAGGACAAGGATATTCGGTTTCCTGCTCATTCTTTCATTCATTCATTCATTCATTCACAGGAGAAGTAATAGAGTTGCCATCTTTTCGCTCCATAAAATTAAAATAGAGACAAAGTTAACTTTACTGCAATTTCTCACCTAGTAGCGTAACGATTTACTGCTCTTGTGGAGTCATAAGTAAAGTTATAACACTACTTTTGACGTGAGTAATGACTAATGTGCACTACCTACTACGCTGCTCACTATGACGGTTTCTTGGCAACGACGCGCGCGTCTGTGTATGTGTGTGTGCGCGTGCGCCTATGTGTGTGTCGCTCGTCGGAATCTAGATTCGTGGTGGCGGATGGGTTTCTGTTGGTAATGACCTCGAGTTGTCTCATCACCCCCCCCAAAAAAGGTCCATGGATGCGGTTTCCCAGGCGTGTAGAAGGGAGAAAAACGGCCCCATTGTCCGTTATCCTCCACCCCATTAACCGACCGGCCGTGGCTTCCCATGGAGCCGCGCGCCTCGCCCCTGGTTACCAAGCATCTTTTAGCTGTACACTGCAAAAAATGTCCGTCTTGACGAGTCGTTGAGTCTAGCCTGGAGTCCTGCCGTCTTATCTTTTTCATAACTTCTAGAATTTCCTCGAGATGAGTAACAATGTCTAGAACAATGTCATGAAACAGAATAAAGAATAAAGTCAGACTTGATTTATCTTTTTTTTTTTTTTTAAAGTTGATTTGTATTGGAAACAGATAAATCTCATCCCATTGGAAGATTTTCTTTCACTTGCTTTAAGAAAATAAATCACAATTTGAGATAGTTGACTAAATGACTTGTTAAGATGGATATTTTTTGCAGTGTGGTAATGTTTAAACTCCTGTGTATATAACCTACTGCATACAGACCAGATCAACATTACTGAGTTAACTTTATTTATGCAAATTCTGAGTATGCCTATACAGACAGATTCAGGCATCTACAATAACATTCGAGAGGATTCGTCCTCTATTGAACAAATTATTCAAAGGGATTTCTTGTTTGATTATCATGATAATTAGCCAAGCCAGAGCGCCTCTCAAACTGAGAATTCAGTCTACTGGCGCTCCCGTCGCTAAAAGTTTCAGCTGCAGACTCCATCATCTTTGTTATTTCAATATTGATATGGTGAGAGGCCAAACTGAGGTACCATACCATCGGAAAATCCAATAGGGCTGTCTATCCCACTTCACTACACATAGGTCTATGGATATGTACCTCCTGGAATAAAAAAAAAACTTGCATTGTGCATATAAGGCCATGTAGGTTTAGGCCTTTAACAGAACCTGATAGAAAAGCCTTAACTGGTAAGTGTGAGGTAAAATACTAAAATGTAAAAGGTAAGAGGTAAAAATGTATTTAGAACTATCCTATAGGAATATTAGAGGAATATTATTGTGATAGAGATAAAAAATAATACCATAAAGTACGATAAGATCACTAAAAACCCATTATCGGACACATTGTAAGTCCCTATAGGAATAGTATAGGAATATTATCTTACAGTGGTACTATAGGAGATTTAAAAACAAATACCATGAAGTATGATCATTTCACTGTAAGCTTGCAACTGAGCTCTAAAACATTATAAATCTGTATATGAATATTATAATGATGGCATGGGAGAAGAAAATACCACAAAAGCCACTATAATCTCAGTTTTGAGCACCACAGACACTTTAAGTCCCTACAGGAATATTACAGTGATCTTTGGTGGAGAGGGGATGAGGGATTTTTGCCGTGCACTTCTGCGTGCGTCTGTTGGGGGGCGTGAGAGGCGCTGCCATAGGTCCTTATTATAATTACATCGGTCGTCTTGCATAATATCAAAAATCTCAGAGGGTGGGGACAGTGTTACCTCACTGATTCACAAGGGGGGTGGGCCTTGGACATCGTATATGAATTTGGACAAATGAGATATAAACCATTTGGAGATAGCGGTGGAGATGTAGCCAGGCGGACAGCCCCAACTCCCCCGATTACTGAGGGGAGGACGGGGCTGTGGACGTGAAGGATAGTTGTGTGACGATATTAATGGAAAACGAGGGGACCCGTTAGATTAAAAATGGATGGTGCCGACGGGACGTCACGATGCGCCGTCGCCACAAAGCTCAATAACCCGCTCATGAATGCGCTCATTTGGCTCCCAGCATGCTGCACGTCCGGAGGGACCGCTGGTTACCAGAAGCTCATCACAGCCCAGTGCAACCCACCCTGCTGCATCTGAGGAGGAAACAGTAAGGACCATGTTATTACATAAACATGATTTTGTGGATAGTGCGTCTGACTCCAAAATGCGGCAGAAAAGGCGCCACGGTGAGGTTTAGTACAGGCAGTCTTGTTAAGGTGTGTGTAAAATATCAGTGTTGAACCGCAGTGAAATAAGTCATGGCCTACCAGTTGTTACAGTTGGCATTTATTCTACATTTCCAGTTAGGCTTGTCCTGTTTTAATCCAGTTAAGGGGTGCACGAATCGTGCTCAACATCATCTGGGATGAAGGCTGAACGTCATCAGATGGAAGCAGTGTCATAGTTTAACTTGTGGCTGTTAACTGCTCTAGCTGTCACTATTAATGTCTAAACGAGTTTGTTGAAATCTCAGCATCACAGTGGGTAGCCAGTCAGCAACTGAGTTTTAGTGGTAACGTTAACTGAAGCCCTTCCTCTGATTACAGTCATAGGTGACCTGCTCTCTCTCTCTCAGTCTCAGTTTCACTTTGCAAATTCAGTGTGATTTATTGGCATGACTGTTAAGAACAATGCTGCAGAAGCTAAAAGATAAAATATGAACATGTTTGAAATCCCTTTCCCTCCTTTTACCCATGTGTGTCTCTGTGTGGTTGTGTGGGTGTGTTTGTGTGCTCGTGTGTGTGATTGCATCTCTCTCCCTCTCTCTGCCCCCCCCCCCGCCCATTTAACCTACATTTTGGGTACCAGATAACTCCCAGAAACTCCAGGCCCACTGAAATGTTTGTTTTCTTGATGCCCCAGTCATATTGACCCTTTATTAAAGCTCAGGTTCTCAGCTCTGTTCTCAGCAATAATTGTTAATAGCCAATGTTACATAAATTCATGTTGTAACGTGTTCATGCGTTTACATTATTGCAGCTCACAGACTGAAAAGATTGTTAAACCGCGGCTAAAGACATATAGGACTATAAACTGTAAATCAGCTGGATGTAGCAGCGGGTCTAACCTGGGCCTTTCGTCGTACTGTATTGTGTTGGCCCTGTTTGCACTCAAAAGATTACGCACTAAAAGGGCTCAGCAGAAGAAAAAAAACATGTAAAAAAAAAAGCAAAGATTATTATTCTACATGAAACCGGCAGCCAACACGGGTTTTCTGCAGCCTGGGATTAAACGACGCAAGCAGCTCTTACGTAAAGCCCGCTTAATCTCTGTGAAAGGGAGATCAGACCTCTCTCGTGCATAACTTTCTTTTCTTTTTTTGATCATTCAAAGACTTAAATAATTCAATATATGAAGTGAGAATTATTGCATTATTTGCCATGCCAACATCAGTCGTTTGAGGCTATAAAGCCCACTGACGAGAAGGGAAGTTTTCCTGGGTAATTATGTCGCTCATCCACACCCGTTTCCAGATAGTTTTGCACTAACTCCAAAAAAAATTGACGTAGAAAGAAGTTGATTAGAAATCTTTGAAGCGGTGTGGAATAGAAACCTAAACATGAGCTACACCAGCCAACAGACACAGCCCAATAACTTCTTCTAACCTGATTTATCATCATCATTAGGGACAAAAACAGCAGAATTTAACGACTGATTTATTGAGACTCGTAGGCCTTGATCGGATGAGGCGAAATTAGTGAAGCCCAGCTCCAAAATGAAGATATATGGCCTATATGTTCAGACAACACGACTACAAAATATTCAGCACATCAGCTCTTTCCTTTTGACTGAGCAGGTGAGTCCAGGCTGCGATCCGTCCTTGACTTGATTCACCATTAGATCTCTAGTCGTGAATATGAGGCATAAACGAATCTCAGGAGACATGTTAGTGGACGTGCAAGCCTTGAGACAACTGGGACATGGGCTGTGTGAAGACTGGCACAACTCCAACATGCTAGCGGTTGACATGGGCAGATTCAGTGCAGCTGGGGCGGGAAAGTATAGCTGGAAGTTTCTGCTCAGCACACCTAACTGACATATGTTGTACCTTTGAGCGGACTATTTTTGGGCTATTAGTGAGTTATTAGCACATTTTCCAAGTAGGATATGTTCCATCATGGTGGTGATTTCATTCAGACATGCAAGGCTGAGAGACAGAGAGAGAAAGAGAGAGAGAGAGAGAGAGAGAGAGAGAGAGAGAGAGAGAGAGATAATTACAATAATCACTTGGATGAGATATGTCCATGCAAGGTGTTATGATAGGTGTTATTTCATCAGACAATTTCAGACACAGGCTGCATATCTTTGCTGGACACTGTACGCTGTAGACATTATTCCAAAGTCATGTTTTTCCTTTTTCAGATCCTCACTCACAAGCATCCGTGGAGAGAACCAGGCCTATACCACCCTGCAGGTGAATATTAATGATCTGTCTTTGGGTCTGTTATGGATCACCACCAGCTCTCAGTCCTCATGTAACACTGGGTGCAAGGGCATTTAGCATTTCCACACACTCAGGTATCTGTTTACAGACAACTTAGTCTGGCTCTGAAATTGGCTTGCATATGTTTTCCAATGTGTAAAGATGTGCCTCTCTGTCTTTTTCTTTTTCTCCCTCTCTCTCTCTCTGTCACACACACACACACACACACACACACACACACACACACACACACACACACACACACACACACACACACGCACGCACACACGCTAAAGAAAATCAAGCCGCCATTAAAGAAAATCAAACCACGCTGTGTGGAACTAATTGATTACTCCTGGAAATCATTTTAAAATCCGTTTGGGATCCTTTTGTCGACGCGACCGTTCCGCTCAAATTTTGCACCACTTAACAGCCTTTTACAGTCTATATTGACAATCTATTATAATAGGGCATTTTTTACTGTATTGCCTCACTATAATAATCCTATAGGGACGTATAGTATCTGTGGTGCTCAAAGTGAGTTTATATGGACCTTATCGTACTTTTTTAAATCTCGTGTGGTATCCCTAATATTCCTGTAGGCGTTCATAGTTTTACTGATAGCAGCTCTATAATCCTTTCTATTAATCCTTAAATGTCTCATAGTTATTTTTCTTACTGATAAGTGTCGCTCTGCATCGCCTTCATCCAGAAGTGCAGCGAATATGCAGCATGAAACAAAAGATTACAGCTATAATGCATATTTAGGTCAGATCGTCTTATTTCAGCCGTTATTAACAGTCAACAGTCCTAAATTTAAGCACCCCTCCCCCACTTTTTGTTGCTGTCTTTGGTTGCTTTAATTAATAAATAAGTTATGGAAATATGAAAGTAGCACCTGTAACAGGAGCCCATGAAACCCCAAACCAAAACATTTTACTAGACTAGAAATGTACTGAATTCGTTCTCACCTTCATTATTATTATTATTACTATTATTATTGTTGCTATTATTTTAAGAGGAAGCAATAAAAACTAAAGCGATAATAAACGAATTACTTAATGAAATTACTACAGATTATACGTCGTATTATTCTGCCTATTCTGATAGCAACAGCAACAACAATGGGCCTATACTCAAATTTAATGCAATTATAAATTAAATTTTTATTTGGGAAAAAAAGCACCTCATATCGTCTTGATTGGATGAAATTATTGAAGAGAAAAGGCTTTCAAAATGGCTGCCGAACTGAATTCAGCTCTGAATATTCTCCTTACAGTCGTGAACTAATGTAAACATCCGTGACACGGACATCAAACTAAACAGCAAAACGATACCATGTCCTTCTCGTCAGTGGACATTTCTTGGCGATGATCCAAAGCCCAATACATCTTCTAATGGATTTGCACTAGACCTTTCAGAAAACACATAGTTGTAAAAGAATAATGTAATTAAGCTTCTTTAGTTTAAATATGTAATATATAGGCTATATGCAGGCCAATATGATATTTGAATAACATTACTATTTTTTTCAGATATTAGTGCTTTTATTAGTTTATATTTTACAAAAAACATCGAAGCAAAGGTTGAAGCATGTTGTAAAGCAATTACATTCATCATATTTGTCTGACTGTTGTAGATGTTACCAGAAGCCCTTCTCCGGGTTTGGCATGTTCAATGTGTGTGTGATGTGTATGTGTGTGTGTGTGTGTATGTGTGTGTGTGTGTGTGTGTGTGTGTGTGTAGCTTAATTAGACATCACACCTCGCTGCAAACGCATTAATTGAAAGGCAGCGATGCCTGTGACGTCACCCCTCTCTAACTCGCCAAAAGCTATTTTTGAACAGCAGTTGATGAAAAAAAAAGAGGCAGACTATTTGTTTCTATCAGAGAGGTGTATTGTATTTGTCTGATTGTCTCAACATATATGGTGTTTGATTATTGCCTGTTATTGAGTTATGGAAATGATGTGCAATATCACAGAAATTTTTATTGTGAAGTGTATTTAGCTTTAAATCAACTTACACAATTATAATTTAGTAAATAAGAATGGAGTAAAAGGTTTTATATTCATAAGATTGCTTAATAACGTAAGTTCATAAAAGAAAGCCAATCTGAATAAAAGCCAGATATCCATAAAAGCAGCCGTTGATTTGATACCTTTTCTAACTTGATCTTTCTACACATTTTGCAGTTGTTTATGAACTGACACCCTGGACTGAAGACACTTTTCCCTTTAAAATTGATTCACTGCCTTTTACACAAGGTCTTTTATTTTGAGGCTGTGGAAAGCTAATGAAATAATAAAAATAAAAAATACATTTATTATTTAAGAATCTTTCTGAATATACCTTTAAATGTATACAATAAAATTAATTCCAGATTGGGTGACCCCTCTAAATTGACTGAATACAATTATAATGTATTACAATATCTATAACTAAAATGAGTGGGTGTGCGTAATACATTTCCACAGGGTTTGCTTTCATTTTTTGGGAGCTTACTTTCTTTAAAGGAGCATTTCACAGATAATTTACTTAAATGCTATTTTATCCTCACCTTGGGTGCAACTGATGCCCTCATAAAGATTTTTGTTGGTGTCTTCATTAGATATTTGGCTGTAATGCTTTGTTTTCATTTGAATTCCTATAAAAACCTATCCAATCTTCAATCATATATAGAACAAATTAAAAGCTCAGATTCCCAGCATCCCAGCAGTCGTGCATCTTAGTCATTTCACTGAGGCTTATTTAACATCAGATGACACCATTTGGAAGACAAATTCATCTGCATCTATAACCGTTTGCAAAACCATTTACACTTTAGACACAAGTGTGCAAGATGATATGCATAAAAAATAACTTTTTTGGGGTGGTGATTTAACCATTTAAATATTCTCTGTGTCATTCTTTGTCCATACAGGTGTCCAAGCTGGAGTGTTGGTGGCAGAGGGCTGTGTGAGCAGGCCTGAGGGGTTGTCTGTTATCTTTGGTTATCTAGCTGTATGAGTGGTGTACATTCTTCATAAAGCTAGATAACCGAAAGTAACAAGAATCCCATTACACGCCTGCAAAAACAAAACAAACAACAACAAAAAAATCCACAAATCAAACGACAGAGGAACTGACTCCGGTGATGGACAACTGATGAAATGAAGGTATGATGCTGTACCATGTTACATGAAGGGAGGGGTGATATGCACTAAAGACAAAGTAGATGATGGGTATCTGAATTCTAGTCACACAAACGTTTTCCATCACCACAAAACATATCAAACCTGGTTCTTGTGTATTTGTACATTGTGGGTGTATGTATGTATGTATGTGCATGTGTGTGTGTGTGTGTGTGTCTGTCCATCACCCTTTCTGTCTGATCTCGAAGACATGCGAGTGAGGATAGCTTTGAATTTTGCTTTTCTTTGCCCTCATCACACACGCACACACACCTAACCCTCCATCCAGCTTCTATGGTGGTGAGGGCTGAGGTCTCTGGTTCAAGGGCAAAAATGAAGCCTTTTTTTAAAACACCACACACACACCTACATACACACGTGATCTAGGCCTGGGATAACATTTGTTTTAACCAGCCTGGAGTGGCAGATGAGTGGAGTTAACCTCATCAAGACAGTTGATGACATCAATCGGCAAATCGACGAAAATTCTTTGTTGTGATTTTCTAAAATTTCTGCCACTTTTATTGTCTTAAGTGGCAAATCCCACCCATCTGGTAGCTAGATAAAACAAACCATGAACACACACACACACACACACACACACACACACACAACTGACAGAGTTAAAAGGCCTCAGGGATTTCTGGCCTTCGCTTCTTTTCTCCTCTCAGGATTTTTAGAAGCCTATCCTACTGATCACAAGCCTCAAGCCTCCTCTGAGGACATTGAAGGTTTCACATGTGTGGTGTTTTTGTTTCTGAGAAATTGGCACCAGCTTTCTAATGGCATTTGTTATCAGTGCTACTGGAAGTCAACAGGAATTAAACAAATTCACTCAGCATTGCATCCATGCCTTCCATATAACATGCAATTTAAAAAATAAGAATAAGTAATACATTATTTGAAAGGACTTTCATCAGATGTAGAAATTAAGGGTAGCATTCCCCGTATTTCTCAGAAACAAAAACACTGATGTGAATGTTTAGGAAAAGGATAGTCTGTACTAAAAATCCTGAGCCTTCCCTGATGATAAACATAGGCCTCTCTCTCTCTCTCTCTCTCTCTCTCTCTCTCACTCTCTCTCTCTCTCTCTCTCTCTCTCTCTCTCTCTCTCTCTCTCTGTCTCTCTTGCCCTCTCTCTCACACACACACACACCCCACACACACACACACACAAACACACAAACATACTAACACACATACACCCACATGACACACATTTCTTTTCCCATCTGGCACTTTGTTCAAATGGGTAAGGATTTGGCCCCAATCTGTGTCTCTTTAGCCATTTTTTTCTAGATATTTCTATGACGCCAGCTAATTGGCTGAATTTTGTTTTTATGTGACAACCGGCACAATTTCCTTTGCCTCAATCTTTGGGTAGTAAATCTGTTTGTTGTTGTTTGTTGTCATATGAAGACACATGATCCAGACATCTGCTAAAGGGAGTGTTAGTTGTATCTACCATGCCTCCCCGCATAATGGTTTTGTTTTCTATAGAAACAAGCTCCGAGCGAGAGATTCAGCCCCATCTAAACATTATTGTGCTTCGGATACACACAGGAAAATAGAACAAACATCTCCTCTATGTCAGAGTTTCAGGGTTTGGATGATGAATTTCATAAAGCATAGTGTGTGTGTGTGTGTGTGTGTGTGTGTGTGTGTGTGTGTGTGTGTGTGCAGTTCTATTAGGGTCCTACTCAACCAATGGTGGTGACAGAGGTGTAATAAGAGGCAATTAGTGGCACTTTCATTTGGAGCATCTCCACTCCAGTTGATACTCCGTTCTGCTTTCCTGCTAACAAACTCAGTGCTCAGTGTTCAAGTCTGGCACATGACCTGTGTCTTGTGTCACCTCCCCATCTCCCATCTTAGCTTTTTATGGTGCATGAGCCTAAAGTAGAAATGTTTTACATGGGGTGTCCTAGTGGCTCAGGTGGCTATGCCCATGTACCCATGATGTCCTTATCACAAGCCACCCCCCCCCCCCCCCCCCTCCCCCCCAGTCCTTCCTGTCTCTCTCCACTGTCTGCTATCCAATGAAGGCAAAAGCACCCCCCAAAAAATACTAATGCTTTAAATAAATAAATGTTTTGCAAAACATGTATAAGAAACAGCCCAAATACCACAAAATCATTTTGCAAAAAAACAAAATTACCCTCCTGAAACTCTTAGCGCCATCTTAAAAGCGATACTAGTATTTATCTGTATTCATCTGCAAAAGTCCACCAGTAAATAATGGTGTAGGAGTTTTTGATACTGAATTGATCTTCAAAGCTTCCAAATCCAGCTTTTCATTCATTCATTTCTGCTTCTATCTTGCTGACACCTAAATCTGACTTTGTTATATTTGGGATATTTCTCCAGGTTGTTGATATTTTGAGGACAAAGGGTATTTCTATTCTAATAAAGCAGCATATGAGCTGTTTTCTGTTGACCAGACTTGTTCACACGCTTTTTGCTGTGGCAAGTGACACCGTACTTTCTCCATGCACATTTCCCAAACACATTTCTTTTTTTTCTTGTCTATGCTTTCTCTCATTCATTTAATTTTATTCTTTTCGTTTCCCAGCCTGGATTCTCAGATGGTTGCTTCTGATTTGTATGCATTTGCATAATGAATGTCATTTGCATGCTCAGGGGCAGACCATACCATGAGAATGGCTGTGTTGGTTGTTTGTGTGTGTGTGTGTGTGTGTGTGTGTGTGCGTGCGTGCGTGAGTGTACATGCACGTGTGCATGGGTACATGTGTGAGTGTGAATGTGTATTTGTGTGTGGTGTATATTGAGCACATGCAAATAACACGTTTTTACACAAACAGACCGTCACAACGTGTTGTTTATACTTGACTCTCTTCTTTGATGCATGTGAGAGTGCGTGTGTGTCAGTGTGTGTGTGTGTCAGTGTGCTCATGTGTGAGAGCATTCCTACTCTATATGTGGTGCATGATGGGCAGCAATCTGACGGTCATGCTTTTCTCTCTGCCTCTATCTCCCCTGTCTTGGTAGCCGTTCAGAAATGCACTGACTAGAAGAATGAAAATAAGAGACTCCCTCCTCAATCCCATAATCCTCCTCCTTTCCAACCCCTCCCTTGCCAGTTTGTCCTCTTCTCCCACACGGCAAGTCACAGTCCTGCCACCATCTTAGGTGAAAGACTGGCACAAAATGGCAGCTGAAAAAGGAACGTGGTTAGCCAGCGCAGCACCTTCCCCCACTTCACATTGGCCCAGATCCTTTCCGCGCCATTGGTTGCCTCAAGACAGTGTTAATTACTGCCAGTGTGTTAATTGTATAGATCGCCCCAAGAGACATGCGGGAAGGGATGAGATAGGAGGAAATCGTGGAGCCAGTAGCTTTGAATGTCGACAAGCTGGCATTTTTAAGGGCAGCTGCGGTTCTTGTGTCGCATTCATTGTGCCTCTTAGTCACGATAACACTGCACATGGTGATGATCAGCCATTTTGTGAATTTCCAACACACTTGGAAAACGTTTTCTTTTCCCAGTCTGGTTTCAGCAACATTAGCTGCTTATTCCAAGGTGCTTTAATTACAAACAATTATTTCTGCGGTAACGCCGGGGGTAGGATGGAGAACGGCGTTTATGCTGCGTGTACGCTGAGATGGCTTAATTTGATCGAGTGAAAAATAAACACTACACCCAAGGAACTATGAGTAGCATCTCAGTGGTTTTCATAAGTCTCCACTTGTAATCTTACTCAGTTTTATCAAATGTGCAGTACACTGCCATATTGGCCAACAGAACAGAATTGGGTATGTTGCAGAAGGGCTTTTGAGACACGGTACCTTAAAGTTTCATTGATTTCGGAATAAGTGGAGAGTCTAAGCTTTAATATTGAAGCTGTTCCTCCTGGGAGTAAAACTAAAAGAAACAATCAAAAGAATTTAGTGTCACTTCTCCTCATTTGCCCACTCTTTCTGTAGGGATTATGGAGTGAGTAAGATCACTTGCTCAGTTTTATCACCTGACCACTGAGCCATCACTCTCCCCATGGCCATCAAATTACAAGGGACACCTGAGAGTGTCGAGTTGAGTGTAGGAAAAAGGAGAGAGGAAAACGTGGAGTGAGTAAGTGAGAAAGAATGGGAAGGAAGGGGGGAGGGAGGGCAGACAGACAAGGAGAGGGAGTCTGCGACAGTGAGGTCTCAATAGTGAGAGGCCTTCTTTGTATTTCTGTGTGAGGTTTATTTTGGGGGATGTGGAGGGGTACTAAGAAGGGAGGGGAAGAGGAGAGGGTGGGGATCCTAGCCTGGGCCCTGAGACAAGCGGCACATTGTCCTCCCCAATGTGTGGCGGCACTTGTGGCGTAACGCCATTATTTAGGCCAGTGGAGGGAACGGGGGTCTGGAGACCAGCTTAACCAAAACGCCAATTAGAGCCGGATCGTCCTGATTAATGGACGGGGGAGATTGGTAAACAATGCTGGCCATTGTTAACGTAAACCCCCCACCCCAGCTCTTTCTTTCACACAGACCTCCCCTCCACACACACACACACACACACACACACACACACACACACACAGAATTTGTCTGTCATGCCAATGCTCAGAGGCCTTCGATTAACATGGTGCTCTTGCGTAGCCACCAGTAAGCTCCTCTCTCTTCCTCTCCACCCAGTTTGAGAGTAATTTAAATTTTTCAGAGGCTCATCATAAAGTTTGACACACAAATTGGCAAACACATAAATTGCTTATCCTTCCATAGGTAAATGTTAGTCAATATTAGTCGCTTGAAACCAAAACGATAGAATTTATGGGGAAAAAAGATTACATTACATACGTTATATTCCTGTAGAGATGTGTTAATATATTTAGCACGCAAATAAAATATTATTAGACTTATACAATTTGTGTCTAGCATCACATCTAGCAACTGAAGTAGGCAGTAACTGTGAGTCTCTCTTCAGAAGCTGTGTTGGGCTTATATGTTAATCACACACCACGCGATGCTCGGCTCTGCATTTCAATACGTCCTACTTTATTGTTTTTCTTAAAGCATATGCGCTGAATAATTAGCCACCACATACTCCAATCAGGGGCATGCCAATGTGGGGTTGCCATGGCGACCCCATCAGTTCCTCAGCCCTCCTCCTCCCCCGCCTCGACCGGTCACAAACAGGACGGAGAAAAATAAAGCGTGGGAAAAACACTCAGTGGCTCAGACAATGATGGGGGTGAGGGGCAGAGGAGAGGAGAGGAGTGGAGTGGAGAGGAAAGGAAAGGAAAGGAAAGGAAAGGAGGGATGGGAGAAGAGGGGAGGTGTGGTGGTGATTGGGTGAGCAGCTTGTGTCTAGACTATAGACGTGGTTGTTTTGGAGTTTGGTTGGGGGGGGTGGGAGGAGTTGGCATATTATACCTAGTCTGTCTGGGTTGGATTTGGACTGTGTGTGTGTGTGTGTGTGTGTGTGTGTGTTCCTTCTGTTAGTGTGCCATCTATGGGCAATGAATAGGCGCTTACAGTACAGAGTTAAAAAAGCCGATGAAGGTCACTCCACCTCAAGAAGAGCTAGACGGCAGTAGGAGATAGTGAGTAGCAGCATGGAGCCTTGTGATGAATTATGCCTGACTACACTCACAATCCCACGGATGTTTGAGTCTGTGCACATGATCCATTACTTAAATGCTGGAGTGGCTCCAATCCCACCATATATATTTAACTTCCTTGGGACCTTCTTGGTTCATACAAGAATTAGAAAGAATGCCTTGATACAGACACTTTTTCTTACTTTGCCTTGTCCTAAAATACTATAGTACTATACCCTGTATCTTGAAAATGAGTTGTTTCTGACATCACTTCTTTCTCTTCTATTAAGGTTATCTGACGGTTTGGAGTTGTGAATCATCTGCCCTTTGGCCTGCGACCGACAGCCTGGTGATGCCCACTTCACATACAACTCCACCAGCGTCGACCATGCTGGCCCTGGACGAGGGTTTCATCGTTTCATGCTGTAAATGTGTAAACCTGGAGGCAAAAAGGGATAACGTGGTGGATTCAGCCAGAATGGCCAACGACCTGATGGTGGACAGTGTTGTAACTGTCGGGTCAACTGGGAACAGACCATCTTTACCTGAAAGATGGCCAGGACAAATGACAAGAAGACCGGACTGTGTTGTAAATGGAAGAAGATTGGCCATTGTGAATATGAAACTCATTGTGAATATGAAGACTAGGACTGCAAGGTGGATTCTCTATGTGTGTGTGTGTGTGTATATGTGTGTGTGTGCATGTGTGCATGTTGTACGTGTTCTCAGGAACTGCTCCACACAGCTGTTCAGGAAACATCTGCACTAGATTTCATGTAGGTCAGAGCTTAAATATCTAACACACAGAGGCGCTCACCCACACACACACTCTCACAAACACACACACACACACACACACACACACACACACACACACATACTCGGACACTACATATGGGCTCAGGATTTCAAACTACATTTAAAAAAAGAAAAGAAAAAAAATGTTAGATGATGACTGAAATAGTAGTAGTATTATTCATTACTTATTAATTACAATTTATTTTCCTTTAGGTGACAAGTATATCGTAAAATATTAGAGTATGTGTATGTTTTATTTTTTATTTAATCATTTATTTACACATATATTTTGTGTCCTATACAAATGTGTTAAATTGGTCATTAATCATGATGAGGTGTAAAACCTCAATTAAAACTGACAATCTGTGAGACTGGATAACTTGAAGATATTTCTGGTATCTTGTCAAAAAATATTTTCTAGGCCTGATGTATCAAATTTCAATTTCATATCATTCCAGTCTGTTTTCAGACGAGTACAGTTTTCAAATGCATATGTGAGTGTTATGTACATTTATAGTACATGTATAGGTTGTTTACTTCCCAGTGATGTATAACACTCACACACTAAATGATTTGGACTGACTACACCTTGGTAATGACAGTATACTACTGGTGATCAAAGCGTTTCAAAGCTGTCTAATAACGTTCTTTCAATTTGTAATGAAAAGTCCTACACCAGTCGATCACAGGACTTGGATATTTTGTTGTATTTTATTTCATGTACACATGGTTTCTTATATCGTATATCATCTCTCAGGATTGTCTGGAAAATAATTCCATAGCAACGATTTACAATTAGATAGATTTTTCCATGCATGTGTGAATCTTTACTGCAAATATTATATTGTGTGGAATCCCAATCAAGAGAACAATTATCATTGCAGGAATTATTTTGTTTAATCATCTTAATCATTAAAAAATCTTTTTGATCTATGCAAGATTAGTATGAGGTAGTTTTAAGTTTGCACTATCACTACTATTGTTAAGTTTGCACTATTACTGGTATTGATAAATTTGCACTATTACTGGTATTGATAAATTTGCACATTAGTACAAGTGGATGAGTGGATGAGTTTGTGTCCAGCGGCAAACTGCAAATGTTTGGTGAATATTGATGTAGTCTAACAAATATGCACTATTGGAGCACATGTGCAATGTGTGTCTATTGTTGATGAAATGTGTATTGAATCTTTTAATAGGTCCTTGCTAGCAAAAACATTTGGTATTATTATATTGACATTAAATTGGTAGTAATTTTATCAGTAGTATTAGTAACATAGTCTCAGCTCAAGGCTGTTCTGATCTTTATTTAGTGTATATAGTGTACTTTCCTTAAAAAGCAAGGATGTAAAATATGCACAGTGTTGTTCAAGTAACCTGAAGTCCACATGGGGAAATAATGTGATTCTAATGTTGTGCACCATGACCTACAATTTCAGGAGTCCCATAAACTGGATTTGCACATGACACGTGAGCCATTGCACATGACACATTGTGAGTGTCTACGGTGGGGGGTGTCATTTATTGTTTTCATAATGTGGGCATTGTGAAGCCCTTTGAGAATGTAATCGTGATTAAGGGCTGTACAAATGCACTTATCAGATGAGCCCTGACCCCTATGCTCTATGCCCATACTATGTAACTGTGTACAATGCAAGATGAGTGAACACAATCAATAAAAGTATGCGTTTACAATGAGACAATAACTGTCTATTTGGGATGCTGATTTATTATCTCAATTTTGTGTGTTAAGGAATTACACAAGTTTTGCCAATGGATTCATGTGAACCTGAACTGAAGCTAAGGCACATAACACTTTGACCGTTATCATCTAAAAACTTAAATCTGTGTGGGTTGTGGACTTTAATGTGAGCAGTCCTCAAGCAGAAATTCCCTAAGCATGGTAGTCTCAATCCATTGCTGCATTTAATTTTTAATTACTTGAATATCATCCAATGAAACACAAATATTTTAATACCATTGTATATCATTATTAGATTATTATTTATTGAAACATGAAATGCTTTAAACAGTTATTGCTTGTAGTGTTTCACACAATCAAACTGAAAGCAGCAAGTGGTCATCTGGATAACTGTGTTATCTCAACACCATATACATGTGGGCAATGAAGGCACAGTGCTGCCTCTAGAAATAAACCCTTTGAACATCTAGTAGAGGGTGGTAATATATGTGGTGCATGTCCTGGGGCCTCATTTACAGAAAGGGCCTATGAAGAAATCAGATTGTAGATTGAAGTTATTTATGGACCACAAATGTGATGTGGACACATTCCCGGCATGCTCAGCTCCATGGGGGTGTATATGGGTAGATTACACCCTCAGAAGAAATGAGTTTTAAAATCCTGTTTATAGTTGTTTCTAAACGTTTATTTATTCAGAGACAGTTGATTGAGCATGTATGCACTTCAGCAGCACCCTGCTGCACAGTCACACTGTTACATACTGCACATTCTCCCCACAATCCTGCACTGTACCACAGGAGCATGTGGGGGTACAGTGCCATGATCAACAGCACCCTGATAGTAGTTGTGAAAAGCCTTTCTTACTCATTTTCCTCACCTAGATTTTCCCAGCTGGTCTGAGATTTGAAGTGACCTTAAGTGACCTTACCGTTGATGCCATCCACTCACCATGCTTATCACATGAAAATGTATCTGTGATCATGTCCAACGCACATGAAAATAAGAGGACAAAGAAGAGTCTATATTTAATAACTTGTAAATGGGAAATTTGTAAACCGCTGGCTAATTGTGTCACTACCTATTGATTTACTCCCCAAAACATGCAGGTGGATGAACCTAGTGTCATCAAAAATGGAGCAACATTGAACAGTTATTTGATTCCAAATCCAACTTTTGGAGTGAAAAGCTGCTGCTGTTACAGGTTGCTAGATGCCAGCAGGAATTATTCCTTACAGTCAAACTCTACTGTCTAGTAGCACTGGAAGTAAACCCACTTTTCTCTACTCTCACACATTAAATTAACAGTAAATGTAATGACATTCAGCTGGAAAAGTTGGACAAAGTCTAGGAACCTGTAACCTGTCCAACTTTTCTCAGACAGTAGAGAAAAGTGAGTTACATACTGCACATTCTCCCCACAATCTTGCACCGTACCACAGGAGCATGTGGGGGCACAGTGCCATGATCAACAGCACCCTGATAGTAGTTGTTAAAAGCCTTTCTTACTCATTTTCTTACTCATGAGAAAAATAGCAACTTTTCTCAGACAGTAGAGAAAAGTTGCTATTTTTCTCACCCATTCTGTCCCAACAAGGGTGTATGTTTTATGACTATGACGCTAACTGAGGGCGTTCACAGCATAATTGTTGAGCTTGCTGATGTGTGTTTGAAATGAAGATAGTTTATTTTTCATACAAAACACGAGAGTGAGATATGTAACATTAAATAAGCATGATTCATTTTAGAAATACTGCAGGAGCACATTTTGACAGACTACCTTGCAATTTGAGTTTTTTTGGGGAGATGAGAGGATCCATTTGGATTAAAGTCATGTTAGAATTGGCTCCATTTGATTTTATTTATTCAGTCTAAATAAATTCATGACTAAAAGGCAATCCTACGATCAATATCACCGTGATTGTGATATTATTACACAAGCATGTATTTGTCCAACTTCTAACTCAAAGCCGTCATCAGAAGTGTCTGCAGTTGGGGACATTCCCGTGTTGAAAAGGGAACCATATGCTCATACAAGCACACAATCACTGATCAATGTTTACACGCACTGCACACATCCAGAGGAAAAGTAGAGTCACAGCTGGATGATGTGTGAGGCTGGAAGTCCACGACACAGCTGCTGTGAAGGAAACACAGGCCAGCGGAAACAGCTGCTGCTGTTCGCTGTGGCATCTGGAAGGATCGGCTCCTTGTTCAGCTTAGGTCACAAATACTCAGGGATTGAAGTTGCATCTAGGAAAGAGGTTTCTGAGCTTTGGCAAAAGTGAATCAAATTAAGTGGTTGTCATCAGAGACAATCTCTCCACATGAGTAGTAATGGACAACTCGCAATCAACCCACACTTATGACAATAATGATCTCTTGAAAATAGAAACAAGGGAAATGGAGGTCAATAGTTGAAATACATTTTAGTCACCTTAGAAAGGCTGTGCATAAGACATCAAGTAATATATCAAATGGGTTGTATGACATTCTTTATGCTCATGTAAGATGTTTGAGTGTTCTTGATGTTGATCGTTCTTCTGTATCGCAGAACCATAAACTGGGTACATGATGCCACATGGTCAGTACGTGATACAAATGGTACATATAATTGCATTTTGAAAAACAGTAATAGTACTTCATTATCTGCACATCATTTGACCATTTGTATCACAAATGTCTGGATGAATTGAACACGTGGAACCACACTGAAATCAGCCGATGGTGAAATGTGTTTGCTACATATTAATAGTCAAGGGCAACCATGTCATCTCTCTGCATTATATCATTATGTAATGATATGCATTATATCTCTAATGCTTGGGGCATGTAGCTTTTGGACTTTGACTCACATGTGAAATACACTGCGCGTCTTGTAAATATGACAACATGCATGTCGGCCATTGACTTCTTCAGTAAAAAAACCCTGAACAATATGAGAGCTGCCATGACAGATAGGCCCACTGCCATAGTGAGTGCTGCAGACCAGCCTCCAGACAGCAGAAAAGTTACGGGGACCCTCTGATTATAATAGAATCAATAACAAAACAAAAGCTCATGTCTGGGAGGAAAATCGTGGGAAGTGCCGCCGAGAGCCTGATTAGCATTCTGTATTGCATGTCCCCATAGGCTGTCTCCAAGAGTCCCCCAGGGTTGAAGAATGGCTGGGCAGGGGGGGTAGAGAGGGAAGAGAGGGGGGTGGGGGGTGAGGCGGGGGGGGGGAGGTTGCAGAGGGCCAGACGGGGGATGCGGAAAGTCAAGGAAGACGGCTTCACAAAGACAGGCAGGGTGGTGGAGGGGTCGAGGAGGGGAGGGGGTGTTGTAGGTCCTGAGGCTGCAACCATGAAATCAGGGGGTCTGAGGGAAATGGGTTCAAGTTCAATAGCAAGTCGCTGTCTGCATGTTGAGGGGATAAAAAATGGATCTGCCTCCCTGGGAGTCCTGTCTAACGCAAACTGTCTCTGAATCCTGTCTACCTCTAACTCCTCCTAGTGTGGGACTTCAAGAATGACTCGTCTGAGAGGAAAAGTGTCTGTGATCTTAAAAGGAAAAAAAAAACTTGACAATTATTTAATTTAAGGTTGCTCCAATTTCTTAAATTAATAGGAAATGTGGTGGCAAAAAAGGAAGGCAGCTTCTATACAGCTCTATGAGCCGCCAATAGCTGGCCATTGGTTATAGCTTATGAGGCAAAAAAAACAGCTCCACAACATCACTAAACCATGTGAAGCACTGTTTTTTGATTGGGGCTTTAAAGACATCTATTTGTGCTCCGATCACAGGTGAATGTAACTAGCTGTTTGCAAAGGGTAGTTTCAGCCAAGCAATCTAACAGGTCAGAGTCGTAGTCCAACCACGTTGACAATTCCCATCAAGCATGGTTAGTCCTCAGGCGTCGTTGCTGCAGGTGTAATGTATTTTGAAAAGCAAAACAGAGAAAATGAATTGCTGAATGGAGAAGTTCCTGTTTGAGGTGGGCCAGAAACAGAGTGTGACATCAAGGAGACCAAGAGATCTGACCTCAGGGCAGAGGGACAATGGTCACTTCCTCCCTCATTCACCTCCTCTGTAGCCACAATTGACTGTTTGAATTTTGTGTGTCTGCGTGTGTGTGTGTGTGTGTGTGTGTGTGTGTGTGTGTGTGTGTGTGTGTGTGTGTGTGTGTGTGTGTGTGTGTGTGTGAGCCATGGGGGAGAGAGAGCAAAGGGAAGAGGTTGCTCTGTGTGACCCTCTTCGATGGCCTTTTAAATCCACAAGTTGCATGACCTTTAACCCTTTTGATTGTTGTTGTATTTAGTCGTGGGCCTTGGGGATTTCTCGTAAAGACACCTGTGATATCCCGCTGTTTAGAGATTTCACACTGTCGCCTCATCGTGTACCATTAATTTCTAGTAAAATAGACAGCGAGTCCATGGCATGAAGTTGAAGTGATCCAAGAGAAATACAAAATAAATATAATCAAATAAAAAGGTGTGTTTGGCAGAAATTATGAATGTCTCTCCATTCTTTCTCCTCTTTTCTTTTCAGATTTTGTGCTTTCAACTTGTTTTCAGTCTCCCAAATGTTTAAAGGCATTTTGCTTGTATGAAGGTACTTCAGTGATGGCAAAGTACCGAATGACCAAAATGTGGAAATGTCAAAATGAAAACTTGCCTCCTCCCTTCATTCTAAAACTGCACAGTGGGGGTCAAGGCCGGATAAAGAGGTTGTTGACCTGGTGGTTTGCTGATGTTAACCTCTTGGCCTCCTTTTTGATGAGGGCTCAGAGGTCACGGCTGCGTCAGGAAGGGTCAAGGAGGAGTCTTCCATGGATGGTCAGACAGGAGAATGAAGTGTGTCGTCCATCCCAACAGGTCATGGAAATTTATTTCCACACGTGCGTGCGCACACACCCACGCTCACACGCACACACACACACACACACACACACACACACACACACACACTTAAAGGCTACATTTACAATTACAATTACAATATGCAAGTATGCTTGGAGGGGTGCAAAAACAATGTGAGCTCACCAAGGAATCACTTGACTCCTGCCTATTGTCACATTCTCACATTCAGTTGAACTTTCATCCACAAACGAACATTGTCTGCAATTTCTTCCTCTGTCTAAAAGTCATCCACTCACTGGTTCCCATAATAACTATCTAGTGGGTGTTATTGAAAAGTTTTTGAATTATCCCTTGACATTCCCAGACCATTGACAGAGGGGGCGCCGAGGTAGATGGGAAAACAATATCTTATAGATTGCAATATAAAACCATTCCATCCAGACGAAGACACAGGCACAAAACATGGCTAGAAATCAGCCATGAGTGTGTCATGGCATGTTGAAGGGTCTGACTACTTAATTAGACGTATAAAAAGACTGGGTCAGACGGAGCAGACAGGCAAAGAAAGGCAGGCAGGATGAGGCCCTTCAAACTGTCTGCGTCACACTGTGGGTGTGTGTGTCTGGGTGGCGGTGTGAGAAAGTGTGTATTCTTTTTGCCGTTTGCATGTCTGAGTCTTAGTCGTGCAGGTCTGTGTCTAACTGTGTTTAGGAATGCGTCTGTGTCTGGTAATCGTGTGTGTGTGTGAGAGAGTGTGTGTGTTTTGCATGTGTGCGTTGAATTAATGAATGAACCTTTTTTTGGGGGGGGACTCTGTCGTGGTGGAGTGATGATAGCTTTGTTGGGGAATCATAAGGTCAACAGTGTGTGTGCCATGTAGAAGAGTTGGGCCCAGAACCCTGATGATCGTTGTGACAGGCAGCTTCCCTATCCATACAGACCTAGTAAACATCCTGTAATAAATCTCACCTAATAAAACTGTGAAAGAGAAGAGAGTGGAAGGGTTTAGGATATCATTTAGATACGTGTGTGTTGCATCAGGCTTTGGGTGCATATAGTCTGTTACACAGTCAAATTTTGACAAATGTTGACCAATTGAATCCAATCCAATTTCTAAGACCCCATGACATCAAAGAACACCTGGAACAATTATTTGGTACCAATAAGTTTTGATATTTGGAAATCGGCCATCATAATGATCAGATAATGAGTACTCTTTCTGTAAACAGCCCAGAAAGAGCCCCTTATGTTGAACCTAAATAAAACGTGTATTTTCTTATTGGCCCAGGTCTTTAGCTTCGGGGTATAAAGTTTCACGAGGCTGTGATTATCATGTCATTCTTATTTCCTACCATGCCCTACTTATGATGCTGCAAAAACATATATGGTACAGAGCATGTAGTTTTGAAAAGTATTTTGATTGTGTTGCATCTGATACTAGCACATTTCAAAGGTAAAAAAAATGGACTATTGAGAATATAGGGAATACTTGATCCTATGTCTAGACTGAGTCATATATTGAGCCATGTTTAGTCCATTTCCCTGTGAGGTAGCATGAAATGTTTGGTACAAACCGAAAATGGTTTCATTTGTTTCCTTATTTTTCCTTTTTTTTTTTGGACGTATGAGTCCAGTAGAAATATCAGGCCCTCTTAAAAGGGGTTTCCTCTAAGCATCTGTTAGTCTGCACTGTGTATGAGTGTCTCCACTTGCTGCAGACATTCATGCCACCCCTCATGCTCTTTGAATAGTTGATGGTGAAAATAAGTCAGAGAGACACTTGTTTATTATTATTTACTTATTGTTGAATCTGAACTAACCCGACTGTCTGTCTTCAGGGTCGCCACCCATGTGAAGCTCAGCCCGCCGGGTGGGGTGAGAACCAAATGGGTGCCCTCCATCACACACACAGCTATTTGCTGTCTGCAAGACACAGTGGAGAGGTCAGAGGGCAAATAAGTTCACAGGAACCAGGGGCTTTCACATGTTAATGCCTCGGGGCAGCACAAGCAAAGTAACGAAGGGTGATTATAGGGCTGTCGGGGTACTGTATGTGTTTAAAAGCACCGTTGGCTGAATAACACCCAGAATTTGATAGACATTTCTACTCAGTTGGTGGATGAGAATAACTTTGGATTACCAAGTGTTTAAATAAAAATGACATGACTTGAAAAACATGGACTTGAGCAACCATGAATGGAATAGTGCCCAAATGTTGAACCAACTGCACCAGGTGTGGCCGGACCGCTGCCCTGCCTGCCTCATACAGTATTTGCCACTCTGTAATGTAAATGTGTTTTCGCAATAAATCTTTTATATTTTGAAGATTTATTGATTTGGGCTCCCTGGGGACCGAATGGACTACATTGCATAGCACATACACATATAATTGTTCTCTCTCATCTTTTCTGTCATTCGCTACTGTGATCTGTACTGTCTAATAATAGAAGTGATATAAAAATGATCTATTTACAATGGGTCATTAATTTATGGAGTGCTGTGATCCAATGCAAAATTTATGCTTTAACATAAAATGTTAGTCTCCCAATCACACTGATTCTATTAAAGGACTACACTGACTTTTTGGGCAATTGGCTCATTGGTCAACTTACCTTTTACATGCTATGATAGGAGTTTTTTTCTGCCAATCCTCTCATCACATAAAACGCAAGTTGACCAACAGACCAATTTCTCAAAAAGTCAGTGTAGTCCTTTAAGTTGTTTGCATTTGAATATGTTGCCTATAGTGCTTCTAGTCTAGATAAAGCGCCCAAAGACTGACTTGGGAACAGTTTCCCCACGCCAGACAAACTGATCGGGTATCTTTCACTAGAGGCTTTGGAGCATTGTAGCCTTGAGGTAATGTTTACCTCACCAAAGCACCGTCACGCTTCAGAGGACAGTTAGAGAGGGAATATTTACTCTTAACAATGTGTTCAAGAGGGGAGAAATGAAATGACCTGGACAACTTTATTGCACAGCTAGTAAATAAACATAATAGCTCAGTGCAACAGAGAACCCTATCTATTAGCAAGCCAAATACTTTGAATAGTGATCCAATATACATATTTTATTAAACTTCTTCTAAAACTCGACAAGACTATGATTTTAACAGACTAACTTAATAACAGGTTAAAGGAAAAAAAAACGTAATAATCTACATTTACATAAAAGGTAATTTTCTGTCACAAACAAAATCTTTCAGTCTGAAAATTAATTTACCGTACTGTCCATGAGTTACTGACAATAAGCTACATCAGACGACTAATCATCAGATGTAAATGTGTGATGGCATGTTTCTTCTAAAACAAAAATGAAAATGAAAATGAAAATGAAAATGAAAATGAAAATGAAAATGAAAATGAAAAACATTGATTTTGTTGAAATTTCAAAGACTGATGAAAATTGGAACAAAACTATTATATGAATTACCAAATTATTTTCCACTTTTAACTAAATAATGTTTGGGCAGCAAGCCATGGGCTATGAGGAAGCCCTCCCTCTGATGCTAGCAGCACTCCTGGGCTCATTAGGGAACAAAACCCTGTGGCTGAAAGCTCAAACCACCTACTGCTTAGCTGACACTGTGAGTAAACAGATTTAAGAATGAGCAGAAAAACACAATTAACTCCAGTTGCATTATGGATTGAGATGAATGTGTTTTTGTCCCACTGCATACTACTTGGCAGGTAGTAGGCGTAATAGTGTCCTTTATTCCTGTTATTTACTATCTTTTATGTGTATTTGAGTTCCTGGTGTGTGATATTTATTAAGTTGTATGTTTAATAGTTATGGTATTCCTACTGCACGCAATTTAATAGTAATTATTCCTACTGCATAGTGCTTTGGCAGTAGTGTGTGTATTCCTGTGGTTTCATATTTAGTAGATACTATGTGTGTATTCCTGCTACACACTACCCATTCTTTCTTTTCAATATCCTTTAATCATGGCATCTGTGTGTGTGTGTGTGTGTGTGTGTGTGTGAGTGTGAGTGTGTGTGACACAGACAGACAGGGGGCTGACCAGCTCCTTTAGTGGCCCACTAAGAGTTGTGAGAACCAGACAAGCACACAGACACTTGCATGCATGACATGAACCCTCAACAAGCATCCACAGGATATTTCCCTATACGGCTCTACTGTGCTAACATCAGCAGGGCTGCATAACCAAAGAGAGAATTCCCATGCAATCTTTTTATTGGTATACCTCCAGGTAAATGAGCCCCCATCTGGACGTCTGGAACATTGCAGGGCCTGAGGTACGACTGAAGCAGCAGCATCTTAATTCGTCAAGTGTTTGTCAAATCACCTTATATGTCCGAAGACATCATGCAAATCAAATCAGATGATTTTCATGTTGCAACTGATTTCATGCCCTAGGTTTCCTTATTGTACTGGAAACAGCCAACTTGGTTGTGACTTTTCAATAGAAAATCAGTGTCCAAGTAATAAATAACAATGACAAATACAACAATATACAGCAATTACAACAGTGATGATAAGAAATTGTTTTTTTTTTAAAATATTGTAGCCTATATAGCCTATATTATTTATTAGAGCAAAATAATCAATAACCAATCATCTTTTCTTTGTCCAAGCCACATAAGCAAAGATTGGCAGAGAATTGTAAAAATGTCTGTGTTTAAATAGGTTTGTTTTATTCATCTTGCCTGATCAAAATTGCTTGATTGTTTACTTTGACCAAACATCACTGAAGAATGGTTTCTGAGATAGTGAAATGACGCAATAATGGTGAGATAAATTTTGCTTCCTATCCAGCATGTGTCTTCCACATTGCTTCTCAGCAGGCCCAAATTATAACCTATGTGTCTTTCTGGTTTCACACGTATGCTTGTCAATCAATCTTCACACCCCAAGTGCAAATTGGTGCAGTGTGAAAACACCCACTCTATATACCCCGTAGGCCTAATTGGCTCGGATTAAAGAAGCCATTAGATCAGTGGAACTGATGCTCAAAGCCGTGCTCCTGACTGGAGGTAGCTTATGTTTTGTTGATGGTGAGAAACTGATGCAGCCCTGTCCAGCTCCTGTAGTTTTCACATATACCTTTTCAAAAACTTCTCATGCTCAAAGTACTCCAGATAGCATACAGTATGTATATGAAATTGATCTCTATAAGGGAATGGCTTTAGTTTAACATTATTTAATTACAGTGGATATTGTATATTGTAGTATATATTATTTGCAATTAAGTGATCCAACAATGGAAGTGGTGTAATTCAGCAGAGTGGCCTAGTGGCTGCAGAGACTGAACCCTTCGCTGCTCATTGTAACTTGCTCTGGATAGGAGTGTCAACTAAATTCCCAAACTAGAAACTGTAATTTATTTTTGTTCTGCCGTGAAAATAAACAAATACAAAATGTTGTTCCAATGTGTTTGAATACACACATTATTACATTATGTCCTTTACCCATGCCATTTGATTGTTTTACGTACTTGTTTTTGATGTCTGTTTCTCCATTCAGTTTTTTTGTTGTTGCAGCAGCAAAATAGTAGCATATGATATAGCACAGAAAAATAGCACATAACACAACTGATAATGTCAACATTAAGAACATTTTAGTATGAATGGAAAGTATGAAAAAGTATGAATTACAGGATTATGAGGATGTGCAAAATAGCAGCAGTAGCTGACAAGAAAAGATGAGACAAAGAAAAGATGAATGGAAATAAGTACAATATGAAAATGAAATGCATGCAGTATTTAATCAATTATATAACAAATGAGAAAGAATATGATAATTGTGAATCTTATATACATGATGTGCAAAGTCTACATTGTATTCACATGAACAGGTCTGCAGAAGGCCACATGCGCAGAAAATGTCTAAATGAACAGATGTGTGTTTTTTAAAGAAAACTATTCACCTTATCAAACATGCTAAACACCCTTGGTAAAATTGATCTCCACTGTGGAACTACTGTTGTGCTCACTTATTAAACAAAATGAAAGTATGAAAGTGAAAGTAAAATGTGACTGCCATTGCACACTGTTCCTCTTCTATTCCATATGTGAATTTGTTTGTGGGGCAGTAAGTTTTCCCCTCTCAGCAAAACAACCATCTGACCATTAGGGAGTCATGTGTTTAATAACAAATATTGTGTCATTCCTCCTGGTAATTTCTATCTGAATTGTTCATCTTTCTTTTTCAGTAGACCAACCATTAATGAGACTTAAGCAAGGTCCGACTGAGCTGTTCCAGTGGAGTTATTCAGTGGCAGGCTCTACAAAACTGTGTTTGCACTGGGCGGCTCCCAAGTTTATGGATCCTACTCCAAACTCCTCTTCAGGCCATTATTTCAAAGTTCACATTTATCAATTTTGTAAAAATCTAAAATCAAAGGACTTCATTTCAAAATGTGATATATCCATTTAAGAAAAAGTTAATTGATCTAAATTTTAAATAAACAGATACACATACATGTTAATACATCTTTTAAAATGTTAATATTCTGTCACAAACTGTCAGAAATTACTTTGTAAGTGAATGTGGCAAATTTATTCAAATGGTGAAGATCTCATTTGGGAATTAAACTCTTCAATTATTTAGTATCTCATGACCTTTATAAGTGAAATGTAAAGGCTAGAAGCTTGGCTTTTATCAGTTGGGAGATGACATATTCCACTGTGTGTGTGTGTGTGTGTGTGTGTAAGCAGGCACACTAATTTTTTTCCCTGAGAATGTGCGTGCGTATCCTAGTTGTAAGACTAGTGGAAGAGGGGTACACTGCTCAGTCCCCATAACAAAAAGCAATGTGCATTTGGCCAAATTGGAATGCAAGAGAGAGCCACAAAGGTTGTTTGTATCCCAGTGTGCAGCGGCGGCTGGGTGAAGGGTTGTGGGTAAAGCGTATTGGTAAGGTTCCCAGCCAACTTGGCACGCCTTTTCAACTTCTCTTTACCCTTCTGCCTTTTCATGGTGTGGAAGAACAAAATCCCGCACCATTGTTGTATAACTCTGATATTTTCATTCAAAAATATCTCTTGTTTCCACTAAAAGTCTGGCAATTCTTCCCAGAATCATCTCTCAATATGCAATATTGAGAGAGAGTTTATATTGATAAATGCTGCAATACGTGCATTGATCCATACACAGTTTCTTACAATTCCTTACAATGGTAGACGTCTTACAATAATGAAAATTCAGAAAATTAGAATGTCTTGTTTTGGAAAGGATTATTATTTTACTATAACAAATAGTTTAATCTTAAAAAAGGGTGATTTCATGTGGACTTTTATTAAATAAGGCACAACAGCTTAAAAAGAATCACTACTTCCTCCTTTTCATTCTCTAGAAATGTCGCTTTTCAGTGCAGTACACTTTACTGGTCATTAAAGGGGTCTCAAGGACCTCGCACTTGGGGTGTGACAGGTGGGGAGACAAATCTTGAAGCTGGCCCTCAATTAGCAAGCCACACGTCCTTTGGAAAAAGGTGGAACTCCATAAAGAGACCTTAAAGACTGGCCTCTGTTCACTCCGCTCCGACCCCTTGACCTCGGGGTCACAGGCCACAATACAGTCCCATCTGGAGCAGTGTTTATTGGCCCTATGATGGAGGGGAAGGACACCAACCCGCAGCATTCATGCCATGCCATGTCACTCTATTGAAGGCCTGAGAACCACGGTCCTGATCCACCAGAACCACCTCTCTGAACATCCACAAATCTTTATGAATTCAAATTCACAAGCTGATGAGGGCTGCTAATATGGTCCTGTCTTTGTTGACTCAGTTGGATTGGTAGGAGGGAGGGTTGCACCCATACATACTCACAGTGGGGGAGCTGCCCGCTGCACCCACATCTTGTATTGTTGGTTACTGAGCAGCACTAATGTGGAGCTGTTTGGGGTTAGCTGCCTTGCTCAAGGGCGCATTGCTGGTAGTGGTTGGGAAGGGAAAGTGCTTCTCATTTACCTTCATGTGACATTGCTATCATTTCTGCATGCATACACACGTATAGGAATATTACACACATGTGCATGCACAAGCTGCTAAACGTTTGATCAAAAAAAGATTTCTAAATCGTGGTTTTTGTTTTTCTAATCAAATGTTAACGTAACATGACCAAACGTTAGTGCTGACCAACACTTGGGGTGTTTTGGCAATCTATCTGCTGTGATTTAAATCTGTTAAAAAGGCACAGCAGCCTAAAGTATGAATACTGTGGACTGGTGGGAGTTGAGATGCATTTTCTAACAATGATATATACAGTATATAGACATGCCTTGCACATTATGCTGAAGGATTTTTCCCCCTGAAAACCTGACTTGTGGACAGACCATCATAAATATATACATTTCCCTTGCAGCTGCAAACTGTCTCATTTAAGGCATTTCATTTCTTTAATTGGAAAAGATTGACTAGTACACATTAATTTGATAAGTAGGCTACTTATGTCTTATGCCTCACAGACATGCTATAGAGAATAATAGGGTCAGTGTGACTCTGTGGGAATCCAGGGCCCGTGAGAACCAGTCCAAACATATAAGTTATAGCTTAAATAACTGGAAGTGCTTAAATAATCAGAGGTGCTTAAATAACTAGAAAGGAACATGGACATGTAGCGTAAGGTCATAGACATGATACAGATATCACACTTGATAGAAGCATGACAGTACATTGATATCAATGTGTAGGCCATTTACCTTTACATTTTACATTTCAGACATTTAGCTGATTGTCTTATTTAAAGTGACTTACACTGCTAAGATATTAGCAGCCAATAGTAAGAAGTGCAAAACCACAGTATCTAGACGCAACAAATATATATCTTCATAGAGTGACATGATAAATATGTACGTCTGCAATCCATGTATCACACATCTCACTACGGACCAGCTGAATTCATAGTGGTAGATTGTAGCATTTCAGCTTTTCCTTGCCACAATCATAATATGGTGCAGTGTGTTAACGCAGATCAAACAGATTGAATTGGCTATCCAACCATCATTAGTGTCAGTCATTTTGCCATCAGTTTCCCATGAACTATTCCAACAAATCATGGCACAATGATGCCATCTGCTGGCACAATAATGGTTCCTGTGGCTGTGACTGTTGATACCCAGGGGACATGTTTGCATTTGTAATAGCTGTAAACCTTAAGGTGAAACAGAACGTAAGGTTACAATATAACTCAGTGTTCTCTGAGGGAGTTTCTCCACCCAGTTACATATACCGCCACCTGACCGCCAGCCGGCTGGTTGATGTGGATCGTTCTTTTAAGGTCCCAGAGAAAACTTTTGCAGATCTATATTCTTTTTACTCATGTTCAAATTCCATCTAGAAATGAATTATGATGACTGGTAAAGGCATTATTCATTACACGACCAATTGTGTTTATTTTGTATTTTCTTTAACCTGCATCATTCCAATCTCACACAGCTTCAGTAACATTTTCACCACACCTTCACTACTGACACGCAGCCCACAGAACAGGTGAATAACAGTGTTAACATGTGCATGCACATTTGCCTGGCAGTGAGGCATCAGTTTTCTAAATAACATCTAAATGCATTCTCTTCCATCCCTTCAGTCTCCCCCATTCCACACGTCCCTGTCTGCTTTCCATTTCTTGCTTCCAACTTCAGCCATCTTCTCAAATTACAGTCTACACCCAATCCACAAACATCATATTACTAGTTTAGACCAAGTGTTTAGATGTGGCAGCCTCCTGTTTTGGCATTATCTCCTATCCCACAGTGTAAAACATCCAAAGGGCCATCTGCTCTGGTCAGTGAATGCTGGGTGTGGTTTGGGCCTGAGAACTGAATGACAGCAAATCCAGAAGGCTGCCATTTTTTAAGCATCTATCCCAGTAACATATGAAATGAAGCACAAACACAGTGTTAAGGGTGGCAACATAAAACGATGATTTAATCACTGCTCTGTTCTACAAAACTTTATTACAACATAAAGCTGATGAACAAAACTGAGTCTGTAGGAAATGAAAGGAAGGTATCTGTCAGTGAGATGTGGACGGCTTGTGAACATGTGCATTTATATTTATTGAATAAAAGCATGGTTGCCTTTGTGCTCAATACTGATTGACTATGTGCTTTGTAGTTATATATATTTCTTGTCAAAATTCAAAGATGAATTATTTTTCATTTTTTTGAAAACTTTCTCTTGCATATCATGCAAGGGTCTTGAAGACTTTAGCACCATTTTGTAAACGGTTCTTGGTTGGTCTGACAAAATAAAGAAAAAATGGAAAAAGCTAACATGAGTGAATAGTGTTTTATGTTGTGGGATCAAACGTCCCTTAGATATGAAGGTGCAGTTGAATAACATACAGCATTTTTTAAAGCCAAATGCTTCATGTAGTCAGTTTTAGAAAGCAGACCTGCTGTTAACGTCACTTACCCAAGCAACTCTCCTGTGTGTGTCTCACCTAAGTTGGCCTAGTGGGAATTCCAAACCAGTTTTTAGTCATTACATTCAGCTCTGAAACGGATTGTTCATATTGATGATGTGGGTGAAAGTAATTTAAGTGAGATCGGGATCATAATAACAATGCAGAATCTCTCCAGCTCTTAGCCTACAACTAAACTGAACAAAATGAAGTAGAAAATAATATAAAGGATATTAAAAAATCTGAATGTTTGCCTTTAAATAAATGACGACTCCCTCAGGATTTCAGTACCGTTCAGTAAACTCTGAGTATTAATACACTCTGTGACCTATGGTCTCCTTGGTTAAGACTACGGTTCGTTGTGGCCTCTGTCTCTAAGCTGTCCCAGTATCCTTTGTCCTGTTTGAGTATTCATTGGTAAAAGCATCTGATTCTTTTCACCTTGTCATGTTACAACAGCAGAATTTAAGAAAAGGCGATGAGGAAAGTAATGTGAGTTTTAAAACTTGATGTCCCAGTATTGTGGCGGCTCCTTTGTGGCTTCAGATTCATCATCGATTGCATCAAGGCTTCCGGTGGTCAGCGACGTCACTCCGGGGGCCTGAGCAGTGCTTCCTGCCTCTGAAAGGAAATCCCCCCAGGAAACGTGTACAGTGAGGCCAGTTTGTAAATCCAAATTGAAAACAAAAGGAGGATTAGAGTATAATAGTAGTTTTGAATACTGATGGGAATGTGACCTGCACAAAACAAAAACAATGCATTGAATTTACAAGAGGACAATCAGGCATCCAACCCTTTGGACTGATTAACTTGAGGCCATTCGCTTGCCCTTCATATCCCCAGAGATAGTGCACTCTGCCATATAAAGTACAACCTCATAGTCACTATATCAATTAATATCCAACATCTAGAACCGTCAGTATTTTTTAACAGCGCGATGCCTAAACAGTGCTGTTTGTATGAGTGAGGGCATAATTGAAATCAGAGAAAATGTCATTGAAGTTAAGATGATGAGTTATGATGGTATTGGTGAAATGTTGTGTTTTCCTCACAGGGTTACCTACCAGGGATGCATAGCATCTGGGGCTCCTCCCACTTGCCCCCAGCTAGGCACCTGACCAGAGGGTTTTGTCTCTGTTGGAAACCCTGGGCGCAGTAATAGCGGACAACTGAATCCGTCCTGTATCTCTGTCGAACTCTTCCAAAAATGGACGCATTTTGGACTTTGGGTGGTGGACCACATGAGGCTGTTGGAAGAGTTAAAACATCTGAGATCTTCATTGCAAGCTTGCATCGTCCTCATATGAGTGTCAAAATAGATCAAGACATAAATTCTAAGCTGATTGGGGCTTGAATTTTTATTTCAAAACTGTCCACTGTCCAATATTGTCAATCAGCAATAAAAATTGAGTGGTTTGAGTGGCAGAAATCATTGATGTATGTAGCAGCCCAGACAACCACATGAGGGAGCTGAAACCATTAACAAATACCACGGTGAGACGTCTGTGGTTAAAACGATGAATTCTGTGTTGAGGACGGTTATTATTACTCACAGGTGCCTTTCTTGCAGGTGTAGGCTAGGTGATAGTTGCATGGCACGTCGCTCCAGCGCCCGGCATCATGCCATACCATCACCACACAGTCTTCCCCAGACAGAAAGTAGCTGTCAGGCTGCCCTCTGTACCAGTTCTCATAGAGCTATGTGCATGGGGAAGAGAGACAGGTGAGTTCAATTCCTCCAAAAGTAGTTCTGAGGGATGTGCATGCAAGGACACAGTAATAAAAGAAAAAGTAAATGTAATTCTGTTATACCTCTTTTTACTATCTTGTATGTTGCTAAGTTGTGTTGCTGTGTTCATGATGTCATATCACACTAAAATATCATGCTCTTCAGGCATGATATGCCTAAAGAGTCACTGTTTGTTAAATTATGGGCTTTGAAATTAAATGAATGGCGGTGTCTACTATTAAAAAAAAAGTGCCAGAACAATTTTTTTTTCTCCTTTTTCCCGCAGTGTGCTTGTTTCTTTCTTGTGATGCATTGTGCAATGTTTGGAGTTAAAACACCTGTAACCAACGGTATTATATGGACTTGTCTTTGAAGAGCACAGACACACTCCTCCATTTCTTTTATTCCTCACCAGTGGGTTGCCATCAGACCAGCAGAAATCTCCCTCAATAGTCTTATCATTCAGTCCAGTCCACTGGTATTCTTTATAGTTGCCTGGTGAGGTAGATAATAAGACATAATATTCAGTCTACAATCCATCACAATCCATAATAACTAACTAAGTACCATAAGTACACCTAAGTATTCAATTTAGGCTAAACATTAGCTGGTTCCCCATATATGGACTAAGCTTAGTGCTAAAAGAGATTGTTATGGAATAAAAAGAAAGGGTTTGAGGAGTTGGGAAGACTAGAATTCAGCTTAGCAATCTATGTCCACCAAATCACAAATCCAAAACCTGAAACCTAACAAAGAAAGTTGCTTCATGTTGCCCACCCCTACAGACTAATGTGCACCCTGTTGCAGTAATGGCTACCCCGGTCAACCTACTGTCGATGAAACTCTGTTCCTCGGGGGTCATGATGGACACCAGATGTGCCCCCACCATGCGACAGTGCTGCTCCGCCACCTCCCAGCTCAGACGCTGGCTGAAGTGGCGGTAGCAGAAGCCATGGAACTTATCCCAGCCTGGTTCACATTGCTCCAGGTCTGAAAGGAAGGAGGAGACAGGGCACTCAAGAGCCTGAAGACACTGTAACAGGTTTCACTCAGTTGTTGCAGATGTGACTGTGAGCGTTCCTCCTATTTACTGAGTGCTGATCTACGCACATGTAATGTAAATATATGAATATAATGTATCTGCATGACTTTTGCAATGTGTTGTTAGTTCTAGACAAAAATGTATCTGTTGTGGGCATAACTATAGATTAGATCCATTTTTTTTTTACCATGTATTTACATCATAAAAACATTATAGTATGGCTATTACTATTAAAGGGAACCTTCAGCCACTCTTAGCACACTGAAAATGTTTTCATGTGAGAGTCAAACAGTTTTACAGGCATGACAAATGGTAAGCAATCTCCACAGCAATAGAGCAGAAAGCTCACCAGTCTGACAGAAGTCTCCTCCGTAGCTTGGCAAACAGAGGCATTTAGTGCGTCCGCTGTATTCAGTACATGTGCCTCCATTGAGACACGGGTCTTCCAGGCAGGCATCTGAAACAGAGCGAAAGTCAGTCCAACTATCTCTGCTGCTGTAACTACACAAGCGCACGTGTCAGACTTAGAGTTTGTGTATCATATTATTCATAGTAACTTATATAGGGAGACATTTGTAAGAATGTGAAGTAGAAATGCAAGGAAGAGAAAGATTGGGTGGTTTGGGTGGTTACAAAAGAATGTTGATTAAAGGTACAAAAGAACAAGGCTTTACACAATATATAATGGTATGAAGAGAGGAGCAAAGGATTTATGGCATTGTTCTTCTCTTTAAAACCCTTAAAAGTACTTTTCATGTACTTCTCATGAACCTTTTCTAAAATAGCTTTAAAGGGGAAAAGCTTCAGACACACATCTGCAGTTGGAACGACATACTAAAAGCATCATGACCCAAATGGGCCAATAGGTGGCAGTAGAGTGCAAACCTCAGAGACCAGCAGACAAAAACAGCAGAGAAAAGCTTCTGCAAAGACCTCTAATGAGAGTGAAGCCGGTGGTCAGTCTTTGATTCATCTATAAAAGGTTGTGAGTCATTACCCTTCAAATGACAGAGTCTTCTCCCTTCTATTTTCTTCTCATCTGCTCTACTTCCTCAATACCATTCTCCTTTTAAAGATGACATGTTTCTGTGATACTTGTATAAAGTGCAGACTAGAAGAAGCTAAACTGCATTGTGATTGTTGAAACAACCAAGATAGGTAGGTAGGCAGTAGCAAGATCACAGAAGTGAAATAGATTTGCAGAAGAAGTGTAATTCTCATCAGGCCTCAGTAATAACAAAGTTGATCTGGGCTCAGCTTACCAAAAGTATGTTACTGTAGCAGTAAGATGTTTTTAGCTACACCGTGAGCCAATGAGACAAAGATGATCTTATTGTTGTTGATATCAATATAGTCAGTAAAAACTTTGTATTTCCAAAAAGTTAACTTGGGCGGTGGGTATGATTTGGGGGATGGTGTAATGACTGTGACTGCTTTGTGATAAGTTAGATGTTTTTTTCCATTTCCGAATGTGTTTTGATTTTTGATGTGTAAAAATAAAACCAGCACAAGACTGGATAAAAACCTTTCAGAAGTAGCCTATTATCAAACACAAACACATTTTATAATGAAAAGCAGGGATTAAGGTGCACAGCTGCAGTGTTTGGACACGATGCGTTGTTCTTGCAGTGAATCTTGGCATTTCCCATTTGTTCTCATTGGCCAAGTCACCATCCAATGCCTCCTCGGTTGGCAAGTGAACTTCTGGGATGTTTAATCGTCTTGAAAAATCCTTTGGTGCACAGGAAGTGATGTGATTTACATTTCCAGCAGCAGCAGCAGCGGTTTGTTTGGAATAAATAGATGAATATGTTGGCAATTGGCATGAGCAGCGATAGCCATCATGGCTGACCAGACAAAGAAATGACTGGCACCTAGAGAAACTTAAACTTTATCTACAGAAAATCAAAGTAAAGGGACGTCAAAAACAACCCCCAAAAAAATACGAGGATCTCAATGATTACCCTTTTAACTTACAAACTGAACAAAGTCAACCATTTACAAAAACAAATAGGGGTAATGCCAATGCTCCAACACCTCAGTAGAATGGAGCCCTCAAATTTGTTTAACTGGGAAAAGGTCCCAGGACTATTTTGATGCCATTTCACCCGGATTATGTCGGGTGTTTTTGTAGTGTACTGCGTACTGGTGCACACAAGATGTACGCTTCAGCAAGCTTGATGCCTGATGCACATGCATGGGAACTACCCATGGCAAAGCCACAATGGAAGGTGAGTTAGCTAGTTTTAGAAAACAAATCAATATAATTTATGGTTTGCATTGTACAGTTATTCCTGTTACGATTTAATGATGTAGCTTTCACTCATTCATTGACCTACACACTTCTGCAAACATACTCTCATTCACTTTAGGTCTCACTCTCACCCCATCTTTCGCATTCTCCTTCACTCACAAACCCCCTTCATAAACTAACTTCTTCCCTCCCATTACTCCCATTTGGTCATTATTCAAAATGTGAAGACTAAATTGAAAAAAGAAAAACAACACATAGATAACTATGTTCTGTTCAAGACAAGTTCAGGAGGTGATGAGTGCAGCCAGGTCAAGATCGATGACCCAGTGGAGATGGCCAACACTATCTACAACAAAACCTTTTCATTTCAAGCTGATGAAGTCCTCGTTTTAATCTGAATGGAGTCCTTATGGATGCAATTTCACATGTTAGTAAATTCCCTCATGGGACAGTTGAATTCAATGTCAGTTTCCCTCAAATTTGTACATACTTATGTATCAGTGAATATTCACAGTTGTTTGTTTCCCCAAGACTTTTTTGGAAAACTGTGTCCATCTGTGCATTTTGTGTTGCCAAACCCATGTATGGATGATTGCACTCTAGATCTCTTGTCCCAGCCAAAGGTTAGTTAATGAAAGACTGCGGGCCAAAAATAGGATGTTGGATTTTCAATGTGATTTTCTAAATTTATCAAAGAAGGCTTAATGTGGGTCAAAATGAGGTTATGTGCATCCAAATAGAAAATAAAACATTTTCACAAGTGATTTTGGTTCATTTCTTTCCTCCAACACCCTATAAACAAGAGATCTATGGTGTGGTGTCTATCATACCATATCACTGCAGCATATTGATGGTGTTGAGTGAATCGGCTCTCTACCTTTTTTCTGCTGTGAGTTAAATACTGAGCTATCTATTTTTTTGCCAATATATGGAAGGCAATAAATGTCCTACACTAACTGGTCTACTGTGAATCATGTGGTGCATTCAAGGAAAAGAACCATCCAGGTTGCGGGAAAGTGAACAATTGGGATTCGGAAAATGTTACATAATGGAGATTCTTTTCAGGTTTTCAGTATAAAAATGGAACTTGTGCAATTGTGAGCATAAAACACTCTTGCCAATAGGTGTGAATGTGAGTGACTGTCCATCTGCGTTCGCCCTGTGATGGACTGGCGACCTGTCCAGGATGTTTCCCTGCCTTCCAAACCACTCAATGAGTGCTTTGCCATTTGTACTGGTACTGAATGGCAGTCAGTACCAGCTTTCCTGTTCAAATGATGCAAACCTGCTGAGTGGAGGCTTTCCAGAGGTTGTGTCAATTTCAATGCTGCAAACATGGTTGATTGGAAAGATTTAAGGAATTGTTAAGACAGGAGTGCCAGTCAAGTCTATTTGTAATGCAATAACTGGCGCTAATCTGAAACTGCTTGTAAAAATGGTTAGAATCCAATTCAGCACAGCCCTGCTTTGTTTGTACAGGAGACTGTTATTATCTTAGGGTCCTGTTTACTGAGGAAAATGTTTGTAACTACCCACCATGAAATTTAAAGTGGCAGCAAGCAGCTCTTTTAATGGTCCATTTATCTCAACACACCCGTTTCTGCAGCTGCCATTTTGAGTTGTAGTAACCCATGTGTGTATACATACTACTGACGGAACAATTCTCCAGAGTTGTTAAAGTTGAAACTAAAACATTTGAAACTGAAGGGAAAAAACAGATTTAACAATCACGATAGGCAATAAAGAAGCCTTGATTAGTTGATTTTATCGTTCTTGTACCTACAAACATGTACAAATTTTGGAAGACTGATTAAATGAGTGAACATGACTTTAGTATGAGAGTAACGACCCTTAAAGGACCTTTCAAAACACATAGTGTTAAAGGATACTACTCACAATACACTGAACACCTTTTGTGCTTACAAACATAATATCCTGTGCTTTCATCACTAGACTGTCTAGTATAGCAATGGAGATCTTAAAATGTGATAAAATAGTACAATAGTTAACTAAACATTTGATGACCTGACAGTTTAGAGATTCAATATCTGTGCAACAATATCATCTATAAAACATTATTGCAATTGCATTGGTCAGTGCTGTTACATTCAACATTAATGCTGTTACATTCAAGAGAAAGATCAAGTCTCTTATCCAGTTACTTCCAGATTACTGCAGAAAATATTGTCTGTGATTTTTGACAGCCAGAAGAAAGTGATGGTGATGATAATTTGTACTTGTATAGCTCAGAGATAGGGTACCCTCTGAAAGTAAAATCCACTAAAATCAATGTCAAGGTACTAAATTTCAGAACACCAATGCTTTATCATTGGTAATCACTCTTGCAGGGGAAAATCATTGTAGAAGAAGAATTGAAACATTCATTCATAGACGTACCAAATAATACAGTACTTCATAGAAGTCAATCTTTGGATGAGGAAAAACACATCATGCACAACAAGACTGGTTTGTTGACAAATGTCAAATGGGAGCTGTCCCAGGTGTAAGTGTCTTGGGCGATCACAAGGAGAAGGGTGAGGAGTGTTTTAAGGGGAAGAGGGAAGAGTCAGAAGGGTGAGTGGGCTTGCTGAGACAAAGAGTGAGACAAACGTAGAGGTGTGGGAAGTCATTTGAAAGGTTGTGGTTTACAGAGAATGGAGCAAGGCAGGTTGGGCAAGGGAAAGACCAGGGATTTAGTGCATCGTCGCGTCGAGTAGCAAGAGGAGGGCGGTTAGGTTGATTAGAGTGGCTTTAACATTACCTGAAAGTTTCCCTGTACCGTCTACAGCAGCCCTCTCATTGGGCAAGATAAGCAGGGTGGGCAGCTGGGTGTGACTAAATTCAAGATCCACCCGACTTTGATCCACTGGTGGTATAAGGGCTGTCACCTTCTGTGGCTCAGCTGTCTCATGGAAACCTTTTGGTGTTGTGGTGGTTGGGCTCCAGGTGTGTGTGGTCCACTGTACAGAGGTCGTCATGGTAGCAGCAGCAGGCTCTGTACTCGAGAGGTCTGGCTCTGCTGAGGAATCTGGAGTTACTGTTGAGGACATGGAAGAGTGTTCTCTGCTGTACTCAAGATCATCTAAAGACTCTTGTGGTCCATAGGTGGTGGGCAGCAGAGTCCAGTTAGATGTTTGGGAAATGAGTGGGAAGACGGTAACTTCCTCTTCCATGGTTGGTGTAACTGTGACAGGTTCATGTCCACTTCCCTCTTCATGGTCAGCAGTTGTAGGATCCACATGCAGCCTATAAACTGACGTTTCATACCCTGCAGTGGAGGAATCAATAGGCAGCTGGGAGGTGTTGGACAGCTCTGGAGATTCAGTGGTGGTGGTTAAACCTGCTCCAGAATCAAGGGGCTCTTCAGACTTTGCTGGTAGCAGCTGCTTTTCTCCAGAGGACACCCTTTCCAGAGTGTCGTCAAATTCTAAACTAGTACTGCCTTCCTGTCTAGAAATGGAGGAATCCCAGGGATCTGCTGTGGTGGAGTACACATCCAGGCCCAGTTCTTCAGAATGTTGCGGGCCAGATGAAATGCTCGGATCTGGAAGTTCAGTCTGAGACTCAGAGTGGGTGGAGGTGGTGGCCGCACCAGAAGATGACAGGTGAGGCATGAGGTCAGAAGTGGCGGATTCTGGTGTGGCAGGGGGTCTGTCTGTTCTGACATCCAGGTCACTCTCTGGAAATGAACACAGGGTATTGTGAGAGCTGAGTAAATATGCTACTTACATATTTATGTTTATTCTGTGCAGCAACAGAAAATTGATATCATATTGGCCATACCTTGGGAAATGTCTCCAGACCCATCCAGAGGGAACCACATTGAAGTTAGTTCCGCGATGGGAGACAGGGTGGATTGCACTGGTTGGATAAGAAGCTCTCCTACCTCTTCTGGGGACTGAGTAGAGAGAGATATCTGTACAGGTTCTTCTACTACTGCCTCTTCCAGCTGTAATTGAAGCATGGGGTTAAGGGTCATAGGGGTGGATTCTGTGATATTATCCTCTTGACTGTGGTTGCTGTCTGTTTTGCTGTAATTGGCTTCTAATCTGTCAAAATCCAAGTTGATCTCAGGCATTGGTTGGAAGTGCTTCGAGCCATCAGATAGCTGGGATTGTTCTTCAAGGTTTGTCTCTGGCATTGGCTGGTAATGCCTGTGAGGCTCATACGATGGCTCAGGGAATACTGGGGTGTTTTCCAGCTCAGGCTGGCTTAGGCTGAAGTTCCCTTTGTCGTGGGAATCTGTCTCATTGTTGGCACTGGGCAGTAATGAAGTGGGATATAGGGAAGTGTAGGTGTCTGTGCTGTTGGTGTCTCTGGGTAGTAATGCTGTAGGATGTTGGGAACTATACTCCATTTCTACAGAAGGTGAAGTTTCATCAAAGGGTTGGAGGAGTTCCAATGAAGATGTAATGTTGAGGGGAGACTCTGTTGTGTCTGACATAACTGTTGGGGATGTTTCAACCAGGTCTTCCCCAATGGAAGGGCCTGAGGAAATGGGGTGTGACTCCAGGGCACTCTGAGCCTCTCGTTCCACTTGCTCAGAGTGTTGGCTTAATTGCAGTTCTTCATCTGTTTCCGTAAGAATGACCACATCTTGTCCAATGTCCTCAGGCTCTGTGGACATGTAGTCCATGGGAGAGTCAGTGTGAGCATTTCCATTATCTGTAGAGGATAGATAAGTAAATGCAAAGAAGAATTATAGAGGACACATTCATTTGTTTTTGTCATTGGTATATTTTAAATGTTTATGTCCACCTTGTTTCATTTGTATTACAAGCGTATCAGCCATACCAATTAATGAATGTACTGTATCAGAAGACCCAAAATGCACACCTTTGAAACAATAAACGTCATGACGGCTGGATGGTTCTGGGAAGCCTGTTTGGTTGCTGAAGCGGTAGAGGGTTTTTACGCCAGCCTGGGACCCTCCGCAGCGCTCCCTGGGAGTTATGATGGGGTAGCGCACACTGCCATCAGACAACCAGCCAGGGCTGCAACAGTCCAGTCCCTCACTCCATGCCGAGTACAGCTGGCCTGTTGTAGCAAGCTTCGCCCCTGCAGCTTGGCAGTAGGACTGTGCCTCCTCAAATGACAACTGCTGTGGGATGGGGTTGTGGAACACCTCCCCTATAAACACAAAATATTTCAAAGGTGTAACATGGATTTTTTTTTTCCATGTTACACATGTCATACATTAGAATACACTATTGTCATATTGTTTACTTTGGAAAAGAGCATTTTTGCTGTTATTCTCAGAACTGAATAATGAATATTGGACTAATCTCTAATCTCTTATTCTTCTGACTTGTGATAGAAACTACCCTTGATAATAATATCTGCTGTTGTATTCACTGTCTTCCACATAAGATAAAGATTAAGGAGATACATTGCTATCAGTAGGATCATTTATCTTCCTATAATTAAAGGTATTAACAACAACTCATACCATCAATTTGCTCCACATAACAGTACACATCAAATAGATCGGCTGGATCCAATGTCCCATAGTTCCTCACTCCTGGTTGCCCATCCATGTCTCCATAGCAACCTTCACGAGGCACTTGGATTGGGTACCTGTGGAAGTGGTGCAAGTATGGAAACAATCAGCATTTCCTTCAGATGGTTATATTAAGGGTAAGGTTAGGATTGAAATTCTGACTTTGGTAGTTTCAGTCAAAAGTACACTGTATATTGAGCCATTTACAAAACTGGTGAGATACCTGACAGACTGGTCTGCCAGCCAGCCAGCATCACACTGCTCATAGCCATCATAATAGGCTGCCAGCAGCTGGTCAGGAGTGGCAATCTGTGCCCCAATGCCCTCACAAGCCTTCTGGGCCTGGTGGAAGGAAAATGCATAGCGACCCAAGGCATCTCTATAGTGGAATACAACACCTAAACAAACAAGCAAGCGCATACAAACACACACACACACACATACACAAACATACACATTATTAACACATCTACACAAAAATGTTCTGGGATAATAGCATTTTACACAGTAAAAAGACATACCTACACCAAATAATAGCAAAAGCAGCCACAGTGCATGCCTTCTATATCCCATGAATGCACGCATACCTGTCAATGTAATGTCTAATTTATCAAGCACACTCCGAGTATGAGCCATGTCTGAGGAGCAGTGACCCAGGGTGCTGCAGCCTACAGAGAGCTGTGACAGCATACTGTTTAATATTTTGTCTCCATACTCTTTTAGACTGATTAAACATTAAAGAACATAATGTATTTTCAGCCATTTTGAGTGATCCTTGCCAGCATAGCAATTTCTCCCACTAAAGCTATGCTGATGACACCTAACTTAACCTTACTTTTCATTCTTCTGAAACTCAGGCTTTGATGTGCATCTCTGCTGGCCAAACAGACATCTTCTCACCACCTCAAGCTCAACCTTGACATGAGTGAAATAATCTTCTTCCCTAGCAAATCTTCCTCTCTCCATTATTTCTCCATCACAATGTAGACTCATACATTACAACATCTTCTCAAACAGACTCATCCTCACCAGGGAATAAGCCCAGATCTTTGTTAAATTTCTACTCACCTCCCATCTCACCTAATACAACTTTGTCCTGCTGGGCTTTCTGGGCACTTCAGCACTTATAACTCATTCACCATATTGACTATAACCCTCATTGTCTTCATCCATATCAACTTCTCTTAAATCTAGGCAATTGAGCTGGACTACACATAAATAGATACACCCACAAAAACATCTTTTAAAGTGTGCTAGTATGATATCTTTCATTTTGTTACCTTTGACCTTGAGTTGTACAAGGTCATTGGCATCCTCCAGGCCCTGCTGAACCTCACAGCGATAGTGACCTGAGTCGCTGGAGCGCAAATCCCCCAACCACAGTGAGAGGTCGTCATCAGAGGAAGTGTAGTTGAGCAAGGCGGCGCGGTCTCGGTATGCCTCGTTGATCTTCACTCTCTGACCCCGCGCCACCAGGATCTCCGTCTCCACCCCATTGGACACCACACTCCACTTGACCCGGGGTAGTATAGGGGGTAAGGAGGGGGTGGATGTGGGGGACAGGGACACCAAGCAGGGGATGGTGATGGAGCTGCCCAATGGGGCAAAGACGAGGGCTGAGTGGGGGATGCTCACCTGGAGCTTTCGGACATCATCTGAGAAGAAGGGGGATAGAAGGCCAGAGGTTTTTTAAACTACCCTCTCAGGGACCAGCATAAACACTAAAAGACATTACATATTAAGTTGGAACACAGTATTTTCTTAGATATTTTAAAACATAGCCTGTATACATAGTAAAACATGATAATCCATAACATGAGAAAATGTAGCAGTACCATGTGCATATGGAGTTTGGGCAGGGAAGGCCAAAGTGAGATGGCAAACTGCACAGAGTAGTGGAAGAAGTTGTCTATGGAGATAAAAAAAAGACAAACACAATAAGAATGAACATACGATAAAAATGCTACAGATGAAGATTAATAAAGCATTTGTAAACTAAACTCGGGGAGAAATCATAAAAATGATGCTGACAGGTAAGTTATCGTGTGTTCGGATTTCAATTTCACACACATTTAACCTTTAATAGGCAAAGCGAGTTCTGATAGTCTAAGTCATGTACTGTTGTTGGTTCAGCTGATAGGTGACATGCTCCATTGACCTGACCAAATTGATTCATGGGAAGATTTAAGGTCACCACTTACACACGCTCGTATATGTTGTGTAGCTGTGCATCCACCTGTTTTTGTTCCACTCAGTTGTTACCCATGGATGGTTTGTAGTCTTATCACACATATCCCCTTACATATGGAAAAGAGTGGAGAAATACGAGGACAGAACCATGTTGACATTGTAAGATTTTGTTTCCTCCTTAGCAAATTATTATGTGTGCTTGTTATGCTTTACTCATTGGCAACAAAAGGGAGCACTGAATAGAGTTGAACCGTAGTGCCAATGACTGCAATAAATGGTGACATTTATGATGTGAGGGATTCCTGCATTTTTATGGGTCATGAAACACAAAGATAAATTTAAAATTTAGATCCTCGGTGAGAATGGCAAGACATGAAAGGGACTACAGAATATAATGCTAGTAAATTACCACAAAATACGCCTGTGGGGGTGAGGAAGAAAATAAATATCATTGTGAAAAGGAAACAAACATAGAAATAATGTGTGTACTTTCCATAGATTGGATTATGATTAGCATTGGGAGAAAATCAATGCAACCCACTAATTTTGGCCTAAAGGTTCATTTTCTTTAGATATCATAACTTTGGCATGAATTTGGTAGTAAACTCAAATTTTGTGTGTAGAAAACGTTTACACAAAGCCCATGAGACACTGAAAACCCTTTTACAAAAGCCAGACATAGAAAGGATCAACTTCCCCGGCTTCCAGAGGGAAGCTGGGAGCACAAGCGACTGACCACAAGCATTCATCACCTCCGTGAGTTAATGACACGTCTCTTCAGCCCAGAGGCATCCTGCCAGCTCTCCATCACCAGTCTGGCCCTGTTATTAACCCAGCAGGCATGGCAGCCCGCTCACAGTGACCTCACACGACCTCCCTGAGGCAGCCATGATGGAGCTGGAAACGTTCATTCATCATTACAAAGCAGTGTTCAGGGGTTTTAAGACCCCAAATCGCTTTTGATGGTTGTTAAGAGTTTAAAGTACTTTTAGGATTCAGAAGTGTGATAGCATGAAACTTTTTGAAAACTTTTTCTATGTCTATAAAATGTATGAAAGTATTTCTTCTCAGGTTATCAAATCACTCATAAAGGGGAGATGTCAATAAGCGGTGGTAATGGCATAAAGAAGGATTTTAAGCCTTCAGACATTTCAGACAGTTTATGAAAAAGGGAGTGCAAGCCAATATTAGGGTGGTTCCTAATATACTCTTATTTCAATGTAGACATTTGTGCTTGCCTTCCTTTTAATGAGGGACTCTTAACAAAGACGTCCAAGACCCTTTGACTGTTGCTGATGCCACCAACACAATAGGACTTCCAAATCACACTCTTTATAGGCAAATGGTAAAAAGAGCTTCTGAACAAATCCATAGCTAAGCACAGAAGAAGTACTGTGTGTATGTGTGTGTGTGTGTGTGTGTGTGTGTGTTTGTGTGTGTGTGTGTGTGTGTGTGTGTGTGTGTGTGTATGTGTGTGTCAGCAGAATTGGCTCCATTGCTCCAGTCTTTTCTGTCAAGATAAAGTTCTAATGAACAGACCTCTGAATCATTTCCCCGCAGACTCTGCCGCATTATGAGCCCCATACATTTAGCCAGCTCGTCAGCCATCTTGACATCACTACAGCACAGTATCTAGTATATAGTACAAGAATCTCCGCACAATATTACAAAGACTGTCTTCTCTACTGTTAAAACTGAAGTCGAAATTTTGTTTAAAACAGTGGAAACGTCATTGAGGCCAGAACCACTGTAAAGGAGGTAACTTGGTGAGGTGAGGGCGTTTGTCAAACCACAAAATCTATGTTTGCTGCATCTGTATATCAAATCCATTGTTCTTAAGAGTTGGTACAAACACAGCTCACTAACTTGTGTCATAAATGGCCTTGTATGGTGGCAGAATAAATGTTTTCTGTTTCCTCGCCAGCTGGGTGGACTCCACAGCCTGGTATCACTATTAGTATTCTTGACAAGAAAACTCACAAAAAGCGAGCAGTGGGCAAGGAGGACAGCTGCACACTGTGCTTTCACTTTATACCAACCCCCTTACAAAAAGCCTCGGGGAAAATTAAAGGACGGGGCACTGGCACACTTGCTTGCTTGCTTTTTTCTCTTTTCTTTCTCTCGCTCTCTTTTCTCTCTTTTCAAGGATGGAAAATGAAGTTAAAAGCCACTAGGACTTGTTTAGAGCAGGCTTTGTAGAAAAGGAGTGGTCACATTAAGACATTGTCCAGAAATGTTTCAAATGGTATAATTGTTACAAAAGTATGTTTAAACACTAGTTTGTGTCCATCCTCAAGCATTCAGACTGATGATGGTGGAGAAAACCCTGGCGCTACTTATTTTGTGCGGTCTTTGGACCACATTTTTCAGTGAGGTCTTTGGCCTCGCAATCATCAGGACTCTGGCATTTCCGCTCTTTTTAATCAGATAAAGAAACAAGGCAAGTCAAGCTAGAATCAATGCCACCCACTGCATTTATGGGTCTAGAACCTGTAGTCATTATATGCAGAACAAATCCAGTCTCGTGCAGAAACAGACAATTAAACAGAAACAGACTGATTACATGTTGGTCACCAATGGAAGTGAAGCTTGAAAAATGGGGGTGAAAACGGAAGATCGCATTAAACCTCCACCTTTGAAATTGTCAACCTTCATTTTTAAAACAATCAAGTAGAAGTACAACAAAAACTGAAATTACATGTTGAAAAATTGTCATGTCAGTGCTGCACTGCAACTACACATCATGTGGGTGGCCTCTGCAGTAGTCTGCATCAAGGTCAATTCAGACAAACACGACGAGCTGGAAAATTACTCCTGATCCCAGTTTAGCCAGGTCAGACTGCCGTGAAAGCATTTCAAGATTGATGTTAACTCTGGGGAGTGCTGACCTGGAACAGGCTCTGTCATTGCATCCTGTGTTAATAAGTCGACTATAAGATAAAGTAGATTCTACAGTGTAATTAGGGTTTTATGGATAGAAATCCACTACAGTCTATCTTTCTGCTCTCCATCTCAGTGCCTCTGCTCTATTCCTATTCTTCCATCTCCAATTCTCCAGTCCATCCATCTGTCTTCAGTCACTCTCCACATCCTTCTCTCTCTTACCTCCCAACCTAATGCTTAGCTGATCCATTTCCAAATCTAAAATAGGAGGTTATAATTTTCAGCCCACAAACATTCACATTTTTTTTGCTAATCTTTGCAACATGGCAACCAATATCAATATCAACAACAACAATTTGGGTAATTTACGATTCTAGTCTGAATTCATAAATTCATTCTTCTACCATTTAACAAACTTTAAAATTAGGACATTTCTATCTTTTTCCAGTTGAACTTAAAAGTTTATTTTAAGATGTTATACTATTTTCAAGGCAATAAATTGTTTGGCTCCAACATATATTACAGAGCTTTAAACTCCTTATGTACAGTGTAAAGCATAGATATACAGACAAAACTCCAAAGTCTTGATAATAGAGAAAATGTTTTCATGCATTTGTGATCAGGGCCCCTAAACTTTGACAAAATACACAACAGGAAAGTTGTTTTTATAAACCTTTAGTACTGTTACTTTGCTTTTTGGGAGTCCAACAGGTTTCTGAATCTTGCCATGAACAGGTGTTAATAAATGACTATTATGATTATGATTATAATACAGTGATTTGACCTAACTTATGTGTGCATCAGGGGGCTGCATTTTGCTGATGGTTGAGCAGCAATTACCAGAGAATCAAACCAGTAGTTTTCAGTTTCACCTGGTCCGTGAGCTAATCTCAGATCAAAGAGCCATCTATCAAATAAAAAAAGTAAACTCTCCTCTTCCATGCCATCCAGTCTGCCCCACTCTGTCTCTCTACCTGGCCATTAATGAAGGAGTACATATGGACCCTGAGGTGCACCATGGAAAATGAGCAGAAGAGGCAAAGTGTGCACTTAAACTAATATGCTGACTATCCTCTCTCCTGCAGGGCATAGGGAATACATTTCCAAGCTTAAATTCAGTAGCATTCATATTTAATCCCAGAGCAGTGATATTTAAAATTTACAAAAGTGAAAAAGTGAAAATGTACATAAGTAATTTCTTTAATTGAAAAAAAAGTAATTAAACCCAAATCTAGTGGTCTGGACCCCATCTGATAGTCTCAACAAACCTGCAGAATGTCATTTAATCAACATTAATGTCTCTGACACTTTGTCCCATTCATTCTTAATGGGACAGTCTGTTTTTTGAAAGAAAGGTGAAAGTGGTAATAGCCTTGAATAAATATTTGGGCCATCTTATTGAATTCCATGATGAACACACACAGCCAATAAACAGTCTATAGTAGGTTATAGCTTACATGATGTTATGGGAAATGTGAATAACTATTGACACTATTGATTTCATGATGCGTCAGGTTTTAAAATGCTGCGCAAAGGAGGACAAGGGCTTTTTATTTGAGAAAGTTACATACTTAAGATCAAAACATAAGTGGTAACTAAAATAATTGTTTCACCTATTAAGTCAAATGAGATTTTCTGGGGGGGAAAGGATATTTTCAGGACCTCCGCTGGGAGATAGCAGCTATTGTCATGCAGTTAACTGGTAACTGGGTACAGTTTAAAAAAAATATACATTTATTATCAATTAAAAAACAACTACTTTGAAATACCCGAAAACTTAATACCCGCATTTACTACGTATGATCAATGTAAAGCGCTAAAAACCTACCGGATTCTTCTTAAAACCATTTCAGCTGATGAGGTGATCAATTTATATCTTGATTGGGGGGAAAAAGAAAGTATTTTCCCGGTCGGCTTGGTGCAGTGCGTAAGGACCGGGGCACTGCGACGTTCACCACCGGACTGTGTGACTGAGGTAAGATGCTCTGCGCAGGTATGGAGCCCGGTGTCCGACCGACTCCGAGGCACGGGGAGAGAGAAAAGAGAGTTCAGAGAAAGTGATGCCGATGATTAAATTCCTGAACTGCCCACTTTTTTTCATCCAACGATCGGGATGGAGATGGCGCATGTCTGTCAGAGGGGCTGGGGAGGGATGGCATCTAAAATAACCGATGTCATAGGCTATTAAGGGAGAATGGGATTCAGGAGCTAGACTATATGTTGGTTTTTTTTTGGTGCAGGGAAATGACAAATGCACAGAGTTGAGTTGAGCCAGTGCAGCAGTATACCGAGCTGGTTGCTGATGCTGCTGCAGGTACCGATATTGCAGCATAGCACCCCAGGTCACTGATGCTGGAGAGGGGGGCATGAGAGGACATCCACTCCCGCCTCCCTTCTCTAATAACTAAGAACAGTAATAGCTGTAAAATTAGATCTTTTATTGTTTTGTTACTATCTCATTGTGTTTTCTCGACTGTAGGTCTGTTTGAATCACCTTGATCAAGTCTGAATGCACCAACTCTCAAATGATGCTGGGTTTGCACAATTCAGTCTGCAGTCTAAGAGGAACAATCCCTGTTGATGGACATGCTGATCAGTCATTAGCAGCTTGTCTTTGATACAAGCACTATATTTAACACCCATCCTGTAACATCTGGAAGAGCTACTGGGGTCATTAACTGGAGTCAGTAATTGCTGTATCAACATGCCAAAAGATCCGGAAAGAGACACAAAGTGTCCAAAAAGACCATAAAGAACTTTAAAGGTACCCTAAGGTGTAAAACGAAGAATTGAAAAAAAAACGTAAGCACCACAAAGAATGGAAAAATACCTCAAGGTACAAAAACATAGTAGTACGTATTTTGGAAGTACTATTATCTTTAAAATTGGTGTCAATTACGAATAGTGACTACTGCTTACTAGCTTAAAAAACTGTACGAGCAATAATGCCTGACAGAGGCTTTGAAACTGGTTGGAAAAAAGTAAGCAATACATTTTAAGACAAGGTGCCATGGATGGAAACTTCCTCTAGGTTAATAACTTGTAAGATATGGTCAATGTGAAAGTGTGAGCATTATGAGTTCATATTCTTGAGAGTTTTTGAGAAAACCAAATGAGTTTGAGGTCTGCACCAGATTGACTGCCACAGTTGCACCTATTTCCACAGAGCCATTTGATTCACTGCCAGATACTGTAGCTTGCCATCTGTTTGGATTGTGAGTAACAAAGAAGCACGCAAGACACATAAGGGCAAGCTGAGTGGGTACCTGACTACCTGTGGCATCAAGATGCTGTGTGTGAGTGGCACCTGTGTCCTCTATAGGCAGAATGAATGGCGCTTTGTAGCGGCCGTCCACTGCCTTGGCAGCAGTGCTGTGGTACTGAGCACCTGGGGAATCTGACACCCAGACGCTAGCAGGACGGACTGGGCAGCCAGCTCCACAGCTAAGACAAGGCTATAGGTCATAGGTGTGTTTCAGTCCAGCTTTCCAGTCCCGCTGTGATTGATTGTAACTGTGACCCAAATAGATTCAAACCCAAAGTGCAATTATCATTCGCATTATAAGCCTTTTTCCTCTTCACTTCCATTTCTGTTTGGGCAGCATGGAGCAAGGTGGCATTGCAAATAGGGAGACCATCCTTCAACCAGAAGACCTGGGTTGACCCTGACCTCTGACCTCCCCATGAAGAGGAGCAAACAAAAAGAGAATTTCTCCTTCAGTATCACAAAACAAAACAAAAAAATAGAGCAAGTTGTCAGTGACTCAGATCATTTTCAGTTTGAGAATACCTTTACTGATACGTTTGTGCACGGTAGCTTGTGACAATTGTCAAATATGACTTAAGTATTAAGTATTTTTTGTGGATATTGATGTCTGAAGTAAACCTGTACTATGAGTTATGATGCTTCTGATTGTTGCAGAAAGCTGATTTTCCATGTATAAATCAAACTTTGTGACTGTACATAAATCTTATATGGTCAAATACATTCTGGATTAGGGCTTTAAGGCCCAAAAGGACTACCAGGCAATGAAAAATACAGCATTGTCCTAACTTCCTTTAAGCTCATAACCATGACATAATGTCATACAAGAATCCACTAAAATCTTACTAAATTAGACCAAACATAGTTAAACATGCCTCAGACCTACATGCAAGCTAGTGTTTCATTTTCCAGCAACATTAAAACAATTACAACGAGACACTATCATTATACTGGAGCTGAGCTTACGTCATCATGTGACTCAGGAGCAAACGTGGTTTAAAATAGCTTCCAATGTCCTGCAGAACTTCAAGAGATCATAATTGTCAGTAAGAAATTAACACCACTCATCCAACATCATCTGTATTTTAGAAATAAGGAGTTGCGAACTTATTTTTTGGATATGTAGCAGTTTGGAAATGAACGTTTCATTTCTATTCTGAGATGTAAGGTCTCCACCATCCCAGACCTACAGGTGGGATTCATTACTTACCATGGATGAGAAGCATAAATGACTCAGCTAAAATAAGAGAGCAGTACATGCTGTTTTATTTATAAGTCTCCTTTATTCTGCTTGAGTCATGTTCAGTGGTTTCATTTAAATAGGCTGCCAGCATTGCTGCATTGCAATTTACCAAAAAGTACAAATTACAAGATGGATATTCACAAAAGTCACTTAATCCTACACAAGTTAGACTGCTGTAAATATGTCTTCTGCGTGTAAATGGAAAAATAAGGAGAAAGACAAATGGAGCAGTACAGCAAGACAGGAAAAGATAAATCCAACAGCAAAGGTTCCACTTGACAAACGTTATACTCCACCTTGCTGTAATCCCACTCTGAAATCCATTGGACACTCATGCAATGATGGGAAAGACGACCAGCCTTTGAATCATTTTTCCTCCCATAAAAAAGAAACCTCAAAAACCCTGTTTCCGCTGACTGGCTGCTTTTATTCCTCCTGGGATGCCAGTGGCAGAGGCAAACTGGGAAAGAGGGACAAGTCTGGGAAAATTACTGTGCTCATCCACTTGTCGGCTACCTCAGCCAAACCATGGGCTTGCCATGCTTTCAGCATGATGTTACTGCATTGACCGAAAATTAGGGTATGGACAGCCACAATGAAATTCTGACGCAATTATATTACCGTGACACATCGTTTTTTGTGTCACGGCCTGGCACCAAAGCTAGTTGCTTTTGCAGCTGGGGACCTGGCATGAACTAAACTTGGTTCTTGGGTAAATCCATACTAGTGGTAAACCAGGTTAGAGACTTCATACACTTTATAGCCCCCGCCTTCCTCATATATCACAGATGTATACACACACACAGCTGAGGTTGAGGTCAGCTGTGGAATAGAAATGTAATCAAGAACGACTGGGTATCCCATTGATGGGTGCAGCTAAAACAGGCTATATTAAGTGATCGGATGCTGGCACTGAATAAAACACATATATACTCTAGCAAAATCTCACAAAACTGACAAGGGGTTAATGGCTAACACAAAGAGAGCTCCTTTTAAAGTCAGATGTCAAGCAGTGTGTACACAAGCAAGTACCAAAGAGCCACTGACCAGATGGAAGAAATATGCAGTTGGTTGGGGTGGGGTTGACTAAATCTGTAAAATATTGATATTAGCAAATCCAGGTTTCCACTAATAGATGAGACTGATTCATCCAGGTCAGTAGATGACCAGGAGCAAGCACAATGTTCCAAAATGCACCAAAAAACTCAATGAGCTTCAGATCACTGGATGATTGAAGGGTTTTGAGTCCTGCAGTCAAGGGAGCCACAGCGTTTGGAAACAAGAGTGATATGAGAAGATATTAGTTGTTGATGTTAGGCATTGATTTTACACCATCGGTCTGCAATACCAGAAAACTTGACACAAAAATGTTGCTGTAGCTTAATGATCACATTAACACTAGACTGTTTCCTGTAATGCGGTTCAGTAAGGTGTCTACATGTCCAAACAACCCTGATATCGCAGTACTTCTAGTCACAATTCCAGTATCAATACTACAGATATGACCATAACTACCTTAAGTAACAATTCACTTCAGATGTTTAGATTCTTCATGTCTTAATCACATAATTCACATGACCGCATTAAAATCAAAGTATGGGCGGTGGCCATGTTTACACCAATACGTCAGTCTTAATGTGGTCTGATGTGGGTTCATGTCAGCTGGTGACCAGAAGGTTGCTAGTTTGAATCTCTCGAATCACTCTGGACAGAAAAGTGAACACATGTTCCATGGGAAATAAAGGTTAAATAAAACGGCAACATACATTTACAATGATTTTGCTGGGTCTTTGTGATTTAAGTGATTCTTTTTCTAACTTCATTTTTCTCATACAGAACAACTTGCTTGATACCCTTATTAGTTATTAAAGTGGGTCAGAAATTTATAGGTGAGGTCATACTTGGATACTGATGCAAGAACTGCCACAAAGCAGTTGGAATAACACAGTTCCAATGTTTAAAAGAAAACCAAATGAGGATAATGGACAATTTATCTGAAACTACCCAGTCTGCGTCACCTCCTCCCAAAGCCATTTCCTCCTGGAGTATCTCCATTACTTCGTACCTAGACTGTTCTCCCAGACAAATTGGAAAGAGCGACTCATTTGCCCAACAGCTTAAAGTTGTCAAGGGCAGTATGCCTGGGCTCCTGTAGAAAAACATATCCATATTTAGCCTCATGAATTGCCAAACTGGCTGCAAACATCTGCCAATACCAAGAAGTACTTTCCGCATCATATCTATTTTACAAGACTAGACAGTAAGCAAATTATTATTTCTGGTACAGAACATACTGTGTTCATTGTGCAAACTTGAACAGCATTGTGTCCACTAAAGTCCAGAGCTTTTCTCAAGAATCCTCACCCAATATAAGCTTTCCATCTTTTCTTCCAAGCTTTTAGAAACGCCAGTTATCGTTCTGATCCAGTTACCATATCAATCCTGCTCAAGGGATGTTATTCAACTATTTGCAGGGTTTGGGAGCCTGATGGAACTTCCTTCCCAACTGATGCAGATATGAGAATAACTCAGTCCAAAGAAAATGAATGTATTCCTCCATTGCATCAGTGCTCAAACTATACATTGTACATTGTGTGTAATTGTTTTTCCCTGTGACATGAAGATGCATTGATGTCATCCATTATAATTTGATGATATTGTTATTTAAGACTATGATGTACTTCCATTAAAGGCCAGATCCCAAATCATTAAATTGGTAATCAAAAGGTTTACATGGGACATTTATTGATAACATAAAACAAACAAAAACAATACAAACTGTGATACCATGCTAAAGAGAGAATGATTGAAACAGCTCCCATTCAGGATGGAAGGAAGCATGCAGGTTACAGCAGGCGTCTGCTTCCCCTCCTCGTTTTTGCAGACTAGCATCATCCTCACCAACTTGGATGTTAGACCAGCCTTTTAAATCCATGTCATTCAGATAGGACATTCAGCTGAATTCCACCTTAACATGGCATCTTCAGACCTCCCTGCTGCCTGAATATTAGACAGCATAAGAATGGGGGACATAGGATATAAAGTGTCTCTGAGGTTCTCTGGTCAATACCAGTAGGACCTTTGGGGCCTCCTGTTCTCCTGGATGCCCAGTTTCTCCATGACCTCCTCCTCCAGTGTTTTCAAAGATGGTACATAGGTCCTATCTAGAGTGTCTTCTGGACTGGTATCTTTGGGACCATCTGTGATGACAAAAAATTTAAAAACAATGTAAATGTCATTTGAAAAAGTTACAAAAAAAACCGCACTGCAGTCAAAATAGTTCACGAAGACTGTGAAACAGTTTACCCCAACATGAAATGACTCATCCCATGTCAGTCGAACTCGAATGAAGTTCGTACGACCACCAAAAACACAGCCAGTTAGTACCCGCAGTTCCATCTCAGCTTGCAGTATCAGAGGTTTTTCTTCATTCAGACTTTGCTCAAAGTATCATGATAACACTGAACCGTAAAAGCAGTATTGAACCAAACCGCAAGCTGAATGCGTCATTACATCCCTAATAATGAGGTACATACAGGCCATTTGGACTCACAGTGCAACTGTTTGGCTTGGAATACGCTGCACAAGTTGTTTAGTGAAATTGTATGACCTTTTTAAATCTCTAAACAAACAGACCCTGTTCTCTTCAAATGTTTAGAAGAAAGCCGAGATGAAACAGTGGGGGCCAACTGGCTGTGTGTTTGGTTGTATGAACTTCACTGGAGTTTGACTGAAATGGGTGTGAGTAGATAATGGCTGCATTTTCATTTTGGTGTAAACTGTTCCTTTAATAATAAACACTGCATTATAGTTACATCAGATCCTGTGTATCGGTAAATAGCCCTGTACATTCCCTTGCCAAATCCTGTCATATAAACATAGTAAAGAATAGAAACCAAAAGCTGCATCCACAACTGGGGTTGTGGAAGTATTCCACAAGCCTACAGGCACAGAAACAAAAAAATCTGTTTTCATAAAGCTGAGAGTACTAAAGCTCCAGATAGTCATTAATGCCACTATTTGTGTGTTGTTTGGGAATTAAATTAGTTTTTTCTTCCCCATGTAATACAGAAAACAGGGAAGTGTATCATTTTGAGACCTACTGTTAAATTCTGCATACAGTTGAAAGATGAATGACAGCTGGTTTCATATACTGAATATTAGCTAAACATGGAAGACACACACTCTCACCTTTCCACTGCTGCAGTACGATGCCATCTCGGCGCTCAACGATAGGTTTAGGGACGATTCGACCCGTCCTGAGAGAGACCCGGACCCTCTCGCCCTCCTCTGTGTATCTCCACTCCACCTGGGTGGGCTTCCTGGAGGATCAAGATGCATGTCATAGCCAGTCACTATTGAAATAAAGACCACGACTCCATGGTCCTATTCTTACATTTATCTAAATAATGTAGGATTATTTTTAACTAGGGCTACTAGGGCTCCAGATAAAGATAGCACAACAGGACTTGACCTTCCACAAAAAGGCCCACCACTCATTGAATCCCAACCCGTGGTTCAGATAGCATGCTGGCCCTGAAGTCGGCATACAGGTGCACAGCCATAGTTTTAATCCTGCATTGTAGTAAAGCTTACCTGTCTGTGGGGTCAGTGAGAGCAATGTCACGGAGCAGGATGGGAGCCTCACTGGCAATGTAGGTCCCGCGGTAATTCCCAGTTTTACCAATGTACCTGTAATGCTGAGACAGGAAATAATTGTTAACAGGTCACTAACTTGGAATTCCCCAAAAATTAAACAGGTGGCGGCCAACAAGGATTTGTAAGGCTTAAATGCACAATTTAACAGTCTTGCCAAGAGTCTGCTAAGTCCTGCCAGACAAACTATCTGGCTCCATCTAGTGGAGCTAAAAAAATAAATACATGGTGTAACACTGATGTAGCATCACTGTTGCTATGGTGCAAAGGTTTGTGTCCGGTACTTTGTTTAGATTGCTATGGTCATTCTAAGACCTTAGCACACTGTGTATTATTAACAGCAAAAGCCAGCTTCATATCCTCTCAACGGTAGTAGCATATACACTGTGGTGCACAAAATCTGGACATGAGAGGTTAAAATGCAACCCAACTTCTAGTCACACAAACAGTAAGCTGATCAAACGGCATGTTTGCAAAAAAGTATGTTTATTCTTTTCAATGTTTCTAAAGAACCTGTTTGCAAAATTTAACAGAACTGGGTAACTCTAAGTTACAGTTTGTTTGAAGCTTAAACAGCACTGAACTGAAAATGAATTGACTCAAGCTCTAATACACAAACTAACAAAATAAAAATATTGACATCTAACTAAAAAACATATGTTTTTGGAAATTACTGCTATGGGAATAAACTGGTGTTCCTTAGTCAAATACTAAGGTGTAAAAGTGTAAAATGTATAGAGATAATATACATGAAATTGAATGAATGTTGGCAAGCTTATGAAAGAGCAGCAAGGCCTCATCTTCGCCCAGGCCAGGTTTCAGCTCTGTTATGTGTAGCTGACGGGCTTCAAGTGTCATTACCATCTACAAACAGTTAGTTTTCTTCCCAAGTGAAAAATAGCAATTCCTTACCGTGTTCAGTCCCTCCAAGATAACCCAGTTTCTGTGTCTGAAGACTTGGACCACCTTTCCCTGCTTCCCTTTGTCCTTCCCTGCTAGAATCTCAACCTAAGAAACAGATGAAAAACACACACTGACTAGTTTAATAATGTAGAAATACATTATCCATAATGTATGTCAGTTAAATAGATCAATTCCATTTCCCTATGTGCAGTTCTACAGACATCTGTCAATCAGAGATACTTTTGCTAAAACATATTGAGAACATTTTGGCTAAAAAGGTCCTAATCTTAGTTTTTTGGCTCCTGTGGGTGCTTGGAACGAATGCAGTATTTATTGCAGACTTATATGACTTGCAAAGATGACCATGGACTTCATCTTTGCCACAACATAAGATATTAAATGACTGTAGTGCTCTGTTCATAACTTAATTGTTAAAGTCTGTGGTTCAGTTTCCAAGTTTTCATGAAACCCAGTACAGAGCAGCTCTCGTTTACCTACCGTGTCCCCTTTGAGAACAGACCAGTCTTCGTGCGCTATAGGCTCCACAAACACCTTCCTCCTCTTTTTCCCTGGAGTATTGAGCCTCTTAGCAGCCATGGTCCAGGGTCTGTTTGTGCCGTAGCGGTAGTCTTTAGGAAGGGCAGCCTTGGCTGCCATGGACAGGAGTGCCGTCAACCTCATTCTCCTGGAAGGACGAATTAAATCAATACTGAACTCAAGATTTGCCCAGTTCTCCTTGATAGGACTACTCTGCTATGCTAGGTTAACGTTATGTTGCTGGTAGCTAGGTTACACCGGCTACACAGCGAGCTAAACACACGCCACTATTTCCTGAAACACAAGAATAGATAGCCTACCAAAAATCCACCTATAGAAGGAGTTAATTATGATCTTGCTATAAGTTTGTAATATTAAAATATGTGAAAAATACCTTACCCCCTCTTGATGTCAATGTCACATGCGGAGCACCAACACTACCATTGGCCCGTTAACAGCACCACCTATTGGATAGGAGGCTGCCTGCCTTAGCGCATGCGCAGTAGCCAAATCATGCATCCTGGTAGTTGGGAAATTGCTCGTTCAGGCCGGATGTAGCACAGGGCTGCAGGTTTATCTTCTATACTTCAGCTGCATGTAACTGTCCATATGAAACGGAGTTGTTTACTAGTAGAAACATATTTGAGGAGCTAATGTTGAGGTATTTCGTTATGATGGCTATTCTAGGGTTAGGGTTAGGGTTAGTATGTATTGTGGTATTCTGTTTTGGCCTGAGACATTTTAAGACATTTTACTTAGTCATTTTTAGCTAGGTATTAAGATATACTGTGGCTCCTTTTTTTTTTTTACCTCAATTTATTGAACAGGACAATTCATCTTCAAATAGTTGAGCTGGATGACAGCGACACAGTTAGTTATTCAACTAACACAGATAGTTGTTATTCATCATTTCCAAGTAACACTTCTAAAACATTGTCCCTGATTTTTGCATTATTGCCATTTGATGGGCCACCATCACGGGCAAAGCAAGACAGCTCAACTGGGCCCAGAGAAGCTGAAACAGAATAATCAATTATAGGGAACTGGTTGTTACATAAGTAGGTCAAATAACATCATGATTTGTGACAAGCCCCAGAGATATTTATAGTGGCCATACCAGACATGCTGAGAACGTGTAATTGAGTATTTAGGCAAGATAACACAGTCATTAATCTTGTGAACCAGATGTACCAGCTGCCACAGCATATCTAGAAATAAATACCCCAAAAGCTCCTAACCAATATTAGGGAGAGTTGTGTTCAGCTGCAACATAAGTCTACTTGTCAATGATTCCCCAGTGAACCAAACATACTTAGTTATTAAGGAAACAACCAAGTGAAAGGGACAAAGTTCTTTACTTGCTCAGGTAACCAGGGCAAAAATACCCTCAAATTAAAGCTGACACTTGACAAATCTCACGGTAGCTGTGTCTCATAATGAGTAATGAGAGTGGAGTGAGTCAGAATATTGTGTCACTGGCCAAACACTTTAAGAGCTCATACTCGGACAAACCCCAGAGACAAAGTCATAGCTGTCAGGATAGTTTACATAATACAAACACTAGTTCAGCTATTACAGCCAAAGACCCCAAACTGCCACCATGGAGGTTTTCTCAGCAGTAGTTATTTATGACAGTGTCCTTAGTGGTTTCATTGCAGATGACAATCCTGTTGATTAAACAGGATACTCCAGTGACTGCAAAGTAACTGATTTGTGCCAGGTGCTTTCCAGACTAAGGAAGTCTGAGTGGTGCAGTAAGGAGGGCTGAAAAACTCAATCTAAACATGACACATACAAGTAATTTTGTAATCAACATGTTTATTGAATGGACTGGCGCTACAATGTGAAAACTAAGCAGAAGATTAAGCTGAGTGGCAGCCTCTGAAAATGACAGAGAGATCTAAACCAAGGATTACACAATAATTACAAATCACACCCTAGGAATTTGTTCCAGAGACTTGACTGGGGGAAATTAACTCTGACCATTTTATATTATGTAACAGTGGAGTGGTGATGGGGCGGCAGGCATAAGAGTCATGCAGCAGGACAGCATAGGACATCTGCATATGGATAGCAGTCCCACTGTGAGCAAAACAACCAGGGTTATTTTAACTTTTAAGAACCGAGGTTCCCCTTGGGTTCAGCGATAATTTGAATAACTATGGGCTTGTGTTGCCAAATATGGCAACGACATTGAAGCAATGAATTATATCCAAATAACATGGTAAATATGCAAAGCATGTCAAAAACCTGAACCTGAAGATTGAGTACCCCCAAAACTACCATTATGGAACAATGAGTTGCCAAGGAAAAATAACAACACCACATCAACAACATGTTGTCTAAATAAATGATTGAATAAAACACTTCTTTAAAACATCACAACTTGGATCCACAGCCAAAATAATAAGACCATTTAAGTAAAGTAGATTCATATTCCAGTTAAGAGGGTTAGAAAGAGAGAGATCACAGACAGCTTTAAAGAGGTTTGGCTCTGGAGATGCTTGTCACTTCAAAACTTGCACCAAAGTCCCACTTCTTCAAGGACCACAATTTATGTAGATTCAATGTTTGTCATGTCACAATGTATGCCAGCAATACATTTCAGAACTATGGAAGAAGCATACTTGGTACCACCAATTGCTGAATGCAATTAAGTGTTTACAATTACATGTCCACTACCTGGCAATGTTATGTGAGCTAAACAAGGAATTAGAATACAATGAAATTATCAGTTGAACTGACATGGTGGATTCAAAAAGATTTGCTGGAAAACAACCCCAGCAAAAGTGACCAAACATTTCAAGACCCAGGATTGACACAATAACATTCAGGAATGTGTTTCTGCTTTCAATAATGCACATCATCAACTAAGAGTTTCTCTGGAAAGTACAGAGGGGGATTCACAAAGTTATTTTTTAAATCCTAAATTACTTTACGGTTCTTCTCAAACGGGGCTGACATATTGAAGATATTCAAAAGCCGAGTAGGCCACATATGGGATCTAGTCAAATTAATTGCATAATTTGGTCACCTCCAATGAAGCACGCAATACATCAAAGCAACAAAAGCTGTGTAGCATTTTAATTTCCTACAGTGAACTAAACAATGCTTACAGAGGCAAAAAAAAAGCTTTGAAAGTGCAACTCAACATGTATCAGAAGATAAATCACATTTCAAGATCAGGCTGAGAAGCTAAATGAAACAAATAGAAGAAAACCCACTAAATCGTTTATGTATACTGTATTAAAGCTGAGAGCATAAGTGAAAAATTTGTTCTTTATGAGTACAAGAGGTGTCCGTTTTCAAAACCACCATCAACTTAATGGACAAATGGGACTTTTCGTCAGACAAAATTGTTTTCTGGATGACAAGTTTTCTTTTCCTCAAAACTCACTTTGTTTAGTTTTCACTATTACGAATTCAGCATGTATTCCCTCTAAACTGAAACATGTTTGATACCTAGCATCCAGACTTTAGTTATGTAATTGCACTTAGAAATAAAAAATATATATACACACCAAAATCCCATTTATAAATGAGCCTTAAAGTGCTCAATTCAATTGTTTGAAATCAGATTAGCAAACTTTTGATTCTGGGATATATGATATCCCAAAATGGCAAATGAAGATTTGTTTGTCTCTCAATACAAACATAATTAGGTTTTAAAATTCTCCTATTAATTAAACAGCAAAAATCTAGCATCCTGTAGGTAATCATTTTGATGCTTAAATTCCAGAGAGAAGCGCCAAAGGTTCTTGGTTTTCTTCTGAGTTGGTGTTAAGCACTGTCTGTCACGGGCTGGAAGGAGAACAGTGAACAGCAATACAATGGAAATTATTTACTTGGAAATTGTGCAATTAGCAGTAAAATTAAATACAATTATGTCAGATTTAGATGTTTTATGTTATTAGGTTCATCCCTTTTGATTTGATGTTCCCAGGGTAAGAAGTACACTAATGAGGAGACAGTGCTGTACCTTATCTGCTGTTAACTTCCCCCCTGCAGGAGGGTTTTCCTGGGCCTCTGGTCTCGACTCACTCAGTGAAGATGGAGCAGTGGGCTTAGGCACTGCCACATCATTGAGCTTGGCCTCTGTCTTAGACTTGTTGTTGTCTGCTTTCAAATCACCTTCCCCCTCTGTGTCCTTCAGCCGCTTGGGAGATGCCTACAGAGGATTTGAGGTAGGGTCAGGGAGCCATAGAGATATGAAGAAGAAGCTTTCACCTTACGATGTCTTAGACGGACAGGCTTGAAAAGGCTCACCTCTGTGGACTCCCCTGCTTTTCGTTTAGTTCCTCCCCTCTCGTTCTTCTCGTCAATGACCAGGGCACCTTCGTCCTCATCACTACTGCCTTCAGCTTCTGCTTTCTCCAAGCTACCAGTCTCCCCCGCTTCTTCTGACATGCTGTCCTTTGACGGCTAGAAGAGAAACATAAATATTAGGGCTTGAATCAAATATGTATTGCACTGTATAGACGTGTATGATCATGTTTTCATTGAAGACATCTAGGTGTAAAGCAAAGCCAAGAGTACATGTGAAAACAAACACACACAATAACATTCTGCTAACCAATGTTTTTAAAAGTATTTCTGATTGAATGTACAGTATACAGTGGAGAGTACCAGGGGAGATAGGAATGAGAGTGACCAGGCACATGGAACCAAAGTCGGATTTCAACCCACGACGTTGCAAATACATAAAATAAACTTATAGTCAAAACAAGTATGTACACTTGACCTCGTCATAAGACTGCACACACCTCATAGCCTTCATGTGTGACTGTGGGGTTGTTCTCAATTTCCCACAGTCCCTCAGTGAAGCCTTTCCTCTTGGTGGGTTTTCCAAACTTCTCCTTACATTCGTCATAGGGGAAAAGGTCCTTGGCCCCCAGGAATGCCCTGGAGTGGTCAAACATTACAGCTGTCAACATAACTATGGATTTAAAAATGTTTAATTGACAGAGACAGCGTTCTGTCAAGTACACAACACAATACAAATACAATTAGTTTAGTCTGTTTTGACATATATGGACAAATGACCTTAAATTCTACTTGACCATCATTGATTCAATAAAATGTATGAGATTTCCTTGAACAAAAAGATAAATCCACCCCTAGCTTCCGTAGCTGGTGTTTCCCAATTGGCAGAAATTAGTTCATGTAGGATGTTTCTCTCTAGGAAGTGTCTCAAATGAGTCTTGGAATGAGGTTGGCCACATAACACAATTTACTCACGTCTCATGTGTTCCAAAGAAGAACACTTGGTACTTGTTAGAGGGGGACTTCACTGCTCCTTCAGGTAACTCATCAATCTGTGAATAAGCAGACAGATGTTTAACAAATTCCACAGACACAGACAAATCCAGACATCCACGCAACTCTTTAGATATAAAAATGGGAAAGAGGTAAAATGCAAAGCGAAAGTATATGGTCAATACTGATGTTTCGTCAAACCCCAAGGAAAAATCGACTTCAAATTAAGGTCATCTGTGTTTGAAGGACTTGATGAAAAGCAGGGAGAGCTTCCCTACTATTGTATATTTAGCCTATGTGACACAGTGAAGGACAGTATAGTCTGAGGTCCTCGGTCATTTCTGCTGACTGTCCATTAAGCTCAGGCAGAGATGGGTAAAAAAAAGACCTCTAGTTCTACACCCTTCTGCATGGGGAGATTTAAATCTCAAGGAACTTACTCTTAGTAAGTAGTTGTTATGACTATGGAAGATGAATGCATCGGAAATTGATGCTTGGATTAAGTTGAACAATTTAGATGTGCCACTGTTTCTCCTCTTCCTCACTTGAAATCAACTGGCCTAACCTGGATATTAAGTGGATAAAATGTTTTTAAAAAAGTAATAATAATAAAAACTATTCATTGAGTCACAAAATCAAACACTAGTAGCTGTGTAAGCCTTTAGGAGGTCCAGGTTGGGGTCCTAATGCTGTAAATTAAGCTTGGGTGACTGGACAATTACACAGGGAATGAAATACCTACCATCGCTGATGGAAATTAGGTTTATGAAACCTAGGTTATTTTAAATTGTCATTTATATTGTTTTATATTGTTCTAGCACCACCGAGACAATATTTGTTTGGATGTTAGAGAGAGGACAGCAAGCCAGTGATGCACAACAAAGCAGTCTAATGATGACTGAGTGTGGCGTCACCTTGCTTCCTTACAGACCTCCTACCAAATAGGCCTTTTGGCATTCCCAGATAGAGACACTTTGTCAGTTTATGTGGGGCAGGGTGTGTAGCCTACTGTCAAGAGGCATGTCTGATAACGGCACGCAAAGGAGGAAACTACCAAGACAGATCACTACCAGGAGAGAGGCAAAGCACAAGTGTTTGGAAAAAACACTTGCCCCCCCAAAGCAATAGTTGACATTATCTGAGTAACTGCTAGCATCAAAAACAGAAACAAACTTGAACATAAATGTAAATTGCAAGGCAGTATTTCCTCTGTAATTGAATGGAGCAGGGATGCTTGGGGGTATATTCAGTTTTGCTTCTACAATTAACTCGGTTTGGGTTCTAGTGTAGAGAGCAGTGCCAACCTGTTTTGCCTTTGGGTGTGTTTTTTTTAAATACTTAACCACAACAAATATATTCATAAAACTTAATACAATGCGTTTTATAGGGGAATTTAGCCACATTTGAATAGTTAACGTTCACTAAAGCACTGAAGGCTAACTGTAGCTTAGCTGGTTGGGGGAAACGGTTTATATATATATATATATATATATATATATATATATATTGAAAAAAACAACAACTAGACATTACATTCTTTGAGTAGGATATTTGTATAACACCTACCTGAATTTGAGTGCAATGAAGTGCTTTTAACGCTTGAGATTATAAATAACTACTGTAATGTTCCGTACTTGTGAACTCGTGAGGGGAGAGGTGTTGCTATCGCCAGCTAACAGCTATTTGTAGACATTTACATAGCAAGTCCCAAAGCACTTCAAATTTTTCTTGTCTGTAATGCAACAGCTAATACAATGGAGACGTAAAAAAATAACTATTCTATAACAAACCTATTCTAACTATTAAACAAGTTACAGCGTGGCTTCCGTGTGGCTGACCGCAAATGGCCCCACGTTAACTTAGCTTGTTGACAGCGGTTAACGTTAGGCCGGGGAGGTTGAATTGTAACATGAATTCAGGTTGTATGCTATCAAACTAGTTTAACGGTTAAGGTAAGCGTGCGTTAGCTTAACCGGGCCTAGGGGAGGGTGCTCTGTATTTAAAATGAAGGCGGCACATGAAAAACAGCAACCGAGAGCAGCTAGCATTAACCTTAGCTATGCAAGCTAGCGATTGAGTGCAGTAACGTTATTTTTCTAATGAATCACCCGAAATGAATTTGCAACTCAACTGTCTACCGCTGACTTAGATGGGCAACGTTAGCTAGGCTAGCTAATGTCGGCTAACCGTAGGCCTCACAGATGAACAAGTGATAGGAGCACGCACCCATACAGACTGTTATGTCTATCTAACGTAAAGCTGGAAACAAGATATTATTGTTAGTTGCTTACCCTCGCAGGCCAGTGTGGATACCCCTTCATTTTAGCAAACACGAGATCCCCGGGTTTATATTCCCTTTGCCTATTCGACCTCGGCATATTTCTTGGATAAACACCTTGCTCTGTTATATATATATGTGTGAGTGACGCTAATGTTCCAGTGTATTACAGTATCCCGATTATTCAACACCTGCAACAAGCAAGAAAAGCCTCGGTTTGTCACATCAAAATTAACCAGACGCAGAAAACTGTAGCGCGGCGAACGACTTTTGCGCAGATTCTGTCACGGAGTGTGTCCACGATGCAGAGTAAATATACCGTTCTTGTAGATATGTAAATACAATTTCCGCGGCAAACACTGTATTTTGTTTTACAATCCACTGGCTTCTCTCCGGACTGTTTTGGTTTGAAATTGAAACCCGCTTCCCTCGTCTCAGACGCTCCCCCACCACTGGATCCATGCAGTCGCTCATCTAGCGCCCCCGTTTGGTTGCGCACGTCGACACATCCACATTCATTTTCCCAATTGACAATTAAAAATTTATTTCTCATGAAAAATTAAGACCAGCTTTACCAGAGAAGTTGGTCAATAAATAAGGTTACTTATTTATACATAGTTATACTTGTACTTATTTTACTTGAAAACGAACAGGCGAAATGTTTGAATTCGAGATGGAAACCAGGGGTAGGAAAGTAAAATTTTCCAGTATTTTACCAATCAAATAGTCTTATAATTTGCACAATAGAAAATGACCTCAGAATAATCGCTATTTACCAGCCAAAATATATGGAAGAAGAGAAAATAAAACTTACTATCCACAGTCAACACTGTGCTGATTTTGTGTGAATAAAGCAAGAATCCGTGCATTTATGGCCATAGCAGATCTCACAGGAGACTATCTTCAGAAGATATTGAGAGGGGTTTCTATCACCCCAGGCTCAATGGTCGGGGTGATATTATGCTATCATTGATATTACAATTATATTATGATATTATTATGATGTTTCTACGAAAGGATTGAGGGCTTGGTATTAAGACAGTACATATTTTAGGGTTAGGTCGTCGACAGAATTGTATTTTTCAGAAATACAGAAATACATACATTTTTAGTTCATACACTTGGTCAATAGAGGGCGGTAATAAACAACTATGTTGTTTACCAACTTCTTTATAATAAAGAGAAGAAGAAGATGCGCAAAGTGCTGCGCAGTAGCCATAAACTGAAACATGAATGATGGAAGCGAATGTTTTGATGAGGTCTAGGGACTACTGGCACAATCTGTTGGTGTAACGTCTTGCAAAACGCGTATTTTTGTGGTGGGAAAATAGAGTTTTTGTAGGATTTGATGTTGTAATGTGTATCATCGAGGTGATACGAATTTAATTTGACTCAACAAGAAAGGCCAGGTAGTTTTATTGTCTGCTGCGGCCTAGCTAACGCTCCGAAGTTGGACAGTCTTCTCATTTAAATTAGCCCGCTGTGACGCTGTGATTTGAACCACCGCAGTTTTCCTGATACGACAGCTCGTCCTGAGATGATTTCAGTGTCGACGTAGAAGAAATTAAAAAGTGGTTGTATTGATCAGCGATTATCGTATATTTTAATTGAAGTCACCTCGTCAGAAAAGGAAAGCCAACGTGAGTGACGTTACGGCTTTTTGAGCCATAATCAAGACAAGTGGTTATCGATGTCCACGAGTTGCTGCAGAATCATCTTTACCATCAGCAAACATGTCTTTAGTAGCCTATGGCAGCAGTGATGACAGTGATTCAGAAGAAACCTCAACCTCTGTCGCCCAGGAGAGCAAATCAAGTGGAGGGCTCTTTGCACTTCTACCTGCTCCCAAAAAGGCACAAACGACTACACTAGGGAACGAAGAACCAAGCAAGGAGACAAAATCGAACATTTTATCAAGGGACAATTCGTCAAACGATGACCTAGATTCCCAGCCATCTAAAGGAGGCTTACTTTTCAATCTGCCTAAGCCGAAGAAGCGAACAGAGCCTGTCAAAATTACCGTACCGCAGATCCAAAGACAGGATGTAAGTAATGAGTTGTTTCAGCGACATTTCTTTCTTTTTGTCACTTTGGCATGCAAGCAGGTGCTGGTGGTGATTATAAACTTATTATTTTCTTGTCAATAGTCAGACTCTGACGATGATGAACCTGCAAAGAAGAAATTACAACCTCAGGTGAGAATATCTCCCAGTCGCTGTGTTTACATTAATAACAACTGATACTAGCTCATATCCCGGCTAAGGTCATATTCAGGATGAGCTGCTTAATGCGCCTGTCATATTTAGACTTCTTAATCAAGTTATGAGCAGATCTGTGTAGATGTGATATGATGTTTACATGTGTCAACTCAAAAATGAAATACTTTAATATATATGAATAATATTGGAACACTAATGTGCATGTAAATGCAATAATCAAATGACACCCCAACTGGCATATGAGCCATCATCCAGAGTATTTTGCATACAAACAAACTCGCCGTTAGCTGGTGTAACACATCTGAAACCACATGTGCCAGCCTAGATTAATTTTTGTCACATCCCTTTTCTGTGCCTCTTCTACTGTTTTCTTCTCAGTGTTTCTAGTATGTCGGTAATGTTAAAAATATATTTGGGGAAGTAAACAAATTACATAACTCTCTTTCACAACTAACTGTGCCCATCTTCCATGTCTGTTCCAGGGCCCAGGTACAGGCCTGTCCTCCCTTCTGCCACAGCCCAAAAACCTGGCTGTGAAGGAGACCCAGAGACCCCTGATTCCTCACACACTCACCAAGCGCCTAGAGCTGAAAGGACCCAAGCCTGGAGCGCCTGCCCGGGGTCTGCTTGGTTCTAGTGCGTCCCCATCTGCTATCAAAGCTGCAGCTAAGTCAGCCGCCCTACAGCTAGCTAGGCAAATAGCCACTGATGACCAGGACAATGAGGAGGAAGTAGCCCCAGAGAACTACTTTTCCTTAGGCGAGAGCTCCCAGCCACTCCCTGCTGTGGTCCCCAGTCTAGACCCTGAGCCAGGAGCCCCCACAGTTGTCCTTCCTTTGGTACCTGGTGTTGAGAGTGGCCAGGCGGATGCCCCTCTTGACTTTGGGTTAAATCATGAGGGAGCCGGTCCATGGGGAAGTCAACACCCTCAGTACCAGCAGCCCATAGCAGGCCCGGAGGCTTTCCCTGAGGTAACAGTGACTGATGCAGTAGTTTATATGCGTATGTCAGTGCAATGGCTTTATTTTCAGGTTACACTGAAAATGTAAATGATCCCTGTGTTGTTGTTTTTTTTGCCCATGGCTGTTCAACTAGATTGGAGCATGCACTTTAGTAACATCCCAAACATTTTCTCCTTGGACAGGGATACTATAATGAGCCATACTACCACGATCCTAACCCCGAATTGGCGGAGGCTGAAGAGCCTGGATCCTCTGCCATGTTTGACGATGAAGCGGTAAGAAGCATGTTACTTCTTTGTGTTGTATTACCATGTTGTTGTCATACAACACCACACAAAGATGGATAGGATACTAATTTTTTAAAGTTTTTTGTCTGTCCATTTCATTCCTACAATTGGAAGTTCAACAATAGATCCTACTTAGAAAAAGATGTGGAATGGGCCAGCAGCAGTATGACTCAATGAGGTCCCATTATAGCCAGGTTGAAACCTCATTTGAGATGAAGCTGACATGAGCCTCTCTTACCTGCTCCAGTTCATGAGGCTGCAGGGGAAAAGGAACAGGGGCAAAGAGGAGGTGAAGTTTCTGGAGATCAAAGGGGATGACCAGCTGAGTGGCAGCCAGCAGTGGATGACCAAGAGCATAACAGAGGAGAAGCAGGAGCGCAAATCCTTCAGCAAGGTGACCTGGAATGCTATCACTGGGGGGTTTTTGAAATAAGTTTTGTTTGCAAGGCTGAAAAATTGAGAGGGTTGGGTGTTAGGTTCCACTTCAGTTTGTGCTTGCGTTTATGCACAGTTGTAGAGGAGCTTGTTACATCTTTCATTTTAGAGGTTAGAGATTTCTTACACCTGCTTATTATGTAATTTGTAGCCTTATGATGGCGTATACCCCCTTGCTTACTGCTGATTTACAGCTAATTCAAACTGGGATAGGCAAATCCAAAGCCTTGTTGCCATAAAGGTTTTGGTTTTGGGTTTTGAAATATTTCTTGGCAGGATTCTCCCCAGAGAGATGATTCTGAAACATGATGTTTCTACACAGGGGTTTTATTTCTGTAACACATATCAGGATGACAATCATGTCTTTTGATATTTTTTACATTTAATGGGGAAGAAATAGCTTTGGTGATTTGACTTTTAAGGTTTCTTCCAAACTGAAGTCACAAATGCACATGCACTTTCAGGTCTGTTACAAGAATGTTGTTATATAAAAATATTTAAATATTTTTGTGCCTATTCCTGGTTTCTGCAGAAAAAAGGAGACCAGCCTACAGGACAACAGCGACGCAAGCACCAGATCACATATCTCATTCACCAGGTGAGTGTTGCTTCAATGCTACATACTTGCTAGGAAACCAGAAAGCAAAATGTTTAAAAAAGGGGGCCAGGGATACACAGTTTAGGTGCCTACCTATCAGCATTTTTACAAAGTTATAAATTGCTGTAAAATAAAAAGAAATAACCAAACATATACAGAGAATTAGCTGTAGTAGTACATAGTTCATTGAGGCTGACTCAGCAAAATCCCCAAATCATATTTAACTCCTCGCACACAAATTAACAATACTCCTACAGCATGATGAGAACAAAGTTATCAGCTAATGCAAGTTTATAAAATAGGTCTTATACAAAGATACAGAGGAGGGTGTAACATCCAGCTCCAGGCGGACGGCCACCATGCTTGTCTGTACAGTGCAAGCCTCAAACCTTGACACTATGTCATGGGTTATACAGTGCATAATCTGTGACAGAACAACTCCACTGTGACTTGGTGGCAAGCTACAAACTAGCTAGGTGTCCCTTATCTCAGCCAGTAGTTTCTTTTTTAACATTCAGAGCTACTGGATGACTTCAGTCAGCATTATTGACATTACCTTTAGTTTCAAGAAGACTTGGCGTGTTTTTTTTTTTGTATCCAATCCTTCTCCTTTCCTTCCTTTCATTCATAGGCAAAGGAACGTGAGCTGGAACTGAAGAACAGCTGGGCAGATAACAAGCTAACCCGCCGGCAAACCCAAGCCAAATATGGCTTCTAGAAGTTGTAGTGTGGACACGTGGTGGCATGCAGGAAAAAAAACCTACATCAGAAATTAGATTAGAGCTTTCCAGAGTCCCCTAGCCAAGGGGGAGCATTCTGTTACCTTGGTTTGGGAAGGAACTATACACACACCTTAATACTGACTTTCCCTTTGTTCCCCTGTTTTTACATCCCATCCCATATTTGTGTTGAAGAGTTGTTAATACTCAGTAGTTCTTTTAGTTGACTGTTGGATAATGTGTGGCTCCTGTACTCAAATCCACGGTCTAAGCCATTACACTGTCCTTTCACAATAGTTTCCGTAAACACATTTCACTCTCTAAACCGATACAATTCCTACTTAACAATGTGAAAGTTTTAAGGTTCTTAAAGGCCATTAGAAATATTTTCCTTTTTTTTTTTTAAGGTGTATTCTTGTTATTCAAGCAGTAGGGAGCACTGAAGTACAGTTCCTTTTTTGTGATAGTCAGATGATCGTCCACCCGGAAATGGTGTGAGATACAGGTTTGGCTCTCTGGTAATCACATAATATCAGCAAAATATCATCACCGCTAATGCAAAATGAACGGGAGTCATGGGGCAGTTGTGACATGTTCTATATTTCTTTATCAAGTCAATTTTTTTTTATACCAAATAAAGAAAATGTTCTCGTAAACATGCCCAGTTGCTCTTATGACTCCCTCTCATGAAGCCTTAGAGATGGCTACATTTTGTTCATGACTGTGGGGGTTTTGCATTCTAGTTTCACCTGATTCTTCAACGATGCTCAAAGAAGCATCTGATCATCACATAAAACAGGAATTGTACCTCGGAGTTCCCTAGCAGCATCCAGCATGCATCTTATGGTTCAGTGGTTGTCTCCCAAATCCCAATCATGGGACTTTTCATGACCACATGATTGACAGGGAGGAAATGATTTGTCCATTGGCGTTAACCCCTCAAAATGTTCCCATTTGGAAACCCATTAATGTAAAGTTGACCTGTTATTATGCTAGGTAGTTGAGAGAGCATGATGTGACAGTATTCTTCCTGCTGTGCTCCTCTTGGAAGTGCTCCCCTCGGATGAGCCAGGAGTTTCTTTGTATCTGACTGTCCACTGCCAATGAGTTGGAAGGTTTTCAGTGTCCTAAAGACTGGCGTTTGGGGAAAATGCTCTGAACTGTGTAATGTAGGGAAACAAAGTACTGCCATTCTCTCCGGCTATGGAGAACATTGCAGATTTCCACTTTCTTTTAGAGGGAACTTGGGTGTAAAATTGCATCTTGCGTCATTGCTTTCCCACCCTGCTTACCAGCCTGTTAAATGGCTTGTCACTGAGCCACTGGCATGTATTTAAGCTCGACCATGTCTCCTTTGTAGTAGCAGAGTGTGAAGTCCACCCTCACCCCCCGTACTCGATTAAATTTCCAAGCAGGCAGTGAAATCGAGCAAAGGTTCATGAGCCAGGTTTCTTCCCCATGCCCCATATTTTATACACATCGTACTGTTCTATTAATGTCTCTATAAATGATTCAATGTCCAGGCCTCAAGGTAGCGTACAAGCCAAAAACCTCTGCCATCCTATTGCAATGCCTGAAATTTTTTTTTTTGCGTAGAGCTCCATATGCACGAGCCACCCCGCTGCTAAAGAAATCCTGGGAAGGCTGAGGCATGGTAGTGGGAGGGTAAAGGCTTTTGGCTTGAAAACTACCTCAGCTAGGACATTGACTCTGTATAGTCATCCATGAAGTGTGCACTGTACCAGGGAGAGCACAACCTGATCCGCCCCTCAGCTGCAAACCATTTGAGATGCAAGAAACTGCATCTCATGCTTTGCATAGAATCCCCAAGGAAGACAACAGCAGTCCAGTGATATTGATGGTCACAGATTTCACAGTTCTTCTATATAAGGGCTATGCAACCACAATTGACTTTGAATTACTGTTAATGTGCCTATAGTGCAATTGTCACAATACAGATACATGCCTGGCACAAGCTGCAACATCTGACCTTTTTTTTTTTTTCAATTAAGAAAAATACACCCAGAAGTAGTGGCTGTATTTTTCCTCATACACAAACATATGAACGTTGAGTTTACACAAAAAATATTTTGACAGTGACTACACGTCTGCAGATAGATTTCTTTTTCGAAGCGGCAACCTTTTTTTCTTTACATCCCTTACACAGGAAAATGGTGCGGTTTTGATGAAAAGCCCTTTATAAACAAACAAACCTCTCAACTCTCTCAAACTATTAGGCACTGAGATTCCTAAATCAGTGACTAGCTTATCTGATGGCAATACTGGGAAAGACCTTTTTGTGTACCCTATACTTTTAAGTGTGTTGTGCAATTAAAAATGCTGTTTTCTTTTCCCCCCCTTTCCTGGCTGCATTGCTTTGTCTGAATCCCATTGCACAATTTTACTTTGGCATCATAATGATGCAGGTATTTGGCAAGATTATAGAATAAAAGATATCAGTTTATCCTGCTGCAGTTTTTCTTTAAAGGGTTTGCATGAAAGATACTATACCTCCCAAACATGAAACTACACATGAAACTAACTACACCTTGATGACTGTTCTTATGCATCTTTAATCGTACAGTATATTAGAGGTACACAGTTACCAAAGTCTATTGTTGTTCTATGGACATCTTCAATTGGAGTTAAAATTGTCCTTAATCTTTTTTCGGGGTATCACTTGTCGGGACTGGTTTGTCTTGAGTCGTCTGTGGAGTCGCTGAAGTCTCGGGGGATGCTGCAGTTTCCTCGGTAAAAAACTCCCTCGCTGCTACCTCAGGAGCAGGTGAAGCAGCAGAAGCTCCGTCGGGACGAGTCGCAGCCTCAGGTTCCCCTACTGCCTCAGAAACTGCCTTCAAAACGGCTTCCTCCTCAACATCAGGTCTGACTGCTTCTGAAACGGATGCGTCTGCAGTAGATGCTGCAGTTGGCTGCTCCCGCCTTTGTATTTTCATTATTCGCTGAAAACTTGCGGAAGGGTCTTCAAATGGCATCAGTGACATGGGGATACGCACAGTATCTATTCCATTAACCTGGAAAGTAACACAAAATAAAAATGATTGGTCTGTATTTTGGCAGATCACCTACTGCTTTCCCAGTGTTATTTCAGCTGAAATAGTTCTGAACCAATTTTGTTCATTCAACGGCAAGCAAGGTGACAATAGTATGTGCTACAAATATTATAGGTACGCTACAAATGTCTTACCGTAACCTCACACCAGTAGTCTCCTATGTTCTTGATTGGCTCATCTGGAAGTCTCAACGCATGAAGTGGCACAACAACTCCCAACTACAGAAATGTTTCAGAAAATTCAATGAATCACATTACAAAAACAATTAAAAAGTCATGAATTTTAAATGTTTAGCTGCTGTGCTGTCATTTGATGTCAACAGTCAGGACGTTTTTTCAGTGCTTTAATACTCCTATAGATAATGTAATGTATAAAGAGAAACACTCAAGTAATTAAGAACACAGTCGTACGTTCTTAAGAAGCTGTCTGCAAACAATCTCTTTGGTGAGCACGTATTCAGCTGAGGGTATTCTGCCAATCTTCAACTTGGAGCATTTCAGGAACTCCACTGTCTGCAAACACACAAGGACACCTCTGTTAGATGACTGACAACTGCTATTCTGTCTTTCTCTTGACCAGTTTGATGACTGTCAATTAAAATTGCTAATGCTTGAAATGAATTGTCAAATATCTTCAGTGGAGAAAGACTCACGAGTTGTCCAGTGCGTGTTTGGATTCTTTCCTCTGGCTTCCCCTCATGCAAAAGCTGTTGGTAAATACAGATGTTTGAGACTCTAAAATCAAAAGCCACAACTGAAGAATCTATCTAGATATTGGCATAGAATATCTGGTGGAATTGAAAGCATTCATGTGCATTACGCACTCTTAATTCCTCAGCAAACATCTGTTTGTTCTCTGGTGATGGATATACTGCCAGGCCTTGGGGCAACAGCTTATTTCGGCCAACACACTTTTTCACATACACAGTGTCTCCTCGCCCACCAAGCTCTGTTGAAACAAAGTAGAAGAAACATATTCCCATGACTGTATATCATTTGAATGGTGCCAGGAAAAAGTAAGATTAAAATTAATTTTTCAACGTGTATTATCTATGGATTAACACAATTCAGATAAATACATTCCCTAATAGCATGATGGTCACTTGGTGTGACAAACAATCCGTCAAGAGCATTGGAGATACTTACTCACTACGGTCTGTGTTAGAATGAGTTCCATCTTCTCCTTGGAACTATGTTTGGTGTCTTCAAGCAATCTGTAGATTCTGTGTCTTCGAGGATGCAGCCTTGGTGGTCTACCTTCTTTGGACAAGGGGACCTGCCACCAGCGCTCCACCACAACTGTATTCTGTGTAAAAAAAATTTTTTTTAAAGCGTCCAGAAATGTACTCACATAATTATGTCTGCTACCAAATCGAGGTGAAAAAGACAAAAATATATATATTATTATTTGGTGTGGATTATTATTGCTCGCCTCCTTGTAGTGGCTCCCTGGCAAAGGAAAGCTGTCTACACGTTCCATCTTTTGAATGTCAGTTAATTAAATATGAGACTATTTGTTCAACTGAAGTAAACGTGAAACTGAAAACAACCATAGATCTCTAAAAGTGAATTTAAGGCTTGAAATACTTCATAATTAATGTTGAACTGTATCAGGCCTGGAGTTCAGGTAATACGAGGTAAGACTTTTTCAGGGTTCTGCAGACACCCTGTTTAGACTATGGTCAGTCAATACTACGCACATAGCATTTGAGCGAGTTTACGAATAATTTAAATTTCATCCAATCCTTAAGGATTAGTAGAAAAATGAGAAGAAAAACAATTTACTCTACAGCTCTTCAACAACTTACTCTAACCTGCGCAGTACACATCAGTACACTGGCACTACTGAGTGCTGTGCACTTTCTATGGCTCACAGTGACAATTATGCCATGCTCATTTTCTTAGAAGTTTTGCCACACACTAACCTTGACAGCTGTCTGAGAGAAACACCTGACAGAGGAAAGTGTGACAAGATCTTGAAGGACACGGCGGCCTGAGCTCCACATGTTTATTCAAGACGAAAGCTGCACACGTCTAGTTATTTCTTTAACGCAAATCACCAATAAAGGAATCTCGCTTTTGCATCAGCAGCGTGACCAACTATTCTTCAGTCATCTATCCTTTCTGCACATGTGACAGATTAATTGATGCAGTCTCCCATCTTGAGTAGCTAAGCTAACAAGCTACAAGGAGAACATAGAAAACGCGACATTAATGCGTGATGTTTGAGCGGCTGTGACGTAAAAGGACCACAGGACCCGAAAGGCGTCCCAACTAACGCCTGAATGTAAATCCGCATACTTGATACTTCATGTGTGTTTATTTGTATACGCTAATGATAATGAGATAATGAGCCTTAGTATGGTTAAAACAATTATTTCTGTGGTCAAGTCATGCTAGAATTGGCCTGTATAACTGAGAAATTTGCAGTCACTACTGTATTATTAAAAACATAAACTAGCCTAATTTTGCTTGTGCAGAATTTGCGAAAACAATTTAAATCCGCAGTGACAGTAGTCCTGTCTTGGCTTTGATTTAGCCCATGAATCACCCATTTTTGTTTTCATTCTTGCTTTTTGACCATATAACATTTGAATTTCATTTTTCATTATTTCATCACCCCATTCCTGACTGCAGTAGGTCCATTGTATGTTTCATAAGGAATGCTTGAACTACAACATAAACTACAAAACTGGAAGGGAATATGCCAGTAGTCAATCCAGGGAAAAAAATTCTTAATCCCTATAAAAAAAATCCATTAAAACCTATTCCCTAATGCCCACACCCAGTATCCATGGCATGAAAATGAAGAGAACAGCAGGACAAGTAGCTGATAACAATTATATGTGAAAATACAATTCGGAATTCATGTCAACAGAAATTTGAGATGAAATTTGTATTCATTCATTTAATTTATTGTACACGCTACAGAAATTGAGACCATGATAAATGGCCAACAATTTCAGGCAATATAGATTAGCAAGTTTTGTTGATTCCCAACCCTTCGACAGGCAATTCTTCTCATCTCCCTTTGCCTCAAATGTTGGCCACGTGGTTGTTTTTACAGTAGATTGTGGTGGAAACAAAGTGTGTAAGGTGAAAGTGATGTGTGAAAATGTGTGATGTGTGACAATTATGTGATGTTGTGAGGGATTTTCCTGCGGCAATTGGAGACCAGGAACAGGCTACAAAACTTTGCCCTCTTTGGACAATCACACCTCAATGGCACTGTCTTCTTGAAAGTCACTTGTCCCACCATATGAAGTATGGTGCAAGTTTGATAAACTGCGTCTGACAAAGACTATTTTATAACAGGTCAATAGAAGGCAGCACCCACCACAGACGAAAATGACAATCACGAGAAGCCAGCACAGACTGGTGAAAAACAATGCAAACTGGTAGATAGTTTTCTGGCAGTATTCATCTTCCCCGGCTGAGTAGTTGGGAGGATATATGGCATAAACCCACACAGTGCCTAGAGGAACAGACAAAGACAGAACATTCAAAGTGTGGGTGTGGTGTAACGTTGAACACTTCTTGACTTCTTGTGTTTGTGCAAGTATAATATTTGTTGGTCAAAAACCTGAAAAGAAATTCTATTTGAAAATCTCTCTTGTCCTTTCATCAGCATCACCACACTTTGCCCCACCTCCCTCATCTCCACCTCCTTCTCTTACCTGAAATGAACCAGCAAAGACTGAAGAGGTACAGGATGGTGATGCCGGCTGAGGTCAGAATATGGACAGCGCACTCCTTCATTGAGCTGTGGGTGTAGGTCAAAATCAGACTGAGCAGGCTGGACACTCCCAGCACTATCAGGTAGATGGGGATGTAGGGCTGCGCGGGGCAGCTGCCCAAATGCATGGCCCCTAGGTGTCCAGCAACAGAAGAAGATCATGAATATAATATGTGATCATTGAATTGGATACAAAAACATATGGTTTGGAGTCAAGTAATTGCTGAAAATATGAAAAAGAAAATTGAGAAATGTCGTGACTATATTTTTATAGTACTAAAACAGAAGTAAACCTACCCAATCCAATAGCTGCAATCATAATCATCCACCAAATAATGTTTGCCACAACTGTAAGAGCGAGGACAGGGCAGGTGGGTCAGTGATTAGTATAACACTAATACAGAGACAGTACAGTAGTAGGCAGGCATGAACATGTTGCAGAAAGACAACTAACCAATTACTGAGAGCAGTACGGGACTTTGTTGCTGGTTTTCCATCTGTGATGATTGGTTAATATCTAGGATAAAGAAATGTCACAATCAGAGCCAGCAGCTAAAATGAAGAGGAGCCGCAGCAGTTCTGAATCTATGATACTGCCTTACCTTTCTTTCTTCTCCAGGCTGTTTCCAGGATTAATTTAATGAGTGTAGTAAGTATATGTGAGACAGTGTGTGTGAGATATCTGCAGGAACTGTTTGCATGTTTGCTAGGTGTTTGCAGTGTGTCAACATCCTTTTTGTCTTTAAGCAGGATGTTAAGAAATATTACTTCAACTATTTCAGCATTTCTTTGAACGGTTTTGCAATACCTTCTGCTGTTAGATACACTAGATAGCACATTAGTCCAGAAGGTTAGAGTCTCTGTGTATGATGCTGTAACACAGGAAGAGTCAGGATTTTAAATGCATCTTAGAACTGAAGAGAGTGTCATGGTCCCAGCCCTTACCTCTGAGTTTCCTCTTGTTTTTACCTCCCCTGTTTGTCTCTGTCTGTCTCTTGTGGTTGTGTGTGTGTGTGTGTCCTGGGCATGGCTCGCTCGCCCAGCCCTACCTCTCCTCCACACCTGGCTTGCATCAACCCATCAACCCCTGCTGTATATAACCCCCGGCTTCCCATCCACTCATCGCCAGATTGTTCTGCTATCTCCAGTGGTAGAAACCCTCTCGGTCTTTGATATCGACATTATCCTGTATTCCAGTGAAGTTCATGTTTAACTGTTTTTGTCCTTGTCTACAGCGTCCCCCTGTGTGCCTCCTTCCCTGTGTCTCCTCGTCTGCCTGCTCCAGCCCAGCCTGCTCCCCGGCTCCCTGTCCTCCCTCCGGTCTCTCCCGTCCCTGCCTCGCCTGCCTGCTTCCCCTCCAACCTGCCTCCTCCGCCCCGGCCTCACCACTACCCCGGTTCCCCCCAGCCTGACCACCATACCCCTCGTCTCACTAACCTGCTCTTCCTCTGTTCCCATTAAAACCTGTTTTCCCTACTCCTGTCTCAGCGGTCTGCATTTGGGTCCAGACACCCACAGAACCCTAACAGAGAGGAGCAGAGGGAGGGTTTGTTTTATGGATTTTTGATCTAGGCATTGGAAATTAGTTATCAGTTATATTCTACTGTAAGCAAAGCATGAAACATACATTTATGTCTGTCTGTATTGTGTGGACCTGTAAATGTTTTTACATTTCACATTTTTCATTGTATAGTATGTAATGCATCATGTATTCCAGGGCATCATTAGCAGAGGAGAGCTCAGCAAAGGCCCAAACATCTTGTTTTCAATCTTTAGTTTGGACCTCATGCTGTGACACGGCTTTAATGGGGACTCATCACTGCCTCAAAGATGCAATAAGTTTACTGTAGGATTTTTTGCCAACTGCTCAGTGATGGAGGATGGTACCATGAGCATTTCATTTCATTCTCAAGTTAAAAAACAAAGACAGTGTTGTTATTACTACAGTATTTTGCATAGTTATATTTTACGTTATTACATTTCTGATGGATCTCTACAATTAGATAGCTTACTCATCTCTATTGTGAAAATGTGACTATTATTTATGTCAACTAACAGGCCACCATAAACTTTGGCAGAGACTTAATGATGTTGTTGCAATTCCTGAGTTGCCAATAGAGGTCGATAAAAGCCATGAATTACTTAATGTCCCTTTAGAATTAATCAGTAAGTAAAAGTCAGGTATAAGTATAAGTCTATAAGTAACAGTCAACTATATTTATATTGGGCTGATTTAATCTCATCTTTGCTTAGCTATTGCATTTTGCACAAACTGGAGGTGATAGAGGGATACCGAGGGTTGCAGTAGTCTAAACAAGAGGAGATACAAGCATGGACCACTTTTTCCAGATTACTTAAGGATAAAATCAGTTTAATTTCCGAAGTTTTTCTCCATTGAATGTTCTTAATTTGTTTGTAAAAGTTTATAAGTACACCAGTAGTATTACTAGGTTTTATAGGCGTAATAATGAGAATGTATACTATGTTTATGGATAATATGTCAAAGTAGAGGTATATAAATGGAAAATAATAAAATCATGGGTGGAGGATGAGGACAGACCAGATTTCTGGCAGCAAATTGGCAGCTGGATGACTATGGTCAGTGACGGTGTTCTCTGACAGAAAACAAGGCTGCTTTGCATCCCTACAGGGAAATTGGCTTTTTTTATAGCTTCTGTGGCAGGAACAAATTTGAATGTGAGAACGGATGATAAGGGGACTGAATGGTCGATTCTAAAGGCTCACTGCTTGGATGGAACCCAGCTAAAGAAAGGAATCCAATCTAATTTTTCAGAGGTCAATTTCCAATTGGATAACCATGCCCATATGTAGATCTTAATATATTAAATCACCAAGATCTAAAAAAAAAAAATCAAGAAGATACTTGATTTCAAGATACTGATGTCAAACTTTAGTTTGTGTATAAGTCAGAAAACAATTGTTTCGAAAGTTTATTTCACATGATAACTTTTATTCTGAAATGTCTGTCAGTTATTGGTTTAATTAAACGTAGATAAGTTTGGCACCCATTGCTGCAAAGCTTATTAAAATGGTAGGGTGAAAGTTAGAGAAGTGGGCTTGTAATGCAAAGACCATGTAAGCATAGGCAACTGGCAGCCACCTTATGCACCAACTAGCGATAACATGCTTTTCTTCCACAAACAAGAGCCCCTGACCTGTGGCCAAACTCCATATTGCCATTTTACCAAGTAATACTTTTGATTTATTATTCGATTTATATGACAAATATGTAGTTCCCAATACCTTAAATCATAGATTTAAGAAATTCCACCCAAAGCATCATTTTTAATCATGTTCATGTTCATTAAGGTTACACTTCATTCTTAGTTGAAGTCAATAATCATTTGAATGAGGGGAGCAGCAGGGAAGTCCATGGTTATGATTCCAAAGCTCTGGTTTTGTCCCACCTTGGCACCCAAGTACTCATACAGCCTTATATTGATTCGCTGTGCAATGGCACCGGGGTAGGAAAACAGTCCAGCTCCACTGCAGTAGGTGAGAAAGAGCTGGGCCTTGTTTCTCTCTGGTGCAGCCTCCAGGTGTTCATGTATGCTTTGCCATTTCTCTTCCACGTGCAGGAGTGTGGGTACCTATAGTGAACAGCAACCTTTTAATCTCCAAACAGTATTTTTGGTCAATTTTGAAAATATTACCAGAATTAAGACGTTTTCATACCCTCCATTCATCAGCTATGTCCAGGGAACCATAGCGCATTCCCATGTCTGGCCCAGAAAAGTCTTGCAAGACGATGAGTTTCCCTCGAACCTGGCCTACGGTGGGCATACGCCGGCTGTGCCACAGCAGGTCCCAGTGGGCATGGCGGTGGATGTATTTCACCACAGCACCATAGATCTTGTTAGTCTCACTGAACTCCTCCTTTAGACGCATCAGCACAGTCTCACTTGGGTAGTCCCGCAGGAAGTCGGCCACATCCTCCAGCACGTGGCCAAAGTGTGCCAGCTGGTAAACCAACCCATGATGGATGGTCAGGTTCCCCTTAAAATGACGCACGCGGATGTCTAGGAAGCGGACACCGGCATGGAGCTGGGACGTGAGGTTCCAGGACTGGCATTCAGCAAGAATACCACCATACAGGGCCATGGTGTTGTGGGTTCCAGGCATGGTGACTTCGGACAGCGGCCAGCTGTCATTGATGCCCACCATCCAGGAGGGGTTGAGGAACTCAGGGCTGGATGTATCGTCATAGTCAGGTCTCTGAAAGGCACTGCAACTAAAGCCGATAACTCCAATGAATAAAAAAGATAGGTCAGCACCACAGTCAGCAGGATCCAACTAGTAAATGTAGCGATCTATAAAAACCAGCCACCTTGATTAAGGTTTAGTAGGTTGGTATACAGCCATTCTTTAATATGTTGTTTATCCACATTAATTGAATTTCAGCATTCACATAGTTTTCCAATGTCACAAGATGCTCATTCACACATTTGTTGTATTCTCCTATAGCCAGAAACAGTTATTAGACACTCCGCATTTTCACATACACAGTAGAAAATGTAACATGTTAGTGTAATGTAATATAAAATAGAAATGGAAACAGACTTTCATCAGAACTCATTCTGTTTTGATTATTATCAATGTGGGGCATCTTTTCCACTACCCTTTTCTGGCTCTGTTCGGCTACGCCACAATAATTTACTCACCCTAAAAGGACCATGAACTCAGCTAATATCACGAACATTGTCGTCGGAGCTCCTTTGATGCTGCTTATTGTTCAGTTTTGATGACAGCGTCTATGCGCAGAAGAAGGCAAAGTCAAGAAATTATACCACTCAGGTATTTAGTGTAATGCAGGCTAATTGAACTGAATCAATTGGTTAATAAATGGATCAATAGATTTATCAATAAATTGGTAAACAGAACAGTGTGAGCATATTCCAAACATCTATTCTGAATTGTTTAATAATGCCATCAGTTACTGAAGAGATGCAAAAGCCAATTATACATTTAGAGAATACTGTTCTGCTGTAAAGAGGCTTTACTGTGCACCTGTTTGGGAGGGGGGGGGGGGGGGGGTACAATAAGACAGCTGTCCTTCTTGTGTTGTCAATTTTTATATTTACCACTAACTATATCCTCTGTAGGATGTGGCTGACCTGTTGCCTCGGGGAGGGAAGGTAAACGCACACTTAGATCATTTTGTGTATCCAGGGTGAAGTTTGCAGACGAAAAGATTGATGCAGACGAAAAGTGAAAGTTAGGAAATTAGTTTGTTTTAAATATTGACAAAAGACTAAGATTATTAATTATATTATTTATATTATATTGTAAGATTATTGGGTAACACTTTATTTGAAGGGGTGTGCATAAGACTGTCATGACCATGAAGGACGCTTCATGAATGTTTATGACTGTTGTCATTAAGTATCATTCGGTAAAGACATCTCAAACAATGTCAACTTTGCATTAACAATGACATAATTTACCGAATGACACTTAATGACAACAGTCATAAATATTCATGAAGCGGTTAGGGTTAGGGTTATGGTCATGACAGGTGTCATGTCATGGTTATGACAGTGTCATGACAGTCTTATGCACACCCCTTCAAATAAAGTGTTACTGATTATTGTTCAGGTAGTCACACATACTGATGTTTAAGTTAATGACAGCGATGAAACAATGTGGGTTAGGTTACCTGGACGTGTTGCTCCCAAAAATAAAGCTCCCCTCTACTTGCAGTGACACTTTTTGGCCAGGAGGTGTTGCTTATAGCCGTTGTATTCACACTGGAACCCATGTGACATTTGGTCCCAATGAAATTAATCAGTTCAATGAAATATTGATTTTCTCAGCCCAGGCCGCCGACAGTTCTTTCTAAGGGTTCTTATGTTGCGGGAAACTCTACATGACTAAAAAGCTGACTTGCTTGTTGCCAGCAGGGTTATTACAATTGCAACCTTTATACCTTTTCTTCTTATCTATTATTTCTTTACTTAGTTGCTCTCTGTCCTGCACGATCAGGTACACAAATATTACATCTACTATCTGGCCACTGTGGCTTTAACCCTGCATTCCTCACTACTGGTTGCCCATTGGCAATCTAGGAATTTAAGCTTATTGTACTGCTGCTCTCATTGTGAGTCACTCTGGATAAGGCCATAGGCTAAATGGCTGAAATATAAATTAATCATTTGTTGAGAATAAAATAAATGAATACAACAAAATACATATTCACTCCCAGTCAAATTGGTTCACGAACTAGGATGTTTTTTCCTATCAGCATGACAGCTAATAAAAACGAGGGAACAGTTAGGTCACAGTCCAGGCTGAGGGTGAACTGAGCTCACCCCTCGGGCGCATTTCAATGACAGGCTTAACCCTTCTAATCCCCAAAAATGAGCACCGAGTCATGAGCCCACTGCTTCTGGTCTAAGCTGCTGGGGTGCTGCTCTCTTTACCTGAAAACAACTGGTGGTATTCCTCAGCCTGGGAGCCTGGAGGAGAGAGAGAGAGAGGAGAGAGAGGAGAGAGAGAAGAGCCAGTGAGACAACTGGGATGTTGATGTAGGCATATGCCGTGGAGGAGCTGCTGAGTCCGACGTCAGAGCGTTACGGTAGGGGGTGATGTTTGTGTGTGTGTGTGGGTGGGTGTGTGTGTGTGTGTTGGGGGGGGTTATCACGCCACTCTTTCAAAATACACAGTTCACCATGCTTACAACAAACACAAAGGGAAACATCACAGCATGCACACACACACACACACCAGCGATGGGAGCTTGCAGTCATTTTATTACTTTCCTCAGTCACGAGTATTGTAACAAATTACTATTTCAATTTCAGTAATTATATAGCAGTTACCAATCAGAAGAATAAATTGTTAGAACATTACTTTGTTATCATCAATTCATATCTAAGCCAATCACCATCCACAGATTAGCTAACTTGGATTAAAGATGGATGCGTTCAGTGCTACAGGTTTCACTCGATACTTATTTTTTTCAGGATGGATCATATGGATCACCTGCAGGTGACCATTTTCTCATTTCCCATATCAGTTGGTGAAAGCCAAACATTAACAGGCCTGTGTATCTGCATTCTTAGTATTCAATCAGAAGAATTTTACAGAATATTCTCCAAAGCCATGGTAGGTATCAATATGAAAACATTGTTATCACTTGGGGTAATTGGGGGTATTGACAAGTGGATTTAGCTATCTACACCCCCTTCATAGATTTCTCAATGTGATATTTTAAAAATATGTGACTGGCATACTTTGACTGTTAATTCTACCTAGTGAGATTGCCTGCAGCTCTAATGGAACTACAGGTGTACAAAATAACGGAAACACCCAACGTTACATACTTATCATGTACTTAATATGAAGTAGGGAGACCCTTTGCCTTTAGAACAGCTTAGTCCTCCTTGGATGCTGTCCAGAACTGCATGTAGTGGGATATTGGACGGCCAAGTCTAGTCAAGTGTATTTATATAGCCCTTTATCACAGACAAGCTTTAAATGATGTTACAGGCCTAACTACAGTAGGTCAAGCTGATAGACAATCAGATTTATGACAGTGATGATATTTTTAGAATATGATCAGAACAAAAATGTGAGTTTCAGTAAACAAATAGGTAATCTGTTATTTACATTTATATCTGTTTCCTTAGCTTTATTTATTGCACACAGCTGTGTCCTTGATGATACATGTCAGGTTAATGATCCAAAACAGTAAATTACTTTAACCTCTTAGCTAATTTAATTTGCCATGCCTAAACCTTTTCTTACAACTACATTACATCTTTTGAACATCATTTGATGGCAACCCCTTTATCAAGTATAAATGTATAAATGACTGTCAACATTTACACTTACATTTACACATTATGTGCCAAAATACTTACACCTGGTAAACTTGTAACTAGCGCTAAACTAGTTTTCATTCATTTACTCTCAAATAGAGTCACTGAGCTTCTGATGCATTGAAGGTGAACTAGATTAATGGTGAGAAAACTAACCATGTGCAGCAAGCAAATAGCAGCTGTCATACAAATGTAACTGCATGCCTATCAAATTGTCTTTCTCACAAACTATTGAAAGACCAGCTTCACACAGATGGCAGCCTCTTCAGTGGACATTAGTACCAACATCATAGAACCACAGCTCCAGCAGGCCGTCAACTATCTGCAGCTGGCCCATTGGATCAGAAAAGTGCATTGCATCTCTGGAGTCTTTTACAAATGTTTGGACCAGTTTTTATACTTTATTCAATATTTAAAGAATCACAGTAATTCAGATACAGCACAATACATAATACAGCTCCTCCTCCTTAGAGGACATGGGGTGGAGGTGGAGGAGTGAGGCGCACAAGGAGTTAATTGGAGGGGTCAGGGACTAGGTGGCTGGGGACTGTCGGTGCACATGAGGACATGAAAAAATCGGATTCACTTATCAGTGAATGAGAAGTCAAACATTACACAACAGCCTTGTCCATGTCCAATATTTGGTTACGGCATTTTAGGGCAAATTACGGCATTTTTTTATTAAATAGACTGACAAGGGGCCTGTAGTCTCACAAAGCAAGAGGTTAGCGAACTAATTTTGGCTTAACCCTGGCTTTTTGGTCTCACGATGGTGGCTCACTTTATAGCAGGGTATATCAACATGGTAACTGAGGCTGCACACCTAGATGTTCAGGATACTGGATCCAAACATATAAAAAGCCCTCCGCTACCTCACCAATCAACTCTGAATGAATGGCATCATCATAGGATCCTGTGGACTTTTCAAATAACCTTTATTGTCAAACTTCCATTTAGAAAATATAACAACAAAAACATTGCTTTGAAATGAATGAGACAAGGTTCGGAAGGAATGGACCAAGTGGATGGATGAGATCCAGAAGAAAATGGAGGAGGTGCTCATCCAATGCAAAGAGAAGGAACCCCCTTCCTAAAGGGGCTGGAAGGAGGGGATGAAGAAGAGTATCCAACTCTTTGTGATTCTATACTCTCAGCTGTGGGCCAAAGAAAGAAAACAAATCATGCCATACATCAGAAAAGTAACTCATTCCTCTGTTTGTGCAATTTAGTTGCACAACATTTAATTTTGGTTATTGTATCTGTTATGAGTTAATTTTTTGTATGAGTGGACCACTTGAGTTTGTAGGTTTCATCTGCCTCATGTTTCCTGCTGGTAAATGCTGAAGTTTTATATTGCTTCAATTCAATTCAATTGTTTCAATAAAAGGTATAAACTCGTTTATTATCTGTGTGAGATTCATTTCATTTTCAAAAGCACCAATATATTATACAGAAATGCTTTATCATAGAGGAACAGTTATTATATATAGTATAATTAACAGCATTGATCTGAATACAAAATTAATTCATATTTTATATCCATGAGAAAACTTTTTATTATCAATTTTAGGGTTTTTTGATTTATATTAATATTCTCCTTCTGAATCAACATTAAATCATCTGAAAGTAAAGTCAGATTCTCATTCGAGTTCACAAGTTATTAAAACATGCATTGTGGAAGTATTATTCTGTCGGCCCCAGGAAACAGCTGGAAGTAACATGTGAGAACGTCTGAGATCAATTCTTGAGTACCGGTCCCGTATTATTATTATTATTTCGTAGACGAGTTATGTCAACACTAGATCACGCAGAATATAGTGTAGTCTGGAATGAGTGATTTAATATAGAAACTGCTGCCGGTCCCTTATTATTATTAGCCTATCATTGTTATTATTATTAAAAAACTGCCTTCCCATGCACGAACAATCAGGTCCAGTCCCATGCCAAACGACACTCACCGCACTAAATGATGCCACTACAATGATGATGGCGCTACAACAATCAATCCAATCTAAAAACATATGCAATAATTTAGTGGCATGTGCTATAGCGCTTTACTTCTCACATTACAGAAACTTTGCTTCCTTGCAACCTACAGTGAGTTATGAAGTCAGTCCGCTCTGTTTATTGTAATAATTGCAAAACTACTAAGACTATACGTTCCCACATTTTACATTGAAATTCTCATCAGTCTCGTCAAAACTGACGTCCCATGAATGAAAATGTTCGACATTCTGCACACAGGTCCAGTCTGAGGCAAAATGATGTACTATGCAGTATGGAAGCAAATGGCCAGATGGTGGCACTACAACTCCACTTTCAAAGGCTGTAACTCATCACATTGTGTGGACATGACCGTCTGCACTTGCTCTACAAAATTGCCTCAAGGACCATAAAAGTGTGCCAGGTAGTGTTTATATATATATATATAGTAATTTTAATCTTTTTGAAAAACAGAAATATCTTACAGCACTTGGTTCTGCTCAGTGGTTAGTGGCTTTGTTTTGGACAGAGTTGCAAAAATGTATTAAAATATATATATATATGAGAGGAAATTTCAATTGGGTTTTATGCAGGTATCGGTAGGAGATTTGAAATACAGACATAATTCCATGGCAAATAAAATGATATTGTTAGGGAATTTTTTCAGTTTTAGAACAGTAAATACTGAAACCTTAAAAAGCTTAATAAAATAGTGTGTTTTAGCACAGAGGGAGGGATCGACAAGAACAATTATAATGTGTTGTATTTTGTGCTCTTATGCCATAAAGTGTACCTAAAATAAAAGTATTGACACAGACTCTAGTGGGGTTATAGAGTGGTGGGTTGTAACCTAAACAGGACAGTTACTTGGATCTGCACTCTCTTTCATCAAGTTCTGTCTCTACATAGGGCCTCTGCAGTATCTGTTAACCCACACTGGTTTTGAAGGTGTGAATATATGACCAAAACAATGGAAGGTACACCCTCTGCCTTTCCTTTCCCGTAGCACATCTGCTATAGGCTACTTGCCATGAGTCCCTTCCTCTTACCCATGCCCATATATGGCACAAAGGGGCTGTCCTTATTGGACTAAGGAGGAAAATGGTGGAACTGCAAGTCAGACAGCTTCAGTAGACAGAGGGATACCAACAGTTTTACCTCAGGGTGAGTAGTCAAACGCTATCTCATTGGAACATGTAAACCTATAGGTTGTTTGTATTATGTATGACAGCAAATTCAGCTTGGACAGATGGAAGTCAAAGGAAAATACATGCATGATGTTGGATAATTTTGTATGGCTGGGAATCAGGAAATGAGATCACTGTGCTCAAAACAAATAAAGTAGAGCCTCCTGAGTTTAAATTAAAGGTGTTGAATGGACAGTATAGGCCATTTGAACTGTTAAAGTGGTCAGATTGAAGGCCAAGCTCCATAACCACTTCTTTATTTTCAGTCTCTGTTGCTATGTTACTATGATGGCACACCCACTGTTATTTTTCCTGTGAACTCATTCATAGGTCCTGTGAACTTATGAATGAGATCAAACCTGATTTGTGTCTGTGGTCACACAAAGTAGTAGTGTGCTGCTGATGTGTGATCAAACTTTTTGAATGTAGCCTATAATACTTGTCGACCAAACATCAATACTTTGTTAGAATTAATGCTATATATTGTATAACTGAAAATAAACTGTGACTATTGTATAACTTGTATAAACTGAAAATAATGCTCTAATTTGTTTGCTGTTTTACACACTACTTAATTCTGACATTCATCGAGTATGATTTTTTTTTTCTTCCCTCACTCACTTCTTGAGGCTCTGCGTACTGTTGTGGCCAACACTAGCCGCCATTGCTCACCGTCAGCTGTTGCTGTTAGGACTTAAGACTGTAAAATGACACCTTTTGCAATATGGTGTACATGCAGGGGTGTTGTAACCTGAGATATTCATATTAGCTCAATTTCCTCAATGGTAATGCTAGAACAGCTGAGTGTGTCTAAGGCCAATCCTTCAGTTAAAGCCCCCGTCTACTGTACCTGCAAAAGGTGAAGGCTACTATACCTGCTAACAATTTATATTTGACCTTAAGTTGTAGACAGTAGCTGAGGGTACAATGTGTCGCATGGATTCAGTTTTGCAAAATGTGTGGTACTCTTTTGTCTTTCCAGCCTCCTGACTCGTCTGGACCTTTGAGTGGTGGACAGAGGAAAAGCAGCAGTCATGGCTGATGCTGGACAGATCAAGAAGACTGCAGCCAAGGTGTTGGGCTGTGTGGAGAAGGTGTCGTCTTTCGCCTCTTCTATTGACCCCCTCTTTGGCATTGTCTCTTCCCTGGTTGGGGTGGTTCGCAGAGGCCTAGTGGATGAGGAGGACCACGCTCTGGACAAGGACTTCCAGTCAATTCACGACAAACTGAAGAGCATTTCAGAAAAGAACCATGAGTGCCTGAAGCAGATCCGCATTGCTGAAGTAAATGAGACCTTCGGCAAACACGAGGAGAAGATCAAGTACCACTATGGTGCCTTCAACAGCATGGTGGCACTGATGAAGAAAGAGCCGGACAAGGTCCAGTGCCACATTGATGAGTTTACAAAGATCTATGAGAGTGGCGGTACTGACTTGAGTCTGAAGGTGTACTACCGGGGGGTAATGGGTACTGAAGCTCTGTTCGGAAGACCCCTGCTGCAAGTGTATCTGGAGGACTGCAATGGCAACCGTAACATCATGGAACACCATTGTTCCCGCCTTCGCTACCTGTTCTACATTGGCCTCATCGCCCTTATGGCCTACACAGCTGTTACCAACGACGATGAAGACGATGTTCGGGAGAAATGGACCAAGTGGATGGATGAGATCCAGAAGAAAATGGAGGAGGTGCTCAAGCAGTGCGAAGAGGAGAATGCCTCCTAAATGGGCTGGAAGGAGGGGATGAAGAAGAGTATCCAACTCTTTCTGATAAACTCAGCTGTGGGCCAAAGAAAGAAAACAAATCATGCCATACATCAGACAAGTAACCCATTCCTCTGTTTGTGCAATTTAGTTGCACAACATTTAATTCTGTTATTGTATCTATGTTATCTATATCTTTTTTTTTTATGGGTGGACCACTTGAGTTTGTATGTTTAATCTGCCTCATGTTTCCTGCTGGTAAATGCTGATGATGTTTTATACAATTGCTTCAATAAAATGTATAAACTCTTAGTTTATATCTGAGATTCATTGCCTCATGTTTCCTGCTGGTAAATGCTGATTATGTTTTATACAATTGCTTCAATAAAATGTATAAACTCTTAGTTTATATCTGAGATTCATTTCATTTACAAAAGCACCAATAAATGATACAGAAAACAAGCATGCTTTATCACTGAGTACAAGTTATTTTATATAGTATAATTAACAGCATTGATCTGAATAAAAAATTAATTAATATTTTATATCCATGACAAGAAAACACATACACACGTGTGCCCTGCTCTAGAACAACCAATTAATACCTCTGGTGACTTTCCCTCTCACTCTCCACCATTGGGCAAGAATGAACCTCCCACTTCACTGGAAATGAAATAATGAGTTGAAACAGAAAACAATAAACTTTGAGGAAACATGGCCTCACCCAAACAAGGTATTTGCAAGAGCCCATGCACAATTATGCACATGCACAACACTATTTATTTTGGTGTTTGAATTGATTCAGTTCCCTTTCCTGTTCTATCTGTCTAATACTTCTGTGAACTAAAAAGTATTAGACAACTAAGATTATGGGGGGTCTTTTACAGTAGCTACGAACATGAATCAACTATGCAAACAGATAGTAGTTCCCCCTTAAGTGGGGAACTACCACGCTCCCTGTTGTCCACACAAAATGTATTTCAATACTGAATATGGACAGTGGTATCAGGCTGTTAGCAGTGATGTAGTGGTAAATAACAAGGTGGGTAATCTGTGACCTCCTAGCGGTCATCGTAAGGCAGGCAACCACCAGTACAAACAAAAAATATAATATATATCCTTACAATATTATTGTACCTTAGTGAATGGTAGTTTTTTTTTAAAATCCTGTTATTCCTATAATATTATTATAGGGAATTATAGTCTGGTGTTTTATTGATTGGTATCTGTAGTGGTAATGGTATAAATTGTACCATATGAATACTGTAGTTGTGTTTCGTAAGGACACAATAGATGGGCCGCTATGCATTTATAAATGTTAATAGTATTTAATAGTATTTAATAAAAACTCGTAAATGTCCGCGGTGTCTCGTGAGCACTGAGTCCACCTCGCCGCCAGAGTCCTCCGTCCGTCCAGATGAAGGTAATGTGAGCCTCGTCTGTTTCTCTTCGCTGCGCTGTTGTCGGCAGCCCTGCCCGACGTTAAAGGCCTACCAACTTAGATGGGTGACTCGAGTATCTGCTTTCAAGTTGACCAGGATCAGTAGGCATATTTGTCTGTTTAAGAAAATGAAGACGCGCTAAAAGTTCCGCGGCGCAGGTTTGAGGAAAAGGTACCATTGTCGGTAAGTTTCGGCTGCTTGGTTTGGAAAGAAAAAAAAAAAAGCGACTGTGAGCCTGACATCCCAGCTTCTTCTTAGTTCAAAAAGTTCACCCTGTCTGATGTGGAGACTGTTATTTAAACACTAGATGACGCAGAAAACGGGAGTGTAATTTGAAATTGGTGGTTAAACACAGAAAGGCAACATTGCGCTGGTTTCCGGGGCGTGACTTCTCTAAGTACTGCAAGGACTTGTAAGTTGATTTCTGAGCAGTCTTACGCACTTTTTAGATGGATAATTAATTGATTGGTTTGCTGATCTTTGCAGGACTTACTCGTATTTATCGCTATGCAGGCCCAGCGTTCACATGTTGTGTAAGTTTTGATGTTGTTGTTGTTGTTGTTTTGCATATAAAATAGCCTCCAGCGGCCTATTGGATGAGTTCACTCGCACGAGCAGATGTCATTCACGTCAAGATGGAAGTTAAACCTGACAATATTTTCTCCCCCCATGGTGTGTGTGTGTGTTTCAGGCATGCCACTCCACAGCATTTGGCCCTTGTGTAGGATGTTTTGTTGGAACTGAGGACAAGTCAACACAATGGGCAACCAAGACAGCCTCGAAGATGTGTTTGTTGCAGTCATTCGCCCAAAGAACCAAGTCAGTTTGAGCTCGAAGGAGTACCGAGCTAAAGCCTACGAGGTAAATGTACTGACTGACTCTAGAATTCATAATATGCTCTTTCCTCACCACCTCCTCACAAAAAAGCACTGAAATATTATAGGAACCTCTTTGGGGGGTTTCCCATCTTCAGCATATCACTTCTTAAAAAAATGCTTAAATCCTCTTTTGTGTATTGATCCAATCCCCCCTTTTGTGGAAATCAGGCCCAAGGGAGTGGTTCACCCAAAGGTTTTGAGGGGGGGCATAAGTCCACACAAACATGTCCACAGTGAAAAGAGAACATGGACATTGGCGATATCATCAGTTATCTCTTTCGTACATTATTTTAATAGTAATCTGTGGTGATGCCAATGTATCTGTGGAAGGAGCTAAAACATGAGGGGGGGGGATCATACTAAATATTACAAATAGAAACCATTATGCTAGTGATCAGTTTTTGAGAATATGGCAAGATGAGAGCATGCAAGGAAATATTATTGTAAATGACTACAGCTGCCATTCCATTATCATGGAGAAGTAAACCACAACATGACATCTGTGTGTTTTCTGGTTCCTGGTAAGATCCTGTTGATAGAAGTGCCCTTGGAAGGGAAAGAGAAGAAAAGAAAGAAAGTCCTGCTGGCAACAAAGATCCAAGCAGGAGGAGACAAAGCCAGATCCATTTTGGATTATGTTGATGAAACAACCAAACCGATATCCAATAACCAAGGCTTCATAGGTGAATGCTGTACATTTTTGCCTAGATGTGAATGAATGCAGACAAGTGTAACAGATCACCCCTGTTGTGTTTTATGATTTGCCTTTGCCTTGAGTGATCAGGAAGTGTTACAAACAGTCCATAATGCTGTTTTCTGGTCCAGGAAAGCGTGTGGTGCATATGAAGAAATTCCCCCTGGATGGAGACAACGAAGGGAGAGAAGCCTCCCTTTTTATTGTGCCAGTCAGTGTCAAAGGTGAGCTGAAAACAAAAACCTCTTATTAAACTGTTTCCATAGATGTCGTTCAGCTTAGTTTTAAGCTTTGTATTTGTCTCTTTCTTAACAGACAACAGTAAGCCTATTTATAATGCGGGGAGCCCCAGTTTCTACTGCTTTCAGGACATCATGCGAGTGTGCAGTGAGACCAGCGCTCACTTTTGCCCCATCACCTCCAAGATGCTCCTGGCTTTAGACAAGTAAGGATGTATTTGAAAAGATAGTCAATTCATGAGCCTTTTTGAAGAGCATAATGCAGAATTGTGTTCATGCATATTATTGAATGAACATTGTTGAAAATTATAAAACAATAATAACCGCCTGCAATAGCAATTAAGTCTTTTGAGAATTTTGGTGCGACCTAAATAAACGTAATCTTACTTTTAAGTGCTTTATAAATCTAGTTCAAGTTTAAATTAAAATTGAACTACACTTCAATTGCACTGAAATTAACACATAAACCTTGATTTAAGCGGTTTTAATCCATGGTGGTGAAACCCTCAGAGTCAGACCCCGTTGTCAGAAAATGAGATCAGGATGATTCTTTTGGGAAACCGGGCTTCAGCTTTGCTCCCTCGACCTCCACAGATGGCTAGCGGAGCAACACACGGTGCCTCACGCCATTCCTGCTTTGTTCCGGCCGGCACCTGTGGAGCGGGTCAAGACCAACGTTAGCAACCCAGCCTATACCAGCGAGGGCAAACTCACCGACGAGGGTCTGCACATGGGTTACACCGCCTTGGAGATCAAGAGCAAAATGATGTCACTGGAGAAGGCTGACCTGTGTATCCTCAACCCGCTCTATGGCTCTGATCTGCAGTACACCAACCGGGTAAGAGACCTCGTCAGCTGATAGGCAGAAAGAGAGAGTTATTTAATGAATGATCTTTTTTTTTTTTTAATACCGAAATAGACTTTATTGACTATACCATTACAAAGTGCCAGTAGGTTGAGGAGGCGTTTCTCTGGGGAACAAATATTTAGTGCTGAAACTAATCGAGGAATAGTGATTTTTGGGGTAGCTTGGCAAGCAGGCTATCAACTGTCTGACAGACTATAAGGCACCTCACTATGTATACTGTCAACCAATCAGAGCATTCGTTAAAATTTGGGAGTATTTGATATCATTTACACTGGGAAGTAGATTGGACATCTAAAATGGTTTGGGTATAGCACAGACGGTTATACAGTTATAATATTTTTGGTAACTTAACATTAACGTGCTCTTTGTTAAACAATACTGTGATATTGGGAAATGTGATTTTCATTGCGCTGGACCTTTTTAATCACTTTACCTGTTAATATTTATCCTGCCTTCCTGCTTTGTGTTTGTAGGTGGACAAAGTTATAATCAACCCTTACTTTGGACTTGGAGCGCCGGACTACTCCAAGATCCAGATCCCCAAACGGGAGAAATGGCAGCATGGTCCCAACAGTGTGACAGAAGACAAGTGAGGGTTCCTTCTTGAATTGAACCATACCCTTCTCTCACTCTCACCCACACCCCGCTGCATCCAGTGTAATGAAGCAGAAAAGCCTTAAAAATAATCTTTGACAACAAAATTCTCCCCGTCTCTCTAGGGAGCGCCAGTGGGTGGATGACTTCCCCCTCCACCGCAGTGCCTGTGAGGGAGACACAGAGCTGCTGTCCAAGCTTCTGGACAGCGGCTTCTCAGTCAAGCAGCTGGACAGTGACCACTGGGCTCCCATTCACTATGCCTGCTGGTCAGTGTAATGCCTGTATCACTCCCCAAAAATATAAAAAAAATATAAAAAGGGTTTTTTTTTTTTTTTTCCCCCCTATGACTTGTATTTGGATCTGTCTTCTCCAGCTGATAGTAGGATCAGCAGGTGCCACTCAGAGGGCTAGTATACCTTAATACTTAAAGATTTTTTTTGTTGTTGCTCCATCTAGGCATGGTAAAGTTGAGGCGACCAAGTTGCTGCTGGAGAAAGGCAACTGTAATCCAAATTTGCTGAACGGCCAGCTCAGCTCCCCTTTGCACTTTGCTGCCAGAGGAGGCCACTCAGAGATAGTGCAGCTCCTTCTGCAGCACCCTGAGATCGACCGGGTAAGACCTATGGTTCAGAACACTTGCCTTTCTTCCTCTCCTTCTTCTCCCAACAAATGAAAGGGGGCATTATAGTTGTAGTATGCCACTGAAAGAAGGCTACAATTACTGCAGCTACATGAACCGCTTTCCATCGGGAATGTTTTATTTTCTTGTTGTAACGTCACTCACTTGTGAGCCAAAAAACATTTTGTGTAACAATTGAACTGTAACTAACCAAATTGCAATTGATATATACCATGCAACATCACCAACATATAACAAGAGTATATCTAGCACAGAAATATATAAAAGCACATTTTTACTAACCAGCTTTCTTCCCGAAATTAGAAACTGTCTCAGATTTAGATTCAATTTTATTTATTATAGCTTACAATGTACCTTAACCACCTTATCCACCATACTGAAATTGCCCTTCTCTCTCTTCTGTTCCTCGTCAGGGGTGTTTCTAAATCCACTTTCTAGGTATGTCTTTTAGTGTTTGGCCTTATGAACCTGCACTATCAGACTGATAGGACTGAGCTGTCATCCACACATGTACTCGTTGGTCTCATGTCTTTTTAAAATGTGTTATTTGTTTTCCTCTTGAATTAAATTTGAATTTGATTGTGCCCTTTTGGTGCTTTGTAAAGCACTAAGCTCTTGATGAACTTGTTTTGTAAAGTGCCTTATAAATAGATTTAATTTGACATGCCCATAGCACATAGAAGACCAGCAGAAGAGATCTCCTCTTCAAGTGTGTGAGGAGAACAAGCAGAATGAATGGGAGGAGACTGTGAAGCTACTGCAGCAAGCCAACAACAAACCTGTGAGTTTCCATTACATTCAGACACTGTGTGACACCAACAGAGTAAATGAGATTAGCAGAATTCAACAATCTCATACCAGCGTACACCATTAAAGGACTACGACGACTTCTGGGGACTTTGGCCAATTGGTCACCTTACCCAATATCTGAACACTTTAGCGTACAGTATGTTAAGTAACCATAGGCGATTAGCATTATCCAAAGTATGACGATGGAGTGTCTAGTAATCCAACCTGTAGATTCAGAATGTCTGACAATCTTCATCATGAAATAGAGAAGTACACACTTCCTGTGTAAACTAAACAAGTTATGCAGGAAGAGCGCTCTTCTGCCACTTGAAAGTTCATTCTTTTGGTAACTTGATAACCATTTTACCAATCCCCTAAACAAGCTTGGCAGGTTTAGATGTGTGTCATGAAAATCAAGCCAGAGAGCTGCTACAATTTCTAATTTTCTCACTTTTGGGATAATGTTAATCGCCTACAATTACTTAACATGCTGTCTAAAGCGTTAGCATGCCACCAGGCAGAGCCATCTCCCAGAGACCCATGGATGATTTTGGTGCTCTTGTTAGTTATTGGGTTAGTTATAAGGTGACCAACAGGCAAACTCCCAAAAAGTCGGTGTAGTCCTTTAAATCAAGCCATCTTCATCTCATCAGGATCCCCTTCCCCCCCTTTTTTTTTTCTTTTCCGCGACACGTGTATATGTGTTTTGTTTTTTTTACTCATGAAATGTGTATGCTTGTGTGTTTGTTTCACAGTATGAGAAGGTGCGTATCTACCGCATGGACGGCTCGTACCGCTCGGTGGAGCTGAGGCATGGCAACAACACGACGGTGCAGCAGATCATGGAGGGCATGCGTCTGTCTCAGGAGACCCAGCAGTACTTCACCATCTGGATCTGCTCCGAGAACCTCAGTGAGTCGACCCATGCTGAGCCAAAAGTGGCCTCAAATTCATACTTGTGCCCAAACACCATGACCCAGGGCTTATTTAACTTTACAGGAAACCCATTTTACATCAGAAAAGGTTTGATCAAAATGATTTAATCATTTAAACAAAATATTGTTTGACCCCTTTTAAATCTCTGAAGGCAAAGATCATCTATGAAACAAAACACTTTCCACAATGTACCTGTCTTTCCATGTTGAATTTATTGAACAATTTTTAAACTAGTCGGTGCAGAAAATTGTCTTAATACAATGGAAAATGGCTATGATTACTTGCATGAGTAACCCAGCTATTGGCATACTCTGGTTAAGGTGTTGTTCAGGTTATGCTGATTACATGAACCTGTATGTCTATTGCTAAGAATTAGGTAACCCGCTCGCAGATAGAATGATATAACAAAGTTATAACAACATTATACAGGTATTCCTAAAATAGGGGAAGAAATCAGGATCCCAATAGGAATAGTAGTAATAAGTATATTCGTCACTATGTTTTTTTGTTGACATTAAAATGTACCCATAACTAGGGATGTGCAGAACAAGGCTTTCTGAAGCACCGAGACAATTGAAACTTTGAGTCGATGCTTTATGAAATGCTCGAAACATTTACTCGACAGTGACATCTGGTGGTTGTCGCAGTCATAGCAGCTGAGAGAGTGTTGAGAGTCTTTTGCACATCTATCCCGCTGTTATGCTCTAGTTTCTATGGCCGAGCGGTAAGACGCCGGTATTGTTATCAATATGTGAAGATGTGTATATAATGGAATTTGGCTTTTTGAACATTTTGCCAAAGCTCTTAGACAATAAACAGAATGTAAAAATTGACACAACAACAAATGTAAACGAGTGTCATAGGCCTATCACAAATACATGTTTGAGTGATTTTGAGCAACAGGTTTCATATAGTTTGTACAGATAACAGTGTAATTAGAAGTCATACATTGAATTGTGTTTTCAAGTACATGTACACATGGAACATGACTAATCCAAGCTAATACTAACTGGACCAACTATAAATCCCTACCCATAACACTGTGAGAGTCTGAGTTTGCACAGATAGTGAAAAGTGAAATTGTGAAGATTTTTCCATGCCACAGTAACGGTTTAATTTCGGAGTAAGCCAAGCATACTTCTAATGGAAGTATGAGCTTAGACGGGTTATTCTTGTGGCGCTTACATGCGTCAACCCAAAACTGGGTTACTTTAATAACCGGGTTAAGAACTATATGTGTGTGTGTGTGTCAGACCTGCAACTGAAGCCCTACCATAAGCCCCTGCAGCACCTGCGGATCTGGACAGAGATTGTGACGGACCTTACTGTGCTGGATCCTCAGAGGGAGAATCCACAGCTCTTCCTACGCAGAGACGTCCGGCTGCCTCTCGAAATTGAGAAGAAGGTAGCTCGCACTGTACAAGGGGCTGTTTGTTTTCAGTTTTTCATGGTAGCATTATCTGTTGCTGAAATTACCAGCTGTTGTCTCTTGGGGGGACCTTGTACAAAAGGGTTGTAGTTCTTTAACTGTCCGTTCTATATGATTGCAAATTCCCTCAAATCGAATCCGACAGATGCAATTAAGCCTCCTAGTCATTTCACGTCTAAATAAGTGAAATGACTCAAGTGTTAGTAACCAAAACATCAGTGTGCAACTGTCCAAATACTTGCCCACTGAAAGTATGGCATTGCGTTTGCTACCTACTGCAGCTGAGCAAAAATGCAAGAAACATTGATTTCAGTATACAGCAGTCTTATAGCTAAATGATCTGAACTTTTGTGGCGATGAGGATGGCTTGCCAACACTTGACTGATTTTGTTTTGAAAACCATTTCTCACACTACTACTACTGCTGTTTTTTCCCCAGGTGGAGGACCCCCTGTCCATCCTCATCCTGTTTGATGAGGCGCGCCACTGTCTCCTCAAGGGCTTCTTCCCCTCCCCTGACAGCAAGCTGATCACACTGGCCAGCCTTCTCCTGCAGATTATCTACGGCAACTATGAGAGCAAGAAACACAAGCAGGGATTCCTCAAGTAAAAGATTGCCTGCTTAAACATATACAACATAGACAATTCGTATAAGGATGTACATTTTATTATGTCAGTGTCATGCTGGGATTTATGAAAATGTTATCAAGAGATTCATTTCAGTTAAAAGCAGCTCAAGGAAATGCTTTTGTATTGCACAAAATATTGAATTTTGTCAGAGTTGGTATATGAAGAAAAACTCTCCTTGTCTTCATGTTTTGCTTTCAACAGTGAGGAAAACCTTAAATCTATTGTGCCGATATCCAAAGTGAAAAGCAAAGCGTATCATTGGACCAACAGGATTCTTCACGAATACAAGGTATTTTAACATTTTCCTTCCATCCTGCAAATGAAGTCCCATTCCTGCCATGTCGTGTCAGTCCAGGCTTCTCCCTCTGCCCCTCCAACAGGCCCTGAGTACCAGCGAGGGTGTGAGCAAAGAGATGCACCACCTCCAGCGACTCTTTCTGCAAAACTGTTGGGACATCCCTACCTATGGAGCGGCCTTCTTCACGGGCCAGGTATACACCAAGGCCACTGCCAGCAACCACAAAGTCATCCGCGTCTTCGTTGGGGTCAACACTAAGGGGTTGCACCTCATGAATATGGAAACCAAGGTATCCCCCTTTTTTTTTTCCTCTTCAATGTTTTATGTAGTGTTCACATGGGACATTTGGCATCGGTCTAGGTGGCTAGGTGGCTTCGGCGGTCAAGTATGCACTGAAGCCACCTAGTTTACATTGTAAGAACGAACCTGCAAGGCCAGTTTGAGCGCTCACCACCCGCCGTGCAAATGCTCTCTGGTAAATCTCTTTATACATTTTAAGAGCTGGTTTATACAGTTCTGGAAAGGCAGAGACTGCAGTATAATATGTTCCTCCATTCCCCCCCCCGCATGCTATTGCAGAACCCACATGGACAGAGACCACCTCTGTACAAATTTCATTGGCTGATAAAGCTGGTTACCAGATGACATTTACCTCTGCGCTGTCAAAAGTTCAACTAGTTTTGATATTTTCACACACTGCATTCGGTCAATCTATGTCTGAGGATCAATATCAGACGGACATCCCATGTATTTCAATGTGTTTGGGATATGGGATATGTTTTTTTGACGCATCACAAATGCTCATGTGAGCAGGGCCTTAAACTTGAGCTACGCTCCATATTTTCCTGCTGTGTGATCTGGGTATGGCTTGCTACTGTTCATTAAACCAAAGTGGTGAGAGAGGCTCTCAGTATGTAATGGATGGAATATCTCCATCAATGATTGTTCACCATTAATACAAACACTTTTAGCCTTAATATATATTTTTAGAAGAGGTTATGAAGTGAGCATAATAAGTGTCTTGTTTGTTGTTCTATGTGGTGTTTGAATACTATCTGTGTTTTAGTTGAATGGAGTGCTAAACACTCTCCTACATGCTCTTGAAGTATAATACTTTTTCATCTGTGCATCCCAGGTCCTTCTCATCAGTTTAGAGTATGGCACGTTCATGTGGCAACTTGGACATGCTGACCAATACTTCCAGATACACAGTGTGGAAAACAAAATGAACTTCATTGTGCACACAAAACAGGTAACTGCTTGGGGACATTTCCAAAACCATTCAAGTGGTGTATTTGTAGGGATTATATCTAAAATTCTTGAATTACCTAATCCAATTACAAAAAATAAATATGCAGCCTAGAATACTTTTAGAAAGGCATGTGTTTGATTGTTCCTTTCTCAGGGATCACAGCTACATTTTGTAATGCTTCCATGTATCATGAGGTATCAAAATATTGTGTGATGTGCTCATGAGTGTTTTTTGTTTTCCTTCAAAGGCTGGCCTTATTGTGAAGCTTTTAATGAAGCTGAGTGGACAGATGACTCCAAACGACAAAAGCTTATCAGACAAGTACGCCTATGGTTGAAAAACTATTGAAGACTGTTACTTTTTAGTTGCTTATATTGGACTGCAATAAATCAGTATGGGGAGTAAGGTCTGCCTCTCACCAAATGCATCATTTTGTATATTACATAGGTCTACTGATATGTCTTTCACATCCTCACATTCTGTATTTTTACTACTTATATTTTCATTGCATGTAAATATGTTTATTTAATGGTTCATTTTAATAAAATAATGAACATATGAACAATTATTGTTGAAAATGTGTCCAGCTGTTCTTTTATTTCTACCCACAATTATTTTTTACATGTCATTCAAAATGATCAATGATCATCAGTTCCAGAAATCATCATGGATCGTTTCAAAACATAATGCCTATTTAAAATTGTGACAGTACCTCTTGAGGGCAAATAGCTTAAAACTGGCTTGAGTAGAATGAGCTCTCCAAAAGAAAGTTGTAGAAATGACCTGTTAAGAGATGGCATTAGACTTTAACACTACAGGTTAGTAGAACCTAGAACAGTTTGCTCTAGAGGATGCAAACATATCACAAATTGGTTGAAGAGACCCAAGTTAGAAAAAGGCTATTACTACTATCTTACAGTAATGGCATTGAAAGTAACTGAGTACTGTTCAAAATGCTATAGTAATACTATATCAGTGACATTATAGGATTGCCACTGATAATAATAATGGCATGTTAATCAAAATCCATAAGAACATAAATGCTGTGCTCATGTCACAGTTCATTAGGCAATAAAAATACACAATTGAATATTTGGGAACATTCAAAGTTTTTTAGAATCATTTAGACGCTTATAAAATACACATTTTCGACCTCAGCATTGTACATTTGTTGAAATAAAGCTTTGTATTTTCCCTGTTCCACTCACACTACAAGCATATCTAGTCATTTAATCGAATCCAGTCAAAAACTGTCACTGTCTTTGTACTATTGTGGAGAGATAGTCTTTATTTGTTTCCTGAAAAAAATTCCAGAGACAAATGAAACTACATTAGAAAGAGGTGGAATTATCCACCTATAGGCAGAAACTTTCACTTGTTTTTAAAAAAAACAACTAATAAATAGATTTTAAGGCTAGATACGATAAATGATTTGTAATGGCCATTTTTGCAGTGCAGTTCTTAAAAAGCATCAGTCTATCTTAACTGTTCCTGCTGCGAGAATGACATCATATAGCAAGACATCGGTTCAGGGCGCGACAGCCAATCACAGCGGCGGCGGTTTGATAGACATATGGCCATCGGCCAATAAAAATCCTCAGTTGGTCAGGCGGGGGCAGGACTAGTATTGACAGGTAGGGATGTTTGGGAAATATTACCACCGGCCTCCTATCGCTTAAACACTAACTCCAACGTGCAATTATTTCAGCACGCGCAATGGATTTAGCTTTGGAAAGGTGCTAATTTATTTTAAGGATTACTTTAAGGGAAAAACAACTTTGCAGGTTTTGGGTTGGTCAGTGAAACAACTTTGGAAGAGATCCAACTGCGGAGGTTACAATGTCAATGCATTTATACGAAATGAGCAGCAAACTGTTCGGAGACACCGTCGGGAAAATGAACGACAATTTGACATCCGTGATGCTGGCACTTTCTGTGGTCACCCTTACTCTGGGATATATTTCTAAACTGCTGCTGAAACAGTCACAGTCCCCTGACAGCGATCTGGTAAGTCCACGATGATAAAACGAATACCATTGCACAGAAACAATAGTTAAAATGCGTTGTCAGTTTTTAATTGATACCTATCATAATTGCTCGTATTTTCTCTTTTTAGAAATACCCACCATATATACCCTCAAGCATCCCATTCCTGGGGCATGCTGTTGCATTTGGAAAAAGCCCCATTGAGTTTCTTGAAAATGCATATGAAAAAGTAAGTGTTAAAAGTTTGCACTTATGCACAAAGACAAATAGATGCTAAAACTACGATTACATAGATGACAAAACTACGTTCATGCTATCGCTCTCTCACATACAAACACACACACACACACACACACACACATTCAAACACTTTCTCACTCTCACACACACTCGGCCTAATCTAATGTTTGAAGAGTTTAAACACCGAGTTTAAACACCGTTACTTTGCTGTCTATCCACAGTATGGCCCTGTATTTAGTTTTACAATGGTGGGGAAAACTTTCACTTATCTGCTGGGCAGCGAAGCAGCCACCTTGATGTTCAACAGCAAGAACGAGGACCTCAACGCTGAGGACGTCTACTCTAGACTGACCACCCCGGTGTTTGGCAAGGGAGTTGCTTATGATGTACCAAACCCTGTGAGTCAAATATAACAGGCAAAATCACATGTATTAAAATGTTTTAAACGTGTCAAGTAAGAACAAAGTGTTAAAAACATAAGCCAGTTATTAAAAAGATCCTGGCAAGTAATTATGAGGATTTTTGTTTTACCAAACTTGCAAGCTAAAAGAGTTAAAATACAGATGATGCTTATGAGCTACAAAACACATTTTGTATAATATGTTGCAGATCTTTCTGGAACAAAAGAAGATGCTGAAGACTGGACTAAACATTGCTCATTTCAAACAACATGTGAATATCATTGAGGCAGAGACCATAGAGTATTTTGAGAGATGGGGAGACAGCGGAGAGAAAAGTAAGATCTTTGAAGGCATCAGACTGATCTCACACAATCAATCTTTATTTCAGACTCGAATCGGTCCATATAATGTCAATGTCACACACCTGTTAGTTAAAGATAGCTGGTGCCAGCTGGTGTTGGTAATGTTACGTTAACGTTAGTTACTGAAGTAACAATCTGAAATCATTCGGTTACTTTTGGTCACGTTTCCTCAAAAAATCATATTCTGTTAAATTAATAATGTATTCCACAACATACTGTATTTTGACTGTTTTCATCATCTACAACCAGAATTATTTTACAGTGTGTTTCAATGTAATGTTGCCATAGTATTGTTTGTGTCCATAACTTCACAATCAAAATGCCCTTTACTCTTAAAACATGTTTTAAAGCAATTCAATAAGTAACCCACCTCACCCACTTTTTGCAAGTACCCGTAATCTGTAAGTATCTGTAATTTGATTATACCGTGTCTTTTGCAGTAGTTTTAAAAGATTACATAGCAGTTTTTGCCCCACTACCAGATGGATACTTCCCAAGGTGATTCTGGTGTAAAACCTCCTGAACAGTATAGTAATAATGACTTCCCAAAACATTTAACAAGAATAGAGGCAACATCTAACATCTAGCACTCTACACAGGAGTCACCGGGTATACGAGGAGTATACTGTGTCTGTCGAGTTGCTTTGAGTTGTTGGTGTTGCTGGTCTCACTAAATCAGTTTTCATTTAAATGCACGCCAACATCTACTTGTCTCTCTCCCTCTGTCAGACCTGTTTGAGGCCTTGTCTGAGCTGATCATCCTGACGGCCAGCAGCTGCCTCCATGGGAAGGAGATCCGTGACATGTTGGATGAGAGAGTAGCCCAGCTCTACGCGGACCTGGATGGAGGATTCAGTCACGCTGCCTGGCTCCTGCCCGGCTGGTTGCCGCTGCCCAGCTTCAGGTACGACTGCTAGAGAGTCGCAGGACAGAACCAACCTCACACATTCAAAAAGTCTGGACTAGATTTCACTTGACTAGTTACAGATTTATTTTCCACAACAGAGTAAAGTATTGTGTTGAGTATATTAGCAGAAAAGTGCAAAAAACGCGTCTTTAAACACACCATTGTTATTTTTTGTTATTTAAAGGTTCCAGTTTATAGGAATTCAAATGTTCTTCTATTTTTATACATATATGATCAAAGTGTTTAATGAAGACTGATAAAATTGGATTTTATTTGAGGGGTAAAATTGAAAGTTATTGCATTTTCAAAAATCCATCCATTTTTACAGGCAGGTTAAAGGGTAATTCTGGGATTTTTCAACCCTGGTCTCTATGTCCACAAAATCGCCTAGCTTACCGCATAATAGATCCCCAAAGTTTGGGAGCTGCTCCGGTCCATCGGCTCAACCGGCAGTCGCGTAACGGCGGCTCAATGGCGGTAACATAATCCTGAAGGGCAAATTCGGCCGGTCAAAGTACGTCCACTAAAAGTGCTTGTTTTTGTCACTGACAGGCTCAGATTGTTATTCGTGTGTCTGACAAGTGTCTGACAACATTACCGAAAGGATCTACAGAAATAGACCGTTTAACCTTTTTTAACAACAACTCTGAACTCTCAACTCTGACAAAGCTGTTTAATGAAAGCAAGAGGATTCACTCTTGCAAGACGGGGATCGTGTAAACAACTGTCCTCTATCCGACAACAAGTGAATACACTTGTCACTGGATAAACTGTAGTGCAGAAAAAAACAAGCTTATTTCACTGAAGGCTCAGACAAAATAGTTAAAATGCAGTATGGCTGATATACCCTTTAACTCTTGTCTTGTACAGGCGGAGGGACAGAGCTCATAGAGATATCAAGAATATCTTCTTCAAGGTGATTCAGAAGCGCAAGAGCTCTGGGGAGAAAGTGGATGACATTCTGCAGACCCTGATTGACGCCACCTACAAGTAAGATGACTTGAATCACTCAGTAGGCTTAATTGAAAAGCGTCTTGGTAGCTGAGAGACCGAGCACGTTGCCCCGGAAATACTATAGTGGGACTGCATGGTTTCACATGAGCTAATGCTGCTGGACCACAGTTCTTTCTTCGTTGTTACTTGTACCTTTATGTACCGATTAATTTATACAACTTTACAGTCTCCTGACAGCAAAGTGGAATTCCAGCATCCTTTGCTAAGATATTACTTAGTAACATTGTCAATTGGTAGTTTACATGTTGTGGGAGTGCAAGAGGGCAGAATTTGTTTAAAGATACATTAAAATACTGTATTTATTATTCAGTTGTTCAAAGTTAAAGCTGCACTAGGCAACTTTGCAATTTGGCGGCCCCAAGTGGCAGCAAGAGATAACTGGTGAGTCCAGCTTTCTCTGGATGTCATGCTTGTTTGCTGGTTGTTTGGGAGAAAGTTTTATATTAATTATAATGCTAGCCATTTCAACAAACTAAGTTTGTGGTTATGGCCTTCTTAAACACAACTGTAGCAGCTATAAAATAGTTACTTGACAATATCAATGATCGCTTTATTTCTTTCATAGAGACGGACGGCCCCTGAACGATAACGAGATAGCAGGGATGCTGATCGGTCTCCTCTTGGCTGGTCAGCACACTTCCTCCACCACCAGTGCTTGGATGGGCTTCTTCCTGGCAAGGGACAAGGCTCTACAGGAGCGCTGCTACTCCGAGCAGAGGACTGTGTGTGGAGAAGACCTGCCTCCACTGGACTTTGATCAGGTATGGCATGCCCTTTGACTTGGGAGAGTTCGGTCATGTGTATGAGTCACATTAGTTAGGGATAACACACCCAAGCCCAAAGACCAGTAGATTTCAATATTACATCAGAACATCAATACATAGATTCATCTTGGTGGTTGTGCTGCTATGAGAAGGTACCATGAAACACTTTATAACACTGTGCTGTCCTCTTCAGCTGAAGGATCTCAGCTTGCTGGAGCGCTGTTTGAAGGAGACCCTGCGGCTCCGCCCACCCATCATGACCATGATGAGGATGGCCCGCTCTCCTCAGGTAACAACTTCTGGTTAGGTTGAACTGCATGATAACGTATGGACATTTGTCATTTGAGTCGTAATCACTAGGACTGAATCATATCCAACTGTATTCTACAAGATCTGCCTTTCTATTTTTGAACATTTGATGTTAACAAGAAAAACTATTGTCCACATCAAAGATTTCTAACATGATATCAATAAATAATAAATATTTCGATGACTTATTCTCCTTTCTTCACCATCCCTTTGGTGCGCTATTCCAAAGGCAACTCTTTACAACATTACCTGTTTTCTCCCTTGTTTCCTCAGACCGCAGCAGGCTACACCATCCCAGTGGGCCACCAGGTCTGTGTGTCTCCCACCGTCAACCACCGTCTGCAGGACACCTGGATGGAGAGGATGGAGTTCAACCCGGACCGCTATCTTAACGACAACCCAGCTGCAGGGGAGAAGTTTGCCTATGTGCCGTTTGGAGCTGGTGAGAAGAATGAGTTCATTCAATATTTTGTAAATGATTTCTTCCCCACTTTGACATTTCGATAACCTCTAATCCCTCTTCTAGGTCGTCATCGTTGCATTGGGGAGAATTTTGCCTACGTCCAGATCAAGACCATCTGGTCCACCATGCTGCGCATGTATGAGTTTGACCTGGTGGATGGCTACTTCCCCACAGTCAACTACACTACAATGATTCACACCCCTCACAACCCCATCATCAGATACAAGAGGAGAAAACAGTGAGACTGAAGGGACGGGGAACAAAGACATAATGCAGTCAGAGATCCTGATTGTTTGAAATAAAGCTGCAAAATCTTGGGACTTTAACAGGAAATTAACAACATTTAGGTTAATGCACTGAATTCTGTCTAGATGACAAAACCTTGACTTTGTGTGCCCATCTTCCTTCATCTGTTCAGTCCAGGGTGTCTGCAAGTTTCATCTGCATAGATTTAAGACTTTTAAAGACCTTTTGTAAATGGTAGTTAGAATGAAATATAAGACCAACTTCAGATATGAAAGAACTTGAAATGAAAACAACTGTAGACCTGTCAACAGAACTCTTCTCAACACAAGATACCACAACATTTTAAGACCTCTAAAGCTTAATTTAACTGTACTGTAGGCACCCTGTCTACTCTGAGCTCTGGCCCCTTTTTTAATGATCAACATATTGAATAAATATTGGAAGTGGGTGTTTCCAAAGTAAAAGGCACTAGCTTTATTGTTCCACCTTAAACAGTATGTAACTATTCACAATGTGAATTCTTAAAAAATGGATAGTAGATTGTCGAATGTAATGCCAAGGTTTAAGCCTTGGTCCTTGTACTGCATAGTGAATTTATCTTTGGTTGTTTGAGTTCCACAAAAGCTTGTATTGTGTTAAACCAGTCAGTGCAATGACCATACACCTGTTCTGATGGTTATGCCCCCATGGAGTTTTTTATTTTACTTTGTTAGATAAGAGTAGATTGTGATTTCATTGAAAAGAAGCCCCAATAAAGTTATCTGACTGTTGCTTAAACCAGAGGTGAAAACGCACTCAATCTTTCAAATATTATAGTCCTGTTTATTTCAGTTTTTGATAAAATACCCAGAAAATTCAAAGCTCCTACGCTTTACAAAAATACGTTCTCTACAAATGTCTTCTGTAGTCTGTCCGAGAATTCGGCCTAAACAAAACACAGTGTAGTGTATAATATCCAGTAGCAGCCTCCTTAACAGTGAACCCAAACATCCTCTACATAAAGTCCCACCCATACAATAACACATACGTAGCATAAATTAATCACAGGGCTTTAAATTAGCAATTGACAAATATACATGATTGTAGTTCATCCACAACAAAGAGGCAGATCATATTACAAACATAACTGTTTTCAAGTGCTGGCAACAAATAGCCTGAATACAAGATGTCATACACTAAAAAATGGGTTTTGGTCCACATGGAATATACTGTCCACACCAGAATGATAGAAAACAGCAGAACGCTCAGCACAAGAAAAGGCAACAGTTTCTTCAAGCCAGTTCCAAAGTAACTTCTTAACGTCTTATCTTCTCAAGCCAAAGTGCAATTGAGCATATGAAGAAGAACCTGGGGAGAAAACACAAAAACGCCGTTGAACAACTTTCCAAACCACTTCATGAGGATATCACAGTAAGAATATACAACATGGGGCTGGAAATCTTGAGGTACGGATACAGAGGCAAATCCTACTTACAATTAACTATAATTCAACCAATTCCAAGTAATATTAGTCCTTGGCTCAATAATTAATTGGAAAACATACATTTTTCACAGTGTCACACAATCTGTTAAGCGTTTAGGCGCGTCTCTATGGGTTACCTGATGTCACACTTCCCAGTCTCCTCTGCAGGGCCTCCAGTCTGGAGATGTAGTCAGTGAGCGCTCGGTCAGGGTCGTAGTTCTGGAGATGGGAACAGGTCAGAGTGCCCGGGTCCCCAGCCATGTGAAACCTATAAAACGCAGTAACAGGAAGAAAAAAAAAAAAAACTCTTTGAAGGGTATTTCACCCATCATGCATCTGAACTCTATTTGTGCTCAGCCTTCCATTTGAGTGCATCCTAATGTAGATAGGTGAAAGCTGATATAAGGTGGCCGTTCTGACGCTCGTTACCGAAACATGCATGGGACTCTGCATGTCCTATCCTACTGATGTATACCTTTGGTGCAATAGTGGTTCGTACTGCAAGTCACACCTGTGCTGTGTGGAGGAGACAGCAGATCTAGGAGAGTCGCGTCCGTTACGCCCTCTGCTGCTGGAGGCTCCTCCTCTTTCTCGGTACACCTCCACGCTCCCTGGGTGAAGGTAGGGGGAGTCTCTCACCTCTGTACCTGAGAAAGATCAGCAAATCACATGTTTAGTGTTTGTGGTGTCATGTGACAATCTCTGAGGCAAGGCAAAAACAATTCAATCTACTCTGATTATTTGGATCTCCTGGTACCTATTGTCTGTCCGGCTCCGTTCTTGTTGACGCCGCTAGAGGTTACAGAGCTCATCCCTGTTGCCTTATGCCACCGCTTAACTAGGAAACGCATTCTGGAAGAACAGAAGACAAAAACAATCACAGTTACAATTACAAAAATAACAGTAGGATGATATACAATATGATGATACAAGCCTAGTTTTGATGATAAATGTGTACAACCTGCTACATTTCATCATTTTCATAAGTTCCATTTAACTGTTACTGCGATTTCATATTTTCAAGTATTAAAATATTTTATAAACTTCCACAGAGAATTTATAAAGCAAAACACACTGTCCAATCTAGAGTTCCTATAGTCTACCTGGAGAGGGCGATGGAGACTCTGACGACAGAGCGGAAGCGCATCAGCCCCCGGCGGCGCTGGCTGAGGGAATCCAGGCTGGAGAGCGATGGCCGACCCCCCATCCTAGAGATGAGTGACAGCGTGGCTTCCTCACACTCCTGGAAGCCGCCCAGCAGTAACAGTAGATACTTCTTCTGGTAGATCAGTGCCTTGCGGAAGCTTTCCGACCGCAGGTACTTCCCATACATTCTCTGGAGGTGCGGGGATGGAGAGTAGAAGACAAAAGACAAAAGATTAGCCTTTCATCTTTGCAGTTATTTCCATTTCAGTCTTCAGGTCATAAAGTTAGTTAGTTTCTCAGTAATATCTAAAGAACTACAGTTAAGTATGTGTGGCTGGCTCATTCAGCTGACCTTCAGCGCTGCGTTGTCAGCCTCAGGTCCACTTATGTCTCGCAGCGTGTCCGTCCTGATCTCTCCCCTGAGTCGGGCCGCCTGGGCCTGGGCCAGGTGCAAGGCTTTCTCCAGGCGCACCCTCTCTCGAGTCCACGCCTCCCGCTCTTGGGAAAGCAGGATACTTGCTGAGTCTTTGACCACTCCTCTCCTGCTGCCAGACTACAGGAGGAAAGTAAATATCGCCATTTAGTCAAGGTGTACTGTATTGCACTACATGAGTTAAAAAAGTTTTAAAAAGTTCTGATCTCAGAGCTGCTTTTGCTGCCTATCACAAGGTTTTCCTGGGATGTACTCACGCTGTCCCCTGATCCCAGGCCAGCCTGGCGGTAGCGGCGGAGCTCCTCTTCCAAGCGGAGGGTCTGATTTCTTAGGTCGTTCTTCTCTTCGGTCAGACGGCTGACAAAACCTGTAAGCTCGGCGTTCTGCCTCAGCAGCCGCTCCGTCAGGGAGTTGGAGGTGCTGGAGGTGCTGGAGGAACCTCCTGCCAATAGGGACACGCTCTGGAGGAAACACAGAGGATTACCACGCAGTCACAACCAGACCTGGACATACTAGGAGCTCAATAGATTTCAATCATTTGGAAAAAAAACATGAGCAATTGATTTAGCTTATCTTGAAAATGAAGTTTCTACTTTTGAGCCTGTTCAGTGTCAAGTAGGCAGATTAAGTTCACCTTTGGTTCTCCATATCAGTTTGAATAACCTACAAAGTCTAGAATCATTCAAAGGAGCGATACAGCACGAAAATGCTACCATCAGCGTGCAATGGGAAGGAAAAAAACAAAACGTCCTCTAACCTCAGCAGCAGAGGGTAGCCCTGGGGATTGCTGCAGCATAGTGATGACCTCATCAATGTTGGACTGCACCCAAGAAAGCTCCTCGCTGTCCACCTCTGTTGTCAGTCTGCGTTTAAAAACCGTACAAAGAGCAAATCAATGAATTCCCATAAAACTATATTAGAACTGCTATGTCCTGCACGTCATTGATATTTTTATAATTCTGCAATATATCAACACAATGTCCCACATATTGTCCCTGCGTATGCTGCTGTACCTGCTAGTAGCCTTGCTGGTCATGGTGCGGATCTTAGAGGCAATGAGGTGCAGCTTTCCCAGGATCTTGTCAGCAGCGTGCCAAGGGCCGTGGTGCGGTCCGCTGGTGTGTCCTGTCCTAGTGACCTCCAGGAGGGTGGGCGTGCTGGGGCTGAGTGCCTGAGCATTGCTGCTCTTCTGCTGGAACACCCAGTCTTTAGTGCGGTCGGTGGACCCGCTGTGCCAGAGGGCCTGCTGTTTAGATAGACACAACATGGCTTAGCTCAGGGGTTACCAGATCCTCAACTAGATACTAATAGGCTACAGACGAAATGTAATGAAAATGTGTACAAAACTTGTGAAATTGGCGCTTTAAGAGGATATGTGATCCTGAGAATTTATACTAACGCTGTGGCCATCAGCCTGCACGCCGGTCCCAGCCCCCTCTCCTTCCCTCTGCTCTCCTAGCTGGGCCACTCTCTCCTCCAGTCTCTCCTTCTCCTCCTCTAGGCTCCTTCTGTTCGCCACCTCTCTCTCCAGCTGCTCCTGGGCCTCTGACACACGCTCTTCCAGGCTCTTCAGCTGGGTCCGCACCTCCAGCAGCACCTCCTGGTCCCGTCTTGACCTCTGACTCGCCAAAGTCAGCTCCTCATCTTTTCTCACTGCCTCAAGCTTCTGGGCCTCCACCTCGCCTAGAAGATGCACCACCTACAGTAAGCTGGGGAGAAAAGGGTAGTAAAACATTTGCACAAAAGAAACTTTAATCCTGACAATTTGGAGCAAGCTCCTAAACAACCTAAGCCTTATACCTATGTGTATCCTACCTGTGCATGCTTTTCATCCAGCTCCCTCTGCAGCCTTTCCAGTACGCTGCCCTCCTCCAGCCCACTCCTGCCCTCTTCAACCCCGTCCTCATTGGAAGGACCACCGTCTGAGGAGACACCCGTCCGCAGCTCCCTCTCTCTCCCCAGGGCATTGCTCATCTCCTGGGCCTTGGCTCGCTCGGTCTCCAGCTGGACCTGGAGCTCCTGAAGGCGTCTGTGCAGGCCCAGACGCTCCTCGTCAGCCCGCTGGGTGAGCTGGGAGGAGGCCTGGCGCTCCTGCTCCAAGGCCGAGGTCAGCTGGGCCACGCGGCTCTGCTGCTCTCCCAGACTAAGATGCAGGTCCTTGCAGGAAAATATGTGAAGAAATATAGTTACTTATATAGTTAAGCTGTAAAACAGGTTTCAAAAAGAACAGGAGAATGTCACTGACAAATAAATACAAGGCAAAATAGGTTAAGATAATACTTGGAATGGAAGTACAATGAGTATAGTCTGGAATTTTTCAATGTGTTTACCATGTAAGTGCCTAGGTAATAACTGTATTAGCTGTCAGTCTGCTGAATAAAACCTATATAATGACCACAGTCACACAAGGCAACTGTCTATGGGAGCTCTTACCTCCAGTTCCTCTTGCTTACTCTCTTCGTTCCTCCCAGTTCTACACCTTTCCTTCTCCACGGCCCACTGAAGCTCTCGGCTTCTCTTCCGTTCCTCTGACAGCTGGTCGTTTAGTGTGTCCACCTCAGCGGCCTTCTGAGATACTTCCATCCTGTTGAGAAAGATAAGGATTCATGAGCTGAGTGGCCTAATGGAGGTTTGAACTTTAACCATACAGGTTGAAATCCAATCAATCAATCATTTCTGTGCTCGCAGACGTTGGATATTGAGGTAAGCGTGAGCATAGCCAGGTCTAACCTGAGCGTGTCCAGTTCTTTTAGTTGTTTGTGTTGGGCCTTGAGCGTGGTCTCCAGCTCGAGCTTGGTCTGGGCCAACTCTCCCTTCAGCTCCTCCACTAGCAGCCTGTCAGCCTCTGCTGCTCCATTAGCACCTCCTCTCTCCCGCTGCTCCTCCACACTACACTCACCCGCTGGTGACACAGCAGGCTGGAGCCCTGAAACACAACAGTTACAGAAAACAGAAAACATTCATCAGAGCCCCTCAAAGCACGAGGTGGTGGCATCTAGCTATTGGATATTTGCAATACACAACCTATGAAGTTAATTTCTTTTTCACTCAGCAGTTGAATTCACAACCGGCAATTTTTATGTTTGTGATTGTGTTTTGTGATATTTGTATGCTGGCAGCAAAATATGAATAATAAGAATTATGAACAGATCATGGATCAGATCATTATCTATCCTTGAGCCACAACACCAGTAAATATTTGAGTACAAGAAAAGACCAGCAGAAGAATAAGACTTTTAAGCTGCAGACCTTGGTGGAGTTGTTCCAGTTGGCCACGCAGCTGATGAATCTCAGAGATGAGACTGGACCTGTCTGCAGTGTGGAGCGACCCCATGGCCTCTCCGTGCTGGGCGTCCTGGATAAGGATCATAAACACAACATGTGTTTGTTTATTGACTGGCTCAGATATAGAGCTTTTGGTGTACATTCAGTGCAAGATTACATAGTAAGTGCTTATTAGTGACCTGTTCAGCTAGCCTGCGCTCTAGCTGATTGAGGTGGATGATGGCATCACTGGTGTCCAGCAGATCCAAGTGGCTGTAGAGGGCGCTCTTCAGCACACTCCGTTCCCTCAGAAACACCTGCTGCACTGCACCCAGGAGCTCCCCACGCCAGTCCTCACTGCCTGACGTCTGGATGAAGTCAAACAGACACAGATAAACACACAGATACCCAGAGACAGGATACCACAGAGGAAGGTACTTAGCCACTTTTAATAAATACATTTAAAAAACTGTTTATAATGTTTTGTGGAGACTCTTAGTGCATGTCTTCTACCTGTGTTTCTCTGTGTGTCTGCATCTGAGTGATGAGGCCTTTGAGAGACTCTACAGTTGCCAGCAAGGCCTCTCTCTCTTTGGCCCAGCCTTGGCCGTGGAACTGGCTGCCAGGCTCGCCCTCAGCGACAGGAAGCTCCGATAGAGAAAGCACCTGCATTCCCTCTTGGTGCACCTCACGGAGCAGCGTCTGAGTAGAGACCACACAGAAAGGTTGATGGATTATTTTCATTTTAGGATTACAAAATAAAAGCATAATATTTATTTGCCTGGGGAAATTTTGTTTCAAAGGCTACCACAGAAAACGGTATACACATCATACACCACAGCGGACAACATGTGCAACATGAAATGTGAAATTATAGCGAAATTCACAGTGAAATTATAAGAATCATCAGTAGTAGCAATAAGTAAGTAAGTAACAATAAATAAGTAATAAGTAAGTAATAAGATGCCACCAGTAAGACACCAGGCCAGCACAGAGGTATATGGAGTCTCTAACTATTGGGCCTTTATATAGTAATTTGAAGTTGAACCTTGATTCTGTCGGGCAGTGGATCATCAGTCTCTCTCCTGGCACCCTCAGGGGTCGTCCTGAACTCCTGCTGCAAGTTAGGGAGATCGTAGCCAGTCCGCTGGCTATAGTCTGAACTGCTGTCTGCACAGGGAAACGAAAAGTATAAAGTATTCAAATAAAGTTTTTAGCATTGGGACCTGCCCTAGAACCACAACAGCCCACTGCAGCATAAAATTACAGAAGAAGCACTGAGGCTGAGATAAGAAGAATAGCATACTGCATGCCAAATACCATTGAGAGTAAAAAGAAGTTTATGTTGTTTATAACGCTCAAGGAATGTTTCTGAATTGATATTCAAACAAACCCCCCAAACACATGAAACACATATTGGAGAGACAGATAGAGGCGCTGACATTGGGTAATGATCATGTCTTACCACTGGTGTAGCCATCTTTGAACTGTGATGTAGGACGGTCTAGTCTTGATGAGTGTGCCTGAAAGGGATGAAACGCAGCTCACATCATCGTTTCACTTAACACTTTCCTATAGAGAATCATCCCATGTTATTCATTCATTATCTACACCTGCTTCTCCTATTCAGGGTCACAGGGGGCTGGAGCCTATCCCAGCATGCATTGGGCGAGAGCATAGGAACACCCTGGACAGGTCATCAGTCCATGGCCACTAAATCAATAACAGAGGAGTGAAGAATAAACCTGCTAGCCTCACCTCACTGGAGCGCAGCTTGTCAATGACAGCCTTGAGGGCTTTGCAATCGTCCTCCAGTGCCTGTGTGTCCCTGCGCAGGGTCTCGCTCTCCGTGATGTGCCGGGCCTCCATGTCCAGGATCTCTGCTGCATGGAGCTCCTGCATCTGGACAATCTTCTCCTGGAACTCGCCAATCACCTCCTCCACCTCCTCTTTGGTGGACCGTTCGTCCAGACCGAGGGTAGATATCTGGAGGGCTTCAGTCTGGGTGCACGAGTCTGTTAGAGCCACACGTTTCTGCTCAGAGTCGCTGTTTAGTGAAGGGCTCCGAGGTTTGTCGGATGACTGGTTCGTGGCAGCAGAGTTTTTCCTAGACAGAGATGGCTTGTCTTTGCCACTGCCTCCCTTACCAGTTAGTTGTTTTCCTCCTTTCCTTTTGGGTTGGGTGGTAGAGGAAGAGGACGAGGAGGATGGAGGCTGAGGAGATGGAGATGGAGATGGAGAGGCAGAGGCAGAGTCTCGGGTCTTCACCAAGGCTGTTCGGACTTCCTGGAGCTCCTCTTTGAGTTTGCAAATGGAGCGCTCTCGAACTTGGAGGTCGTCCTGGAGTTTCTCAGTGAGCTGCCTGTAGCTGTTGAGCTCTTCTTTGGTGGCAGCCGCATCATTTTGGACCTCCTGGAGCTGTTGGAGAAGATCTGTCACACTGGCCCCTTCCTCTTCTGATGTTACCTGTTAGATGGTAGGGCAACAATGTACAGAAATCATAAAAGACCAGAAAATATGATAGACTTATTCATAACACTAGCAATCTGAATCTGAATGAAACACACATCATATTTCAATGAAATGGAGGTGTGAAACATTTCCTACTTACTCTGTAAAGTTCTCCTTTCAGGTGAGCAATGGTCAGTTCCCTCTCCTTTAAAAAACAATAATATTTAATTATAAAAGAAATCAAGTCATTTAAATACTGTAAGTCACTACAGACAAAACAACACTGAAAGCCTCTACAACTCAACACAGCTCCAGAACACCTTTTATTAAATGAAAAAGCACAAAAGACAATGTTTTTACCACCGTTTTACTACCATTCAGGTCAGGAATTTATTTTCTCATCAATTAAATTAAATCATGCTTTTATTGTCCAACAGCCTCCATACCTGGAGCAACTCCTGTAGTTTCTCGCAGCTCTCCCTGCAGCTGCTCAGCTCCTCTTTGGTGGCAGCAGCCTCATTTTGAACATCCATGAGTGCTTCTTGAAGCTCTGACACCTTGACCTCCTCACTGCCTGTAGATGATACCTAAAGTGAAGGGGTTGAAATATTAGACTACATGTTGCTGGCCTGCATGCCTGCTTCTGAGGCCAACTGGATTTATGGAAAATGTAGAATATGGAGGGAATTGTTTTGGGTTCGTACCCTTTGAAGTTGCTCCTGGAGTGTGTCTATCATGACACCTTTTTCCTAAAATGTAAAGCACAGGCTCATCAATCTCAACCAAAAAACTAAGACAACATCAGAAATACTCTCACTACACTAGTGGTATACATACTAAAAAGCAGTGTAACATCACATACTTTGAGCTCTTCCTGGAGTCTACTGCAGCTCTCCTTGTAGTGGCTGAGCTGGTCTTTGGTGGCTGACGCCTCATCTCTGACCTCCTGCAATTCCTGAAGAAGCTCCGACACAGCCGTCTGGTCACCAGTAGAGGGAGACTGATTAAAAGGTCCCAAAGATTCAAACTTGTCAGTAACCAGCAAGTCAATTCATAGTGGTGCACTAATCACAATGACTCACAATGAATAAGTATTCACTGGTTAAATTTTTTTCCCCATTCTTAAATTGATCAATTAGGCCCTTGATTCAAATCAATTCGACACAAAAACTGACAGTACTAATCTATCTGTAATCTATGTATGAATTCCCACAAATCATATACTCAATCCTTCTGGATTGGGGCTTTAAGGGAGGCCACTTAGCGTTCCTCTTTAGATATAGGTCTAACTCTTACCTCCTCAGACAGTGATGTTCTCTGGTGTGCACTGGCCTTAGGTCTTCATCTGATTGAGCAAGTCCATGAGCACAACCAGCCTCTTTTCGTACTCCAGCACCTCCTCCTCAGAGCTGGAGAGCAGCTGCTTCTGAAGCTCCTGGTCTTTCTGCATGCCGCTGAGACCCTCCTCAAGCTCGCGAAGCTTCTCAGTCAGATGGATCACCTTTCCTGTGGGAACTTGTCTGGCTTGACTCATTCTGCTGAAATCCATCTGGGGAATCCCCAAGTCACCAAAGTCATAGACATGTGGCTCCACCTGCCTCCTTGAGTCCTGGTCGTCTTCGGACCCCTCTGACTGTTGCTGGAGGGCCTCCACTTGGGCTTGGCTGACAAGTGCTGCAGCCACCTTTTCCCTCAGGTTATCCTCCAAGTCAGAGACAGTCTGTTTGAGGAGGTCTACATTGTTCTGGGTTTGTTCTACAAGCAGGTGACAGTGGGCTAGCTCACAGTCCTTTTCACTGACCAAGTCCTCAAGCTCCTGGATGCGGCAACCTAACTCTTTCACTCTGGAACCGGCACTCTGTTCTAGTGCCTGTACTTGAGCCTGCATGACCACAAGGCCAGCGGTTTTCTCCCGGAGAGCCTCTTCAAGATCATTCTCTAAGCTCTCCAGTTTTTCAGACTCGGCTAATGCGATGGCATTCTCTTTCAAGCGCCGATACGTCTCCAACAGCTTACTATGCACTGTTTTGAGTGTGTCAAGCTCCTTGGTGGCCAGGTCCATTCTCTGCTTCATTTCATCATATTCTTCTTTACTTGGCCCCCATACTTCACTCTCTGGCCGGCCCTTGGTGTCCTCCTCTTCCTCTGTGGCCTGCTTCTGCTCGATGTTGGCCAGTTCCTGCTGCAATTTGTCTATGACTGCATTCAGTTGGTCAAGCTCCTCTTCCCCATTCCTCTTCAAGCGTTCCTGTTCGCTCCGCATGCACTCTACCTGGGACTCTAGCTCCTTTATCAATTCATCCCTCTCATCCATTTCCTAAAGAGTAGGACATAGACATCATCATACAAGTACCAGGGTTTGACTATTCCATGGCCAGTCCATGTTTTTGGATAAACCTCTGAGTCCCAGTTGTGTCTAGAAGTATTCTTTGGACCAAAGTTAATGTAGTTATGGGTGTTACGTTTTCATTTTAAGGGCAACCACTTACAATTTGTTTACTACAATTTCTGAACTTAATCAGACTGCAAGAAATCTGTAGGGTCTCAGAGGTTTACCAAGCCACTTCATATAAGCAAATCACCACCACACAACAGGACATTGTACTGTGAATCTACTTACCAAGACAAAACAAGTTAAAAAAAATACAACAAAAAAACAAATGGAGTCTTACGAAAAACAAAAATGGACGGAAGCCATAAAACACACACACTGACGCCACGGAGCTATGCGTATTCGGAAACAGACTCGGTCCATTTCATATACGCATATTCTGTTACCTTGTTATCAGAGGCTGTTTCCATGTGTTGGAGCTTAGTGATCTGTTCATTAAGAAGTGCTATTTCCCTGTCCTTCTCCTCCATCACCTTCAAAAGTCAGAGATTATAATGTGATGGCTATCAGCAAACAGTTCACCCAGCTTTGTGGCACCTTACTCAAAATGAATTGGTCGGGCCTAAGAAGAAGATTGTCAGCAGCGTTAAGTATGGTTGAAGATGTGGTTATGACACCGTAACTACCCTACTTTGCGCATGGCAGGTTAATAGGAAAAAGTCCCAGAAAATTAGCAAGCTGGAATTCCTTACCATAGAACAAAATATTTAATAAGAATTGACCACCAAAAGTGTGACCATGTTTTATACCAGTTTTATACATTTGGTAAAACAAACATGTTTACTATCCCTTTTCAGCCCTTTCAGTTTCCAAATAGGGATGTTAATGTAATAGGGATATAATATGGACATAATGATATTATATCCAAGACAGAATAAGTTAGTCCTGTTTTGATTTGCTTATGTAAACAAGATAGACCTTCCATCTTTGCTGTACAGTACAAAATTAATCTGGCAATATCACATATTCCAAGTGGATGTGGGAAAGGGGTTTATAAGTCACTAGTAAACAGTAGCTAAATTAAGTAGAAAAATGACACACAGGCTACATTAGATGTAACAAACTGTGGCCAGGGTCTATCAGGCTAGCTGGACCTGGACACTTCTGTGTCTTAAATTCAGTAACATTGACAACATCCTTGTGATAGAATGGCTGTTTACCTGGAGCATGCTTTCCCTTGTTTCCAGATATTCCTGCTGGCTGCTCAGCTCCTTCCTCTGGATCTCCAGCTGCATGTGGAGTTGCTGCACCTCCTCGCTCTTGTTCTCCAGCTCCTCCCTGAACTGCTCCAGCTGCTCCTCCAGGTTACAGATCTGGGGAACCAGTTAAGGATAACAGGCCTTTTAGGGGAGATATATCAGCTAGGACTGAAAATCTAAAATCTGGTTTATTATTAAAATGTTGCAGCACAAAACCCTTTTCTACCCTCAAGGACAGTGGGCTGTCCAGCTCTCCTCAACTGTTATTAGTTTTGTCCAGTGAAGAGAAACAGTGAGTGAGGAGAGCTTAGGATTCATCATAAAATTAATTCAACCATCCTATAGCTGGATTTTCTATGAATTACAATACATTTGCAGTAGCCATTTTGCGTCGGTGCTAAATTAGTTTTTTGTATATTTGGTAAAACAATACCATCTAGTTTTAGCACAAAAGGTGTTAATATATTATATTGTGATTTATTATGAATGCATAACGTGTTATGAATGCAATACAAATCACAAGCACAATTCATGTGAGGTAGCTGGTCAAAAATACAAACACACTACCTCTTTCTCCTTCCTGTCCAAAGCTTCTCTCTCAGTCTGTAACTGAGCTTCCAGTGTGGAGTGTCTAGTCTCAGAGGCGGATGCATGCTGCTTCTTCTGTTCAACCTGAGACACACATCACACGTCAACATACAGGTGTAAGACACGACTATCTAGGTAGGCAATTATTTGCAGCAAAAAAAGACTTGAGGGAACACACTGTTGCTACAAATCAATTCGATAATCATTTTCAAGGAGGACATGGGTGCTTACACACACGTGCACGCACGTATGTCACAGTACTGTCTCATGTATAATGCAACTGGGAATCATTGTAATCTGAGCAGTAGCATGGCAAATAAGAACATTTCTTTCACTGCTCTTTTGGTTCACTCACCCACAGCCGTCCACCACCACTGGGGGGGGGGGGCGACTGACAGTTGCGAACTATAGCACAGCGTCATCAAACAACAGCAAGCGGCTGGGCTGACTAGAGTAGACCCACCCACACACATTGTTCTCCCTCTCCCTCCTAACCCCCTCCCATTCATCCTCTAGCTGTCATCTCACACTCATTCCCTCACACACACACACACCCACTGCCATGCTCCGCAGCTATTGTTCCCAGGCTCCTTTTCCTCTATTGCAGTCTCCTGCTTCCCTCTTCTTTCCCCTCTCCCCTCCCCTTCCTAACCTTCTCCAGAGATTCAGCGCTGGCCAGCAGGGCCTGCTCCAGCTCGCGGACGCGGCTCTCCAGCTTGTCAATCTCTTCGTCGCGCTCTCTCAATTCGCGACGCAGCTGCTCTGAGCCGAGCAACAGCTCACTGCACCAATCCGCCTTCTCCTTTAGCTGGAAGGACAGCTGTTCCACCTGGTAGTGAGAGGGAGAGGAGGAGGAGAGGGGGGCATTTAATGAGATTCGCTCTCAGACACCACTCGCTACAGCGTAGCCAGTAGATGTACAGCTAGCTGGGCGGTCAGCTGATCCACCTGAGAAAGGAGGGAGATGTGGGGGGGATGAGATGAGGTGCAGAGACGGAGGCGAGATAGATTCCATTCAGGGGGACAAATGCAACAGTGCAGTACAATAATCAGGAGGGCTGCTGGCAGGTAAACTGATCCACCTGTGAGATGGGGAAAGCATCAGCGGATGAATGATGGGGAGAAAAGAGGGTTGAGGGGAGGAGGGTTCATTTAGGATGAACTAAGGAAAGCAATTTTAATGTTGCTACTATAGAAACAAAAGCTAGGGGGTGATCTAATCTGCGGTTTGGTCAGAAAAGAGAGGGAAAAAGATGATACAGTCTCTTACGAAAGTATTCACCCCCCTCTTGACTTCCAAAATAAAAGGAAAGTGTAATAAGATATGTGAAAGTATAAAGGAGTAACAGTTTAAATATGTAAACATATTGTGGCCTGTTCATGGTAAACCATGTCCATGTAGTAGAGAGCCTTTCTCTACTTTTTTTTTTTTACTTTACTGTACAGGATTAAAACAATTTTGAAAGAGAATGTTTTTCAATTAGATAGTAACATATGATAGGAACAAACAAATGAACCCCGATAAACCAAGTACGGTGATTACATTTACAAACTATTGTTTGAATTTTATACTTGAACATTAATGGAAAAGCTACTTTGTATAGACTCAGATAAAAAAAAAAGCAAGAAATCCATCAGGAATTAACAGTGAAACACAACACCAAAAAGGGGGGAGGGACTGTATGATCAAAGGGAAGGAATAGAGAGGGGCCTTGTTAAGGAGGCTGATTTACTTTAGGCTCTAGTGTTCAATTCGCCACTTTCATTCAGATTCTGTTCAGTAGTCTAGTGTCTACTTTTATATAGGGAGAGTGGGACAAGGGGAGGGAGAGGAACAAGAGAGATGATTAAAAGTAGAGCAGCTATTAGGCCTGCTTTCCAAGAGGTGACATAGATGGGGACCAAACTGGAGAAGGGGCAAAGAGACGAGGCAGACGGACAGGATATTAATTGCTACGGGGCAAGCAGGATTACTAGAATGCACTTAACGCTCTCTGGAGGAGAGATTGTTCTACGTGTAGCTAGAAGCAATACCTTAAAGGTTACTCCATCCACCTGCAATAGCCATGGGAGAGAGAGGCAGAGGCGTAGAGGATCAGAGGATGGATAGTTGGAGGGAAAGAGGAGGAGACAGGAGAGAGGGAGAAAAAAAGAGCAGAGGAAAAGAGAATGCTTAATGATGATAGCCGTGGCAGGACTCTGTCTGCGGAAATTAGAGAAATGGTAGTGGAAATCCTGTGGGGTATAGTTGGTAAACTTGTTGTAGAGGCACAAACTGATGGTATGCAGTATCTGTGACGTATAGGGCTGCAAAAACACACTACTGTAACACCAATCATAGCTACAAGTAAGCCTACATATCAGAGGCTATCAAGCAGCAGTGCAAGCCGAAGATGCTTTAGCCACTAAGAACAGTGGAGGAGAGCAGATCCCACTGAGCCACCAGAATCTCTTCCCCCCCAACATCAGGTCATGTTTAAAATTGGGCTTGTGCAACACACTGAGGGCCCATATCCCAGAACAGAAGAATGCAACCGGCGATTTTCTAAAACTTATACTGTTCTCGTTTATTATACAACAAGGAATGAGTTGAATGTGAGTTTATGTACTCAAATACAACAAAGATGGCGTATTTTGCATGCAAATGTGCTGCAATACCATGAAACCAGTACTGATAAAAAAGTATATTCCCTTGCCTGGAGAGAGTCTAGATAGCGATTTGGAAAAAACAGTCAATGCCAAAATGCTATAGAAACCACAATGCTGCATGCTGCAAATCAGTTTGCTAACATAGCAATACAGTAAGCAGAAATATCTCAAGATACTATGATATTATGTTCATCAAGTCTGTGAAAGTGTTTCTCTTTCAGTACAGAGAGAGCAGGTTTGATGGCCAGAGTTTGAGTCCAGAGACAAGAGTCAAGAGTTTATCCAATAATGCAAACCACAAACGTACATTTCACAATGAAACTGACAGCAGTGACCACTGATGAGCGAGACCGATGCACAATAAGTAATGTTTTTCTGCATTTGGTAAGTACGTTGAGGACTTAAAGAAGGTGAGTTAAATCTTCTGGGATGAAATCAATGTGGAAAAACATAATCATTCAAAATGCAGCCAACAATTCTGCCATGAGACCAAACTTCAACACTTAAATCATCTTGTGTATCAGACGCTGTCTTTCAAAAATAAAAATGAGCATTCACGTCTGAAATGAACATTACCTATCAGTCACATAGCTCAACACATCATGTAATTATTCTAATATTAAATGTGAGAAACATGGTTATACTCTTGACAGAAAGCAAAATCTCTTTGAGTATAAACAGCAGCTCACTGAAACCCAGTATTATTACACAATTTATAAAGGATCACAAAGAGAACGAAAAAATGAAATCCCATCTTCATTTTGTCCATGTAACAGTTCCAGTTTGACACGTTTGGTATAAGCATGGATACGTCTACCAACTCTATTATTCTGCTATGTGACTGAGCTCAGTGTGCATAGCCACAACAGTCTATGTTCACAAACTGAGACAACAGTCTCCATTACTGCCTTGTCCTCTGGCAGAGAACAATGCTTTCTAATGTTACCTCTCGGTTTCTTTGCTCGGAGCCAGCCTGCTGCTTTTGGGGATTCTTAAGCTGCTGCTCCAGCTTGTGAATCTCCTGCTGGAAGACATCCCTCTCGTGTTCTCGGTCCACAGCTTGCTCCTGGACATCAAAATGAAAACAGGATGCAGAAAGTTAAGATAAAAAGGGTTTAAAGGGATCTTAAAACACAAAGTGGGCCACGTCGTTTTTGATATCATTACAGCCTTGCACGCTGTCAAAGAGAACGGGCCTTAGGCATGAATGTTTTGTACAAAGGGATAAATACCATGTTGAGAAATGTGTTTTCTGACCACAAAACTGCTCTTTCAAGCTACATTTTCAATGCTTGGCAACAGTGCTGGCAAACACCTACATGTATTTTTATTCCAGGTAAGGTGTGCATGTCTGAATTGACTGTGGTAGTACGCTTTAAGTGCCAGCTGATGGCCCTGTTTCATGTGCTCATGTTTCATGTGTCTGTGGTGGTAACAACTACAGATGGTCTGCAGATGGTGCTGATCGACTACTTGGGTATTATGCACCTACAGGGATGTGCAACCTCTATATACACACCTCTCTTCCTCTAGTGGAATCAATTTCATGGTCTAGTAAGATGGTTATGTATAACTGTAACAAGGGATTGTAGATTTCTGTTTGATAATAAAAGTTTACTTCCCTGATTTTATAGTTATCTTTATTGCATGAACTTGACCTTTGCAAGGAGGAGTGTTACGTAGAGACACTCCTTTGGATTGACTACTTATGTTCCCATTCCTAGCAGTAGTTGTAGTTGAGAGAATACAAAGGTGCATTGGATTTTGCGTATTCTGGGGATTGTGAGCACATTTGATCCTTTTTCCAACCCGCTGTGCAACTTACGTCGAGGAATCTCCTATTCTTCTCCAGCTGTTTCTCCAGGGATTGGATCTGTTGTCGGAGGTCTCCACTCTCTGTCCTCTGAGCATACTCCAGTTCAATCACCCTGTTGACCTGCTCCTCTAGCTCCGCCTCCAGGAGCTTCACCTGCTTCAGGAGGTCTGTATTCTCCTTCTCTGCCTGACGTTGGACCTCCACCTTCTCTTTCATCAGCTTCTCCGTTTCTTCCAGGAGGTCTACAGAATGTGGCGAAGGAAGGATTGACAGAGAAGGGTATAACTGACTGTATTGCAATTAGGGCTGACTTTATTTAAGGACGCAAGTAATTCAGGTTTGATTTTGGTGATGGACAAGATGCTGAGATGGAGCCATTGAAGAGTTTGAGGTTAATAATCCTGTCATATCATACCACGTTAATCAATTCTCCCACATCGTTGCATGCTTAAAAGTATAACATTAAAGTTTCTCTTCTGAAATTTTGTAACTGTGTAAGTACAATGTGCTAAACATGGTCACTGCTACAAGTCTCTGTTTGGGTAAAATGGTTAACCTCAGACTCTCAGTCAACATCTCAGTCACCTTCTTAACATAACATCCCCCAGCATGATCTCCCTTTGCCCATCTGCTGCCACCAGTGAACCCACACCGCCTCACCCAGGATCAAACCCCGTTGGATTAGTGCAAAAGTCACAAGGTGAGAGTGCAAATGACAGATCAAAGACGTAGACAGTCCAGACATTGCAATATCCATGCCCCATAAGCATTTACAGGGAAGGGAGAAGGAACTCCTGAATGGCCAATCATCTCACTCAACGAAATGGTACAGATCTAATCTATATATGATCATTACACAAAGATATTTCCATTTGGAGCAAAGATGATTGACAATTAGGAGATAGTGATTAAATATAAATGTCTTAAAATTATTTTCATTTGGTCATGCTAAAAATGAGCGCCAACATTGACCCGAAGACATTACCATGACAAACCAGGACAAAGAAAAAAATCAATCAAAATGAAAAGCTGAAGCAACAGTTAGTGATTGAACTGAGTGAGTTTGTGAGCCCATAGCAAGCAAGCTCCAAGCTTTATTGGTGAGTTGCTGGATTAGGGTTAGAAAAAAATAGTCACTCAGCTAAACAACCAAGGTACATAGATGACTGAGCCATGCTCAAAGTGGACACACCTGCTTCAGGTGCTGCAACCACTGCAGCTTCAACTAGGCCTATAGGAGAATAAGAAAGCACAGGAATTTATCATGCTCTTGTTTTGGTCATGAACAGGAAAACTCTGAGAAAGAGGATAGAAAGAGGTGGAGATGGGATGACAGCGCTTTTCTATCTGTGTTACAGTATTAGGCTAAAGCTGTGTCGCCAAAGGATGGAGAAGCAAACGCTGTGAAAGCAAATGGAAAGAGTTCCTGAAACAACCCATGTTTGGCTTATACCCTCAGATACTGTATACTTACCATTTCATCAGAGAATGTACGTATGGGATACCTTTTTTATAATGCAGGGGATATATTGTGAAATTAGCTGATACAGCAAACAATCTGAACTTCTGGCAGACACCTGTAAATTTATGACTTATAAATAAATACAAGTGTCAACCTATTGGGCAATGCTGATGAGCAACTGAGCTCAGCCTAGTTGCCTCAGCAAAGAAAAATGGTTACATAAGAAGAAACATTTAAATTAGTTTTTGACCCTTGGTCTCATTTCCTGTCACTGAGAATGCTGCCCATCTATGGTGCCAGACATATATATTAGAAATTATGGAAATTTCAGCCTGTGTGTGCGTTTACATCATAGTAGTAACCCTTTCCAAGTAACTAGCATAAATCTAGACATAGGACTTTGAATACTGACAACATATATACAGTGGTGTCCAAAAGTCGGTGGACTCCCAAGATCATCATGTATCAAAAACAAATAAACATTTTTTACTCAGCTTTTTTACTTCTTATTCAAGAAAATATTATTTAGAACTGATAGAAATCAACATTTTTAGATCTTTGAGAAATGTATTATTATTAAATTTAAATATATCTGAATATCTTGTTCGCACACCATTTGTAAAGGTTTTCTCAAATTATTGTCACACCTTATACGTCTTACAAATATTAACACATGTATGCTCCTAATACACAGTGGGAATCGTTTTGGTCTTTTAACAACTAATATCAGAGAGTGACTAAATGAATATGGTCCTCTGTGCGTCATTGTTGCTACTGCTACTGCTTTAACTTTGAAAAAGGAGAGATATAATTTGAAAGGTTCAGCCCATGGTGAATGCATGCTTTTTAACGATGAGGATGACAACGCTTGTTTTTTCGCTCTCACAAACGCATATACTGGATGCCAAACAATCTGCTGAGCTTCATCTAGGCTCCCCTGAGTTAGGATTGATCTAGGAAATGAATAACCTTTTAATAACTGCCTGTAAAGAGGTTTTTAAAAATAGATTCTTGTTTGTTTTTTTCTTTAAGGGTATTCTGGGATACATACGGAGCTCGCGGGGCCCGGCGTGCTCCCTCATGGCGCTCTGTTGCCGTGACAGCAGCTCCCGCTCCTCCTGCATCTGCAGCCTCTCCTGCTCCAACTCGTGTAGCCGGCTACTTGTCACCTGCATGGAGCAATGGTATTCAGTTAGAGCCTGGATGAAAATAACAATAACTAAATATACGGAGTCAATAAGAGCTGTAGCCTGGAGGTATAGCATGAAAATAACAATAACTAAATATATAGAGTCAATAAGAGCTGTAGCCTGGAGGTATAGCATAAATCTGAGACCGAAGAGAATAAGTGCTGCCTAATATCACCCCATATGGTTTGTACATTGTCTTGGTGTGTTCACATTTCATTCTTTTTTTCTTTGTGCTCAATTTTAAAAAAAACTAAAAAAACAAGACGGTGCCAAGATTTGAATTGGAATAAATTCAAAACTCATGTTGTAATTGCACCTGAATGACAAGTGTACTGCACTGGAAGGAAACTCCCAAAATCTACTGCAAGCTTTAACTGTTTGGGACTCCAGGCAGACTTTATATCCTATCTCACCTGCGTACAAGAACTTGTACCTCTCTGGAGCTCGGGTGCCTCACCTGCAACTCCTGCTCAAGGCTCTGCTGGAGCTCTTCCTTCTGGCGCACCTGCTCCTCCAGCGTGGCCCGTTCACCTGTGTAGCCATCAATCAGACCTGAAAGCGGCCAAAGAGAGAGGAGAGGGAGGGTTATATAAGGGTGCTGAAATAGAAACATATGTGCATTCACATCAGACAACTTCCCTTCCACAGTCTGTGCAACGTCATGCATCCATACTCGCAAGACCTCAGTGTTTAGAGGAATTTCTTTGTGCCTTCTCTTTTAGTTTCAGTCACACACACACACACACACACACACACACACACACAATGCTGCCATCCTGCTCAATGAGCACTGAAACAGCAGGACACAAAACACACACACACACACACACACACACACACACACACACACACACACACACACACACACACACACACACACACACACACACACACACACACACACACACACACACACACACACACACACACACACACACACACACACACACACACACACAAACACAGGGAGGCATGTCTAACCCATTTTGCTTGACAGGGTGTATAAGACAGAACTGCCAACACAATGAAACGTTACATATTCTGTCACAGGTCAGCAGGCATTATGCACCAGGACAGCATTCACAGATAACGTGAGGGACTGTCCATACATTAAAAGACTACCGACATATTCATTTATTGTACTTGCAACTTTGGAATGCTAACTGGCATAAAAACTGCAACCGTAAGTCATTACCAAAAACATCTACTCTCCATCTGCGTCCACTTATCTTGTTTCTGCTCATTTGTAGCTACGGGCTCAGTGAGCTCTACGTGTGTGTTATCACAAATGTAGAGTAAGTCGTCAATAAAATGTCACCTCTGTTGTATTTCAAACATCAGACCAGGAACCACTGCTGTGTGGAAGTTTGCCTAAGGAGGGGATCCCTCCCATATACACAGTATCCGATGCGCTTGATTAACGGCTAAAAAAAACAATCCATGTCCACACACTACATAGAGCTTGCTCTTTTACTATACGTGCTTAACAGCTTAAGCATAAATGATTAGACATGAAAAGTAATATTAATTCAGGATAAAAATGTGTAGATGAAATATGCAGGAGGAAGTAGTTACACTTGGTAAATATTTTATGATAGTATTTGCAAAGCTGAAACGCTGAAATTATAGGAAATGTCTTCATACAAAAATATGAAGAGTATATATGCTTTTTGATGACATACTTATTTAGAATACACTGTTTAACGAAAAATAAATGTCCAATAAATAAACTATGAAGAAAATACATCCTCAATATATTCTATTTCCTAGACCAATAGGATAATTTACTGTATGCACTTCGGCAGGGATACGATTTCTGTTTTTCCTATGACACAAAAGACATAAGAAATGAAATAAGACCCAGCTATGGATAACGCGGATCCACTACATGCACTGCAGGATGTTCCTATTGACATAATTTGTGTTGAATTAGACCCCTCCCAAAAGAGGATTTAGCACTTTGTCCAGGGGTGTCAACTTGCCTCTGTCCTCACCTGAATATGCATGGGTAGATGGGTAGTCATTTTCTATGCTTGAATGAAATGCATCATGTGAAATATTTTTGCACGAGAACTATAAAAGCAATAACGGCAATGCTGAGCTGTGTCCCCACTAAATGCTGATAGAACAATCTACCTCAAGATACTATAGGGTCTTCATCCTTTTCTAAATAATTTGAGTTTGCCAAAAAGTATACAACATTTGCGTGTCTATATCTAACCTGCATGGCTTTATCAAGCTCCAGTTTGGTAGCCAAGTGGGTATCTGGCCTCCCACAGGACAGCCAGTCCCAGCTCTTGGCTCTGCATTCCTCAACTCACACGAGGTTCAAAACCACAGAAAATCAACTGTGCTCCTATAAAGTTGACAGTGAAGGTGTGCAAAAGATGGAGGTGGAACTTGATCGTTGTTTGCATGATAAAAGCGCAAACAGAACATAATCATCCGGGCCAACAGAAAACCCTGCGCCTTGTAAGCAAAGTAATGGCTGATTTCACCCGTCTCAACATGCCTAATGTAGAAATGGTTGTGGTTGCTATTGTGGAGAGATATCATAGCTTCACAACCTCCAAGGTTTCATCATACGGCACCATTCTTCTACCTCTAAAAGATAACACATTTGAATTAATTCAGATGCTTCATGAGTTCATGAGTATCTCGGCTACAGAGATAAGAGTACATACAGCACTAGGTAGTGAGCAATTGCCTCCTTAATGACCCAAAGGTGATTGTCGGAGGAAGGACGTGTTCTCTCCATCTCATAGAAATAGAGAGGTTTGATAATACGTCAACTCAGCATTATTCATATGGGGGGAAAAAACCCTAGCACCAATGGTGACCCACAGTTACAAAACACATAATCACGTGTTTGCCAACAAGAAACAGCAAGCCCTTCAATGAGGATCAAAACAAGTCTAAAAACAATGCTGTACTTGATCAGATGAGCCTTTCTCTCTCGGTCTGAGGGGCTCACAACAACGCCCACACACCATGATAACATCAAAGACGTCTTAGCCTTGGCCTTTGGTTTGTAATCTAGTTCTAATGTAATACAAGACAACTTCTCATCCTGTTCGCTCTACAGCATCTCAAGTGTTTTTACTGACACCTAATAGTTTATGTCAGTCATTGAAGAGGATCTTCTTCCAGGGTGAGCCTGTCTCTTGGGTTAACTCAAAACCAGTTTTAAACAACCGCACCCTGAGCTATTACCTGTTTGGATCATCCACACAAAGGGAATGGAATTATTTCTGTTTGGCTTCAATGGCATTTGAACATTAAAATGTCATGTCAAAGATTAAAAAAAAAAAAAATCATTGAGTTTAGAGATTTCAAACACTCTGAAAATGAATATGTGGAAGTATGCAACATGGCCAGATATAGCATGTTTTTTTTGTTTTATGACAGCAAATATTTGCCATGCATCAGCACCCCTATCAGATTACAGGCACAAAACAAACATCATACCAGGACACTGCTAAGTTAGAATCGGCAGTAAACTCACCATTGTTCAATGTGTCCAAAATTCAGTGTATTGAGACCAGAAGAAAAGATTGTTGAACCTTACGCTCACCAAAATGTGTGAGGAGCCTGACCAGTGGATTGGGTTTGGTGTGTGTGTGTGGATGGACATGGTTTTACTAGTCAGCCTTTTTAGACCAGCTGTCTCTGACATGGATGGGACATCAGATTAGCTGACTCAAACAAAAGATTTGCCAGGACACTTAACGTGTGCTGAAGGGGGCAAACCAGCCACTGCCATCACATTGACTACAAGGTAATCGGCTAAAAGGTATTCTGTAGATCCATGGTGAACATCTACATACACAAACCTACAGCCTCATACTCTCTCAGACACTTAAATACAAATCAGAAACAGACTCACAAACACAAACACAAATATTTCCATTTGTCGACTTCCCATCACAGATGGTCTCACACTCTCCCTTACGAACAGCTGATGCCATCACTCCCTGTAACACCCCCGCCCCCAAACACATGCACACACACATTTTCACGCTAACATTTAGCACCCATATGCTGTTTCTGCTGCAGTGCCTTCCGTTTCCCATAATCACCTTGGCACATAGACACACATTAACAATCAGAACTTCAATTAGGGCAGCATAGTTAATAGAGAAAAATCACATGCTTGGCTACTGTCATTTTCCCAATCACAAGAGGCTGCCTTTTACTCAGAATGTGTTTCAAAAGGCCTGCTAAAGAATGTATTCTGCTGTGCAAACTTCCCAGCTTACATAAAAATGAGTATTACCAAAACACACATTTTTAAAAGCTTTTACATCATTGAGAAGAACTCACCCTCGGCCCGGTGAAGTTCCAGAGCCAGCTGCTCCCGTGCCCGGGCCTCCTCAGCCAACCTCTCCTGCAGCTCCTCCTGCTTCTGCAGCAGCTCACCCATCTCCTGGTTGTGGCGGAAGGATTCCCGCATCAGCTCCGTTTGGGTCACCCGGGCATGTTCAAGCTAGGAGAAGAAGGAGAGAAGGAGATATTAGGAGAAGGAACATTGGTCTCTGCGCCAAATCATCTTCGAAATATAAACCTTTGACAAACAAAATTCAAGGCAAACTATTCAGATAATATTGCAAAGATATCGATGTCACTGTCATGTGAAAGGAGACATTAATGACACTAAACCTTGCATCTGTTAGGCAAATGCCAGAGGTAGTATAGAAGAATACCATTGCATCATGGCAAATTGATGGAGCGAGTTAAGTAAGCTCTTAGTTATAGTTAAGTAACTTATAAGTTTGGATTGAGAACAGCATTAAATATTGTTGTCGCCATTAAAAGATTTTTAATTACAGTGTAGGTTGGCAGCATAGCTCAAGGTGTATGGACAGATGTACGCATGGTGCAGTAACATTATATCTCACATATACACACACACACACACACACACACACACACACACACACACACACACACACACACACACACACACACACACACACACACACACACACACACACACACACGCACGCACGCACGCACGCACGCACGCACGCACGCACGCACGCACGCACGCACGCACGCACACACGACACTATATCTCTGGTCTAAGGTAAAGCTTGCACCAACTACTTTAGGAATAGCTTCCCAGTGCTGTGTATCCTGAATGAAAAAAATCTAAAAGGCCATACTACTACTACTACGTTTTTTTCATGCATTCACTGTAAGATAAACTCTTGGTATTACAAATGGCAAATGAAGGCAACTTGTACATTCAGTAGCAACTGAGGTGCAGTTCAAACAGAATCTGAATCTAGGCCACAATACTGAGATACTGATAAAACATTTCTATTATGGCCCCCTGGTCAGCTGACAGAGGGCAGTTTTTTCTGGTGGAAGTGGAATGAAATCATCATAATGAAATAGATTAGATAGATTTCCATATCTCCCTGACCAAAGGTCATACTGTAACATAATGGCCACCAGGAAGGAGTAATGTGACCCTGCCATGCAGAAGTCATACAACAATCTTTCACCTACTGTTACAGATGTTGAACACCTACGTAGAAGAACATACAACACCTCTGAATAATAACAGAATATAAATCCACTTATTGTGAATGTCAGGAACATTTTATGAAACTGTTGTCAAGTAGACTGACGTATCTGTAGACCTACACTATACAAAACAAGCTGTGTAAAATTGTATTGGTGAAATCAACAATGGCCAGACTCCATCCAACCTACAGGATTGTGATGTGGGGAAAAAGAGAGATCCGAGACACACCAAAATTCAGATAAAAAGCCTTAATTCATGTTCAAAATGTTGCCCAACGTTGCAGTATTGTGAGACTTACTGTATACGGAGGAGTGGGCAAGGAGATTTTGGAGATGACCTTAAGAAGGTGACCGTTAACACTGTGGTTGACATGCGAGATTTGGGTCTGCACCACCACAGCATTTTTCTCATTCAAGGTGCTGGAGAGGGGAAAGGGACGGGGAAGGGGCACGCGGGATTCCACTTCGTACACATCCTGGTCCTCCCCTTCCACCCACAAGTTGCCCAGCGTGCTTGAATTCCAGTAGGAACGGTATGAATCCATGGTGAGGGATGGATCCCGGGACAACTTCTTAGTTTGTTTCCTTATGGTGGAGTTCCATCAAAAGAGGCATCCATCTGCCAAGGAGTCTCAGGCTGAGGTGAACTAGCCTAGCTGCCCAACCGCAAATGAGAGTAAGGTCCAGTGGGGGGGAAAAAAAAGCAGTGAGCAACGACGTATGTGGCTCCAAGCAACAGTTTCTATGTGTTCCCCCGTGCACACAGCTAGAGTAAACAATATTTAGAGACACTGAAATTCACGTCATCTCAAATCACATGCCGTGTGGTTGAGGTAGAACATATTCTAGGTAAATACTGTGAAAGAAATCATCCGGCAAGAGAGAGAAGTTGTGTGGCAGGAAAGAAAAAGAAAAAAAAAAGTCATCCTCGGCAGCAAGTGGAAATCGCAACTGGGATCGGTGGCTAAAAGGGCATTCCTGAGCATGACCAAGACAGGCAAGTGAACACAAACTTCTCTTTTCTCCGTGTCCTCTCCGAAGATCTCTGCCTTTCTCTCATTATGGTTTCTGATGTTCTTCTATTCGAGCACTACCACACCATGCCTCTCAGTAGAGCGTACACCCCCGCGTCTGCTCTGTCACTCTCTCCCTCCCTCCCTCTCTCTCGCTCCCTCCCTCTCTCTCTCTCTTTCTCTCTCTGGAGGTTCATTAACAATGCTGTGCCGCCGTAGCAACCATGACCTGCAGGGAAGCTTCCCAGGGGCCCCCCCTTAATTGCTTCGTCCAAAACAGCAGCCAACCGAGGGTGAAATGACAGCGGTCGGATCCAAGTCTCTCCCTCAGTCCTTTTCACATCCTTCCAGGTTTGCCGTGGGTCTCTCTCTCCGAAGCGCACTTTCTCTTTTGCTCATACCACAATACTATTCTTACTCATCTCATTTTTACATCAAACTGTCCTGTGTTTTACCATTCTGCTCTTCCTTTCACCCTCTCTCACTTCCCTTACCTCGGGCGGGCTGCTCTGTCATTCTGTTGCACTCACTCTCTCTACACACATGCTCAAAAAAAAAGATTAAATCCCAAAGTCCTTCCCAAGGTTTTTCTTCCCGTCAGAATCCAGAATTTCTTCTTCACTTCCTGAATTAATCGCATAGAGCAGGACGCTGTTGAGCAAAACCGGGAGGGTGGCAGGCGTGGCTTCAACCCTTGGGGCAAGTGGGCCAGGTAGATTTGCATTTTGAACACATACTCCCTCTCTCTCCTACACACGTGACCACACGCACACACACACACACACACACACACACACACACACACACACACACACACACAACACACAAACCCTTTTCACAGGAGCTTGTCAAACCGGATTCATTTTCTAGGTAAGCGCAAGAGAAATGATTAAGCCACGCTGACATACTTCCTCTGGGTCCCTCCTCCTGTCTGGCTGGTCAAACTTATTGCACATGAACTATTTACATGTCTCGCGGGATGTTGATGAGCAAACACCTTCCCCTGGCAAATAATTGACAACACTAGCCCAATAAAGACACTTGACATTCCTGACCGGATCATTACATCAGTCTCTTTTCACACTGCTACTTTACGGGCAAGACAGAGTGATCCACCACTGGTCCGCTGACAAGACTAATGTACACTGGATCAATATTAGCAGGAAAGTCATTTCACTAAGCATTAGGAGATTTGTTGATTACTGGCGTTTACTGCAATTTAATTACGTCTATTTGGAAGAGATGTGCACTGTGTGACCTGTAATCCCCTTGTAAATAAAACGGTTTGTTATTTATAGAAGGTTGTACTGACTCGACAAGCCTGCATTAGTAAGTAGAGTCTATAGTAGTAAGTAGAGTATAGAAGCCTGTCAGAGTAAGATAAGATTACATTACATGTATATGCATCTGTTGAAAAATTCCCACACATATGTACAGGGTATTATGGTACGTAACAATTTCAAACTGTCCTCCACAGAAAATGAATTAGTTACTCTCAATTCCACAGGTGCAAGATGAATACAATGAAGAAAAATCATGATGTGTCAGATACTTAAGGAAAAGGCTGAGAGCATCGTAATATAAGATGGTGAATTACGTCATTGCAAACTCAAAAATCAGGGGATTTAACTGATTTCACTCAATCAACATAGACGATTTAGATAGATGCTGCAACATCACTGATGCTTGGCCTGAAATTGCTTTTAAGCTATTTTTAGATAGCCAAGATAAAACCCATTTCAGCATGAGTAATTCTTGAATGTGAGCCAAAGGGGGGGATGTGATGTGCAGTCAGTTACAGTAACACATTCAATGGCCTGGTTAGAGTAGGCCTGCCTCTCTGGGCTGACACTGGACGCGGGAGGTGCACTAGATGAGCAGTCTAAGGGGGCGGGGTTGTTCTGCCCAGCTGGATTTGGATAGGCTGGTTGGACAGACAAAAGCCCCATGTAAATACAGCCTGTATCTATAGGCAACCATTGGGAATGAGACAGCTCTATTGTGTGTGAATTCTAGACAGGCCAACTTTGTTGCCCGCCAAATTCTGCAGTTTCATCCCCATTATGCCTCTGTGAACAGACTTAGAAGACTATAGGGGGGGTAACAATGTTGTGCGTGGCCATTTAAATGTTTGAACAAAGTCTACATGTGTCACTAGGGCTTTCTGTTCACTGGTAGCTTCTAGGCACAAACACACCGGTAACACTGACATAACACTATAGGACTGTGCGTGAACATGTTCAGGCCTTGTTGGTAACTCAAGGAGGAGCCTTTTTTATTCAGCTAAGAGATAATTAAATTCTGCTGTACCATAACTCCACTAAAGTCCAATTTATGAGTATGCCATGGCTACCTGTTTGCTGATATATGCCAATATTTCATCAAACAGTTGGCAGTCTGTCTCATACAATATTTCTCATAATCAGACAGCATGAGAGCAGGCAGTACGCCAAGGAAATGAGACTAGCGTTGACCAAGCCTGTCAGTGCTGTGAATGGGAGTGAGGAAAGGGCACATTGAAAGGGAGAATACGCACAGAGCTTGAACCAACCCCATCTAGTCCCTACCTGGTTGGAGGTCCCGGTGATGGTCACCAACATCCTCTCCAAAGCTATCTGCAGCCTGCTGCTAATGCCCATTAGGTGCTCCTCGTTCTCCAGCTGCGACTCTGCCCCCAGCAGCAGGCTGTCCATCATCTGCTGGGACATCTCCAGGCCCTCGTCGGCCTCCGTCTCCCCGGACCACACACTCGCATCGTCTGTGCCAGTCTCGCTGCCCTGGCAACTCTCTGTGGACGGACCTGGTACGAACAGAGGAATAGATAGCAGAAATGTATCACACACACACAAAAGATCATTCAAACCCTTTATGACTAGTAGGCCTATTACAACTTTCATGAAGAGCCTACAGAGTTTTTTTTTCTGTTTTATCTACAGCTTTATGTACAGCCAATAGCTTTAGACAGATGAAACAAGACACTGAAAGAATGAAACGCAAAAAAAAAAGGTTAAATGTTGCTGTGTGTTTGTGTGGCAATAACCAGAAAAATCAAGTTACTCTCAATAATTTGAAGCTCACATAAACAAAAGGAATTAATTACCCTTTCAACAAAAAGTTGGCATACGGCTTAACTTGCTAGGGTGGTGTGACCTTAAAATATGCTAGTCACAATTATATTCAAAGGGAGAAGATAATTAACAGATACAAAGCAATGCTAGAAATAGGTTGATATGGTTAGGGTGTAGGTCACGTCCAAATGCCTGCGGTAAGCTGGCATAGATGACCTCATTCCCGTTACCTTTTCAGTAGTAGAGGCAGTGGAGGAAGTTATTATGCTGATACTTTATGTATTGATTCGGTTGGTGTTCAATATCACAGATCATGGTAGTTGCTTAGAAATTTGACTATGAATTTGACGATCAATTGTGATCACTCTAAAGTCTTAACAAACAACAAATACCACAATATGTGAAAGGACAGTGGGGACCCAACATGAAAAACAGGCGCACTGTTGGATATATTTTTTCATTGATCAGTTCATTGATTGCTATATGCAGCTATTGTCTTGGCGGAGAACTGGGGTAACTTTGATTGGTTGAATTTGTCCACCTAAGACTCTAGCTGTCTTTAATTACTACAGAGTCATCACTGTCAGACAAGGCCTTCAGGATATGTGATACTACTTGGATGTAAATACAACTGAAATGGCTTGATACATAAATATATTTAAAGCCAGATGTTGAGGTATTGCACTCCTCCAAGTGACTGAATGCACACGTGGCATCATACGCCGCCCTCCTGCAAGGTCACAGCACAGCGTCAGCCATTCAGTCAGTCTCTCTAACCACTATGCCACCTGGCTAGTATTATTCTTAGTGTTTTGCTCCAACTATTATTTAACGCTGACATGACTTGCCTGCAGTGTAAGGTGTGCCAACTCTCTGCCAAGTTGCTCGCTGTGTGGTGGAGTGGGGTGTTGCAGCATGCTGCCATAGACTGGAAGCCTCACTCAGACTCTCCACGTGGAGGCCCATGGTCTCCTCCGCTGCCGCTGTGGTCTTCAGGACGTCCACCAGCACCTGACAAAGCCTCTTGTTGGCCTTACGCAAGAGGTTTCTGAGAGGAGGAGGAGGAGGTGAAAAGGTAAGAGTAAAGAAAATAGGATTCCTGGTTGTCCATGAGTGCTTTGCTATCAATATCTTACATAGTAAAAGAAAAGAACATCTTACATATCTTTAGTGTTAATCATGTTAGAGATGTAATTTAGTTAAAGCGCTACCTTGAGTCCCTTAGTGGTAGTGATTTACATCACTGGCACAAAGACAACTTTATTTCATGGTAACCATCTGGGACTGTATATAAAAAAAATTTGGAGCAAAATAAATCACGTGGAGAAAGGAAGACTTCTGCAGAATCTGCAGAACTAAGACAAATATGTATAAAGAAGAGGTAACAAGATACTGAAATTATGCAATTTGAATCTGGAACTGGAATAAACTTTATTATTATTATTTTCTGTGTATTTGTTTGCATACAAACAAACAGAGCAATCCTCAGTCAGCTTTGGCTGTAGTGGCTAGAATTGTTCCATTATCACTTTGAGTAGCTTTACACTCTTCGTTCAAAGTGAGGCAGTCCTCTTCCTGTTTTGGTTTAACACAGCAGAATTTGCGGGAAATCATACCGGGAACTCAAACACATAGAAAGCAATACAAAGAATAAACCAATTTTATCAGCGATCGTCTCATATTTCTACAGCCACTACGCTATCGAAAAGTTGAGAATGATATATTGAGGTAAATATTCTACACGTAGCCACTTTAAAAGGGAAGGCTTGAAGTGATTACAGCAGCAATACGTTTCAACCCCTTAACAGTATTACAGACCTAAAAGTGGGAATTGGGACGAGCTTTGGCTGAAACAGGAAATCAGTATCAACTTTTTCATAATTTTCTACAGCACTAAGACAAACAAACTTATATCTGGTTAGTATGAAGGGCCAACTCAACCAATAGCTGTGCAGATTCAGACTCTCCTTTTATAAATGTGTGTGCACAAAGATCGTTTGAATATATTGTAGAACAGTATGAGATAATAATTCCTGTTTCTACCTTTCAGTGGTGATAATCTCTGGATTGGAGGAGTCCTCTCTGTCCTGTGATGAGAATTTGCTTCCATCAGCCTTCTGTACTCCGGGCCCTTCTGGGTCCTCCTCTGCCCCGACTCCTTCTTTCCCCTCTTCTCTCTTCTTTAACGTCTGGACGGGCAGGAGAGAGAACACAGACAGCAGCCCCGTCATTGGAAAGGCTACAGTTTGTTAAAGATTCCTGAAAACTAGACACCAAGGGACAGTGTGGCTCTACGCACATAGACACGCCACGCTCATACGAGCACGCAGACTACAAAACACACACACTTCTAACTCCCTTAGAGCCGAGAGAAACACTAGTATCTTTGTGCTGCTATGGCAACAGGTGCACCTGAGTCAAAGGGAAAGGGGAAGGAGGCAGCTCCCCCTTTTGGAGAAGAAGCAGAAATGCTGCTCTGCTTCTCCAGACAGAGTATCAATTCACTTGCAAAGACACTGCATTGTGTAGAGACTGCAGATGTGTAGAGACTGGCACCACTTTCAGTAAAGGAATCATTTCTTTAGATTGATCAGAGCATACATTCGTTATACTGTGCAGAATTGTCTTCCTAAAACCAAACCTTTATTTTAATATCTTACAGATTTACTTTGTTGGATTTGTTAATTTGTTAGATTTAATGTGGATGTTGGAACAACATATCACATCAGGAACACTGAACCTGACAGCCACTGCTATCACGTGGTTAATGCCTAATCATGCAATAAATGGCTAGTGAAAAGCCTGGCTGACCCTGGGATTAAGACTTCAAGGCATGCTTTGACACAGGATCCTGCTAACATGAGAAAGACTCCATACTTCTGAATGGGGAATATATTTAACAGTACACCAGTAATAATAAATGTGCAAGCTTCTGAAACGTATTATTTGCTAATGGATAAACAAATGCGCTTCCTGTCAAAATTTTGCTATGGATGTGAGACACTAAGAAAACGACTACTTTTATTGATTGTGGCCAAGTATGATTATTGAAGTTTGAATACATGGGAGTAATTACATGTGTAATAAAAGGATCAGGTCATAAATATACTGTATGAAAGTAAGTAAGACGGGAAGGAAGGTTATTGTCTCAGATGTTCCTGTGCTACTTACACTGTCCCTTTAAGAAGTCCTACTGACTCAGTGATCGATGATGCTATCGATTGCAGTATTTCAACAAATATTTTCGTTGCAACTTTGATTCACTGACCAAATTATTTCATCATGTCAAACTCTCAGCGAGCCAGTAAAAAACAAGGCACAGTAATATTCATTGTAGTTTAAACACGCTTAATCAATGACAATGTAGAATAAATCCAATGCAACACCTGCATCGCGACGCATGCAGATGCATCTGTAACAGAATGAATGAATGACATTTCTTTGGAGAGTAACACATGCAATGGATTAAGTGTGATCCTGGCATAACGGGTCAGCCAGCTGCACTGACCTGCTCAGGTCCTGATTCCGTTTTCTGTAGCTGCTCCTTTAACTTTTGTATCTCGACGGTCCTCTCTTGCAGCTCCCTTTCCAATCTCTCCCTCTCTACCCTCTCCAGCCAGAAGTCCTCGCTGGGAGAGGCCCTGGGAGTCCTCTCCTCTTTCTCCCTCTCCTCCACTTCCTCTTCCTCTAACTGGGTCTGCATGGACGAGGTAGTCTGGCAGGCACACTTGTTGATTCGAGCCAGCTCAGTCTGCTGGGCAAACTCCACTGACATCTGAACTATGACCTGTCAGAAAAATTGTGAGCCAAAAGTAATTAGGATTCTATAGATGGTGGCATTTACAGATCTAAGAGTGCTGATGCATTTTTGTGACCAATTTTTGGGGCAAAAATAGATGGACAAGGCTGCCAGCAAAAGGCAACAAAGTGAGCCAAAGGGTCAAATATCTTTTCAAACGTTTGCTGGAAACACAATATTCTGTTATTAAAGCAACAATGTTAAGAAAATTCATTCAGCATTGTTGCTCATCAGAGTTGCCACAAAAGTTGCTGTGTGTTATCACTTCCTCAATAAATGGCCCGTCCCAGAATCTTAGTTGTACAGTTACCATTAGAGTGGAACATCAATTTATTTATTTCCAAAGTAGTCTGGACAACGAGCAGTCAGCAGTGGTAATTAAACTAATAGTTAGCTTTATTACTATTAATAATAAATAAATAATGTATTATATACCTACTATATGTGATTATGTAACAGAAAAACATTATAAAAGAAGAGTAGATTCCTATTGCATAAAAATTGAAGAAATACATGTGTTGCTACCTATGTAATATCGTTAAATAAACATTTTCTTAAAAATGTTTTTAAAGAAAATGTCTATTGATCAGAATAACAGCCAGACACATTCAGTTTAGGGTGGACTTCCCCTTGCCTTGTGTGTTTCCTATTAATAGTCTATTCATATTCATTCTCCAAGATTTACTGTTTATAAATGGGCAAGTGATGAACAATCGTCCTTTATAGTAATCAAACCTAATGTAATGCTCTGCTGCTACCAACGTCACCGATTCTGATAAGACAATTGAGTGACATTTGTATGAAAATACAATGTGAATACAGATACAGAGTATGAAGTATTGAAAAAATAGCAATCTTTTGACTAATACGAGTTCTAACGTGGTTACCTACCTTAGCAACCTCCTCCTCCACTGTCTCCCAGTGTTGTTTCTCCTCCAGCTCAACCTGCCCCGCTGCCCTGGGGCCGTCGATGGAGCATCCAGCCCCGTTGAGATGGTCTAGGTCCTGCTCAACTTGAGTCAGTGCTGCTTTTTCTTCTCTCTCTTGTCCACCCTCCTTCTCTCCTTTCCTCTCCTGCTCCCTCTCTTCGGTCAGTCTCTTTAGCTCGGTGCTGTGCTGCTCCTTGAGAGCAGCCACTTCCTGGACATACTTGTGGTAGAGCGCTTTCCTCAGTGTCTGCATCTGCACTGTCAGTCCCAAAGATCTGACAGGCAAACTCTGGTCCGCATCCACACCTGCCTCCAACACTTCCTCCTTACCAAGCTGCTGCTCAGAGAGAAGAATGCAGAAAAGAGGAAGACCGGGTCAGAGAGAAAGGGCCCACAGGAGAAAGAGAAGACCGTGTAGATGAGTATGGATTAATATATATAAATGGAGAAAAAGGAAAAGGTAAAAAGGAAGTTCAGATGAAATGCATAAGTTAAGATGAACACGGATTGGAGTGAGTCCAAAAGAGGCAGATATGAAGTTAAGGGAAAATGATCAGTTCCTATGAACTGTTCCTAAAATAAACAGGCTCCAAAGTGGCACTTCATAAAACTCGCCCCAAGAACCATTTTACTAGAAATAAATACACCATTCTGTTCTCCCCAGCCCCTGAGGATGATAAAAGGATAAAGAGAGGTCTTGTACCATACTAGAGCCACACTTTTCTACTAGGACAGTACCACCCTGTCTGGTGTTGAATTCCTGTCTTGTCTGTTCCTCCATCACTCGCCTCATGATTTCATCACGCTTATTCTCAAAATTTCCACTCCAAAACGTATCTAAATGTGTATTAAGCCCTCCTCCAGTCCAATTTCTCCTCCCATTCTCACCATCCCTGTGCTTCTGTCAACTTCTGCTCCATGAGCACACATGAGCTGTGGGACGTTGGAGTAAAAGAGATGGACACACTAAGAGGGTGGAAGCTGGAGTGACGGTGAGTGAGAGACGACTTAAATGGAGCACGGTTCATTCACGCGAGACAGAATCCCCCCTTACATGCCGTCGTCGAGTCTAGAGTAAGTACGCTTGGTAAGTAACACGCTACACTGGAGGGTTATATAACATCTTACCCCTTTAACATCAGATACCATTTCAAACGGTGGCTTCTAGAGCAAAGCCGGGGATCTAGGCCAGGTTTTAGCCTAAAGGCTGCAAGTGCCCTCCCCCCACGCCTTACTAACACTGTGTTAATGCATGTACACATTTTGGCTTGTAGGGAGATGTGACAAGTGTGACATAAAGTATTTAGATAAGGGTAGGAAGTAGCAGCCAAACCTGCAGTTCCTCTGTATGCTGTTCCACCCTCTCGGACTGTGGAACACCGGACAGGCTGAAAGACAAATCACAATGTCAATAAATGATGATATGACATATAACCACAAATGAGGTTCCTTTTCTATTTTCTGCTTTTTTTTTTTTTTTTTACAGTTAATCAAGATAATTCCCAAATTGCACAGAAGCACGGAGCAGATTATTGGGATTATTGACGTCAAAAGCCCTAATTTTTTTATGAAAGCATTAGAATGTCATTACAACAAAGTCTATCATGAATAATAACATCCTACCCATTTTCATGTTACGCAAGTGGAAAATAGCTTAGCGGATAATCTAACAAGTGTAAACGTTTTTCTATGACACTCATTTATACAGAAATCACCTGTAATAGTTAAAAAGAGGAGAAAGGGTCATGTTACAAGTCAAATATGTTTACAGTCTTGGACAACATCATGACTATGAGTCACAAGGTTAAGTGGTTGGGCATACATAGAACAACAAACTATTGTAGGGGTTAGGGAGGGGGTGGAGCCTATCCAAGCATACGTTGGGCGGAAGGCAGGGAGTTGTGTTAAATTGTCTTCATGGATTTTTTAGTTTTTAGTTTAAGGCTTCATTAGTTTAAAAGATGTATTGTATTATTTTGATATATCAAGGTGGGTGTGGTGTGTGGTCTAAGGCACATACCACGTAACCGTTGTCATACCTCCTAGCATCTCACCCAATCTTTCCGATTCTCTCTACTGCTAACTGTCGAATGTTGAATTCTTTGAGGTGAGGAGTTTGTATTGTAAGGTATTGTATACATTGATTGGAATTGTGGTGGCAGTCCATTAACCTTTTGTGAAATGGGGGCCAGTTTATTTCATGAGGTTGCATATGATGAGGTAGGTCTACAGTAAGCTTGTACACTGGCAAGGTTGTGGAGAATGATTTTTTTTTTTTCTTATTTAAAAAGGTGCAGTTTTTTAGTTGACCACTCGATGTGATATATTGCATGAGTGGATCTCCATCATATCAATTGGTTATATATAGAGTCAACTAATACAAATATTATTGTTGGTTTTGAGTTGTTGACATGAGGTTCGTGTGGGGTAGCAGGTTATATGGAGTTGTAAGCTTTGCTGAATTTTAGGCTGCTGGTTAGCTTTATGTGCTGAGTGATCATTTAATGATTAGGGACTGCGCCCAGAATAATTATCCTGTAGCCAGAATTCAGCAGATTTACAGAGATCTAGATGTAGATGCTTGTCATGCTGGCTAGCATAAAAAAAAAGAGAAGAGTATACTGACTGAAATGACCACGGCCAAGATCAGACAAAAGAGAATCCAAGGTAACGACTTTGTTAGTATTGAGAACCATAGTAGTGAATGTATTTACAAAGTTGAACAGTAGAGGGCAGTAGGATCTCATGAGTTTATGACTCCCATACACATTGATGAAGTCTGTTTTTGGGAGAGGTAAGATTAGAAATTAGTTATTAACTGTATATAAAGTGTCAAAGATGTGAGTGGTCTCCATATTGCTTCTGCAATATAATACAATTATTACATCAATATAAGCCCCCATAAAATTTTTAATTTTATGTAATCTGCTATTTTCCAAGATAGGATACAAAGTGAAACATGGATAATACATATGTGATAACTTATGAATTGAACTGGGATTAAATTAATAATATTTCTGCTATTTCAGTACAACAGTGAACTTCAATCAATCCAATGTACTGTCTGTTTCATGACTAAGAGATCCCATTCATTCGTTCCTTCCTATTCAACACTTCAATGATTCACTTCCTTCAGGAAGCCATCTTGAATGGCTGAAACCCTTTTTTATAGGTTAGTAGTCTAGCAACAGGACTCAAATAATGCTTTTAACCCCTTATAAATATTTCATTAGTAAAGGCTGTGTTGTCAGCAGAGCCATGCTGCAAGGGTTTTGCAGAACAACAATAGCAAATGGTCAGTTTTCATAAGTTCAAATTAAGCTCTCCTGCACAAGATGATGTACAGTGGTTAAGTCTTAACACTACCAAAACATCTGTTCAATTATTTTTCTGATACATGTACTGTAAACCAGTGAAGTACAGCTATCAAAACATAGAAAGTAAATTATATAAATTCAACACGACAATGAAATCCAAGCTACTAAATGTAATGAAATTACATTAGTAACACAATTTCATATTTTAACTTCATTCTAAGTAAAAATAACAGGGAAAAATCACCTGTAATAGTGAAGAAAGCGACAGAGCGAGAGGAACAGCAATTAAGCTTTTCAATTAATGTAATAAATAAAGTTTGAGGACGGGCAAAAAAACAAAGCAGCAATGATGAAATCTGATTGCAGTTAAACTGAATTCATCACCATACTTGTTGTAACTTACTGGGATCATGTGTCTTTTTTCAAATTGCCATTCAGATAAATTGATAGAACTTTGTATACATGTTACTTTGGACACTATCTCCCAGCACATCAACCTGTCCAAGAGAGGTTCATTAAAATGCTCCAGAGTGCAAGTTAAGTACGCTGTCTTTAACTGAGTCTTTACATATTTTGGGACATTTTGAGCACAGATTTCTCATGAGAAGGTCATTGTAATGGTTTGAGTCCCATAACCCATAGTCCCATAGTCCCATAACCCATTTCCCTACCTACAATATACTATGCAATTGCCTAGGTCTGTGGTTAAGTACACATACATTCCCCTACATAACGTATGTGTTATTTAGATTAAACAAACCTAGATAAAATAAAGGATTAACAATTTGTGATCATGCTTTTTCCAGGGTCATCACCTGAACTGGGTTTGAGCGCCTGTGACCTCCTGCAGACGTTGCTCCAGCATGAAGAGCTCAGTAGCGTAGCGCTCCTCGGTCTCTGTAGCCTGCTGCTGGTAGTAGGCTCTGAGATGTTCCATCTCTTGTTTGTGACTTTCCTCCAATTGGAGCTGCTTTTCCTGGGCTTCGGCCTTCAGCCTCTGCAGGTCCCCGGAGAGGGAAGTGGTCGGCATGTCAGCCTGTTCCTCCACGTCTAGGAAAAACAGATGAAATGTGAAATTCAATGTGCTAGCATAACTACTACATTAGAGATTAGACATTAGATGAAACTTTAATGATCCTGTGGGGATTTGGGTCATTCCAGCAGCAGCAAAGACTTAGGAAGAGCAAAGAAGACTTAGGCAAATAGATTATGGAGTATAGAAGGCAATACAACAAATAACACAAGAACATATTGAGGCTAATACAACAAATAGAGATACAACGTCAAACCTTACCAAATGGTGTGAGAACACAATATTCAGATTTGATTTGTATCAGTTCATGATCAAAACAAACAGTTCTTGGTAGACAAACAGTTCTTCTGTTGGACCCCACTGTATGCATGATGTGCAAAATGTGCATTGTTGTCTATATTTCTCTCTTTGTAGCTGCCCACCGCTGCAAGGACCCACTGAGCATCACACACAGTTTCATAGCGACCAAAATGGCAGCAGAAATCTAGGGGCCCTGATACTGCAGCACACATAGAACAGAAAGGCTGTTATAGGATATTAAATTAAGCCCATCAAATAAAGAGGTTCAATCAGATTGCAATCTTCTTTCACACTGCTGTATTTTGACCAAAAAACACAAAAAGACAAAAAAGCTCAACGTCTTTGCTTTTAACTTTCCTGAGTGAGGGGAATCAGAGTGTAAATCCAGATTTACCTTTGACTGTGGGGCTTAAGCTGAGAACCTGCATACGTAGGTTAGAGATCTCCTCCTCACTGCTGCTCTTCAGTTCATCATATGCCTTCTGTATTGCCATCATCTAGGAGACCAACAATGTTGTTAGTGTGTTACCACTGTAACCTCAATTAAGATTATTCCTTTTGTTTCCTCAAAGAAACTCACTCTACAGAAGTGTAAAACCTCACCTTGTTCCCGTCAGCCCTCAACAGAGCCTGGAGCTGCGACAGCCGATCATGTTCCTGCTCAATCCTCTCCTTCACCTGCTGAAGAACTCTGTATAGCTCTACAGTGGGAGAAAGCAACTAGATTAGATGAAACTTTGATGATCGCTGTAAGGAAATTGGGTAATTTTGTCTGGATATTTGTATTTGAGGTGTTGGTATGTTCTGAATATGTAGAGTTAGATATTTAGGTAGATGCACTCTATAGGTGCAAAGCAAATTTCACGTAGGCCCTAAGTTCTGCTTTCAGGAATCCCTGGTGTTGCATGGGTTATATTATCTGTAATAGTCGTTTGCTTGTATATTACAATTTCATTCCTTATTAATAGATGTGTTGTAGTCACCTCTGGCCTCGAGTAAGACAGAGGTGGAATCACTGGTTTCTTGTCTTTCCACGGAAGGGTCCAGCCAGCCCTCGACATCAACCTGATCGGACTCCAAGAACTCTTCACCAAAAATCTTTCTAAAAGACTGAAGGAGGAGAAAAAACATAAGTAAAGTTTGATGAAAAACGAAGCAAATTGCTGATTTCCATGTTTTATAAATCAATTTAGAAATGTTATGATAAGCTTGGCAATGCACATAAATTCTGTGACATTTACAAATCTTTAGATATTCCAAATATAATTATTTGTCTGTAATAATTACCAGACGCAGCTCATTGCATTCTTCTGACACGGCTTGTACCACATTCTGGTATTTGAGGATTTTTGGCTCATCTGGGAAAAATAGGTAGAAGATTGCAGATTGCAATGATTAATTTCTGAGCATAGATGTTTCTCACAGCTTTGAATGTCAAATATAACCACAAAAACATCAAGATAATACAGGATACATTAGCCAACCAGAATTCGGTCTGCTTTTTCAGAATAGCAGGCAGTAGAGAAAACATTATGAATGATGTATCAAAAGCAACTCAGAGGGAGCCACTGCCTCACCACAAACACTGATGCACACAAATGCTAACCCACCCAACTACACATTTACTCACCACGGCTACGGTGCTCTTTCAAGTGCTGCAGTTCTATCTCCAGGGAGTGTGTGCGGGCGTCTGTCTGCTCTCGGAGCAGTTCGAGCTGGGCAGCGTGGATCTGAGACAGGCTGATGCACTGGGCCTCCAGTCGGAGCCTGCACTCACCCTAACCACAGAAAGAAGTTATCACCCAATCAACACGGCTGGAATGGACCTGCCTGTTAATTTTTGCAGATAATCTCTCCATGTGTATAATGATTTTTTAAAAAGTGATTGATTTTAAATTGAACAATGTTAACCTAATGATTCCTAAAGTGTGTTCAACAAGACAGCATGATAAGAGTAGAATGAACAAAAAAAACACTGGAAAAATGCTAAATGCTTCTTCTGAGTGATCAATTATGCAAACTAAATTATGACAACATGACATATCCACTCGCCTACTCGGAAGTGATTAATATTTTGATAACATTATTCCACCAATCGTATTTCTAAACACACAGCGATGGCAGAAACCACCTGTGTTTTAGCATAACATGAGAGGCCTGCTATTATCAGTTCTACAGCAAAGAAGACAAGATGCGCTGGGCTTCTTTCGCTTACATCATACATTAGCATAACATTATTTGTTGAAGATACACAATCATGAAATTGTGATTTTGTTACGTTTGATGTCAGATCTATTTTGAGTGTACTCTACATTTTAATTAGACTGTATTCAAAATGCTTTGTTGTGGTACAATTTACAATTTCCTCATCGCCACTGCCCTGGAAACTGCCCTGCAAAGTCCACTTAAATGTTGCTGCTTAAAACATGCAGATACAGGACAGTCAATGCCTAACAATTAGATGGCAACTGTATTATGTGCCACTGCTACTATGTATGTGTACCATCTATGTAGAAGAAGAAAAAAAAATACATGAAAATTATAGAATTTTATTAAGTAAATGACAATTCTTCAACACCAACCCTACTAAACAGTTATTAGAATTATTGCAACCTATGATACGAATGACTGTTTTACCATAACTCTAGGTTAGGGCACCTGCTGATTGACCTTTACACCCCACTGTATGATGTATCAAAGACTGTGACTCAACACTGAAAAGCACAGGGCAGGATGTGAGCTTGAGTGACATTTACATGCTCAGTAGTCTCTGCCTCATCGCCGGCTCCCAGTCGCACTACTGGCTCCATGTGTCGCTCCGCACCATCTCTCCTCACCTAATAAGAAAGCAGGAGAAAAACACTGTGCTTGTTATAACTGTACGAAACTTGACGCCAGTTCTAAAATAGACAAGTAAGATGTTGATGGATAGACAGACATGTAGCACAATTTACTCACTTCCTGAGAAGGAGCAGTCAGTTGCAACAAGTGCAAAATACATTATCAACTATAATTTACTGAAAATAGTCTAACTTGCCTATATTCCAATTCAATTTTCAAAACCATGGGGAATCACTCATTGCAGTGGCTTTTGTAAGGGGTCAGCCACGATATAGGTTTGATTTTGTAAAGCACCTCAGTAAGAAACACCTGCTGTATGTTGAGTGTACAAATGTGTGAGGATTTACATAGTATATTAAATGTTCTTTTTCATTAAATGTGTTTTTCCCCATATAAAGCACTTGCCGAAGTGATTTTACAATGTTACAACTATTTTTTTTAAACACACTTTCTGGGATATTTTTTGCCAAGATAAATATACTAAAAATGTGATACTGGCCAACGTCTACTGTTCCAACCCAGGAGGTGCAAAAGCATTATGGAACACAGATGTGAGAGGACAGACAGATGCTCTACAGTATCTTTTGCCTTATTCTATTGAGGCACAACCTTGAACATACAGATGGTTGATACACAAGAGTGACTGAGGTAAAATGGCTTCTCACCTCAAAGCCCTGACTCCCTGCAGGATGGAAAGAAACTACAATGTACACATTTCTACACGATGGTAATGCTTCACAGCTATTAGAAAACGGAGTGATTTCAAAACCAACAGTACATTAGCTTTGAGGATGAGCAGCATCAAATGAAAGCAGATTATAATTTTTGTATAGTGATGTGAAATAGTGCCCCTTTAATGGTAGAAATGAGCTGCATATCGATAGTGTTGACACTTCACGGTTATGTGCAGGCTGTTCTGTATATGCATTTCTCCATCACAATAATGTTCCCACTCATCCCCCACTTCATGTCAATGAGTGGTTTGCAGAAAAACAGGGATGTCTTATGCTCTAACAGTCTAACTATGCTACTCAATGCTACCTTTGAGAGCAAGCCTGCAGACACTCAGGCAATTTGCAATCAAGACCATTAGTCACTAGAGAGAAAACATTTCAGCACTAAAATGCCTCAGTCATATTCACTCTAATGGTAAAGCATTATTTAGGCTATGAATGCAATCCACAGATTACCCACATAAAGACTAATTGTTGATAAGATAACGATACTACACATCATAACAGTGATTTGAAGCATGTCATTTCAACTAGACTTACTTTCCACATACACAGTTCCTAGCATGAAAAGCCTTTTAACAGCTCAATCAAAAATCCTATTTAGTCAGACTTATGAAACGACAGAGCGAGAAAAGGCAGTGGGGCCATTTCAGCTGAGAGTGCCGCAGTAGATGCACGTGAGTGCCTACCTGTTTGTTGATGTAGTCTCTGCCTCCGTCTCCTTGGTACCCGTCAGTGGAGTCCTCCTTACTGGCCCTCTGTTGTGAACACGACGTAAACTGGCTCTCCATCTGAGTCTGAACCTCCTGCTCTGCGGCACTTGTAGCTTTCTCTTTTTCTACTACCGGCTCCTCTTCCTCCTCCCTCTGTCTTTCTTCTCTGCTGTCTGGCAGAACAGTGCCCAATTTGCGCTCTTGCTTCGACCTCTGTCGTCTCTTGCGCCTGCTTGACCCTGAGGCTGTGGGCTTCAGCGGGGAGGATTGTCCTTCAACAGGTCCCTCCCCTGAGGACTGGACTGCTGCTGGAGATGGCGTCTGTGAAAGCCTCTGGACCTCCAGTGTATGGCGGATGCTGTCTCTCTCAGCTTCAGCTGCCCATAAGAGGGACTGGAGAGTCTCTACCTCCCCTTGCAGAGATTGAATTTGAAGGTGATGATCCTCTAAACAAACTGAGGCAACTGGCTGAACAGACTCCTCTCCTTGCTGGAGCTTAGCTTTGCTCTGGGCAACTTGCCCTCTCATCTGCGCTCTCGTAATGTTTCGTTCTCCTTCCAGTTCTTTCTCTAGACTTTCATTTTGGCCAATGACCTTTTTGTTTTCATGTTTCACTTTCATCAGCTCTCCTTCCAGTTGTCCCAATTTGCTCTCTGTAAACGTCAGTTGCTCTGTAACTTCAGAAAGTCTCCCAGCTAAGCTTTCTTTCTCACTCAGAATAACACTGAGCTTCTCCATCAATTCAGTGGTATCGCTTTCTATCAGAGCTCTAACGTCTGTGCATGTGTCCTCCATTTTGATATCTTTGCTGCTCTCCTGCAACTCCCGAATCTGCGACTGTAGGCTGACAATTTGTGCCTCAAACTCAAGTATCTGCTTCAGTGTCCTCTCTTCTAACTGTGTCTTTGACTCAATGAGGGATGTGTACTCCTCCTTAAGCTCCTGATAGTTCACCTCAAAGTTCTTTTCAGCAAATGAGAAAGTAGTCCTCTGCTTTTCAGTTTTCTCTCTCAGCTCAACTACTTGTTGCTGTATTTGATGGTTCTCTGCTGTGAGGGACTCCATTTTCTTACTATTTGACTCTAAATCTCCCTTCAAAGTATTATTGGATTCTATCAAAAGCTCCTTTTCCAATTCCTGCTCCTTCCATTTCCTCTCCCAACACTCTTCTTTCTCTTTTGTCTGGTTTTCTAGCACTTCTGTCTTAATAAGTAGAGTCTGGATTTTCTTCTCCATTCCAGCTTGTTCACCTGCTCCCTTTCTCAGTTCCTCAACCTCCACATGAAGCTCTTGGAGCTGCTGGACAAGGTCATCTGCTTTGGAGCTGTGCAAAGCTAGCTTCAGGTCCTCTTTTAGTTCAAGTATTTGGTGTAAAAGCTCATCACGCTCAGTGGCAACACTTTCCTTCTCTATCCCTAACAAACGCAGTTCTTCTTCATAGCCAGTACGCAGCTCTTCTAAAGCTCTCTCTTGTTTGATAGAGGCTTCATTAAGAAGGTTTTCTGTGTTGAGGAAGCTCTCCCTCTGCAGGTCTTCCCTGAGAAGGATGAGCTCTTCCTCGTGGCTAAATAGAAGCTGCGTCCTCAGTCTTTCCAGCTCTGCTTCCTGTGACTCAGCCATGCGGTCAAGCACAGCATCCTTCTCCCGCTCAAGCATCTCCAACTTGATTTTGTAATTAGTAGTCTCTGACTCATGTTTTACCTCTGCCTCTTGTGCAGCTTCCTCAGCAGCAGCCATCTGGCACTTCAGGTTGTCAATAGTATCCTGAAGGTGCTGCAGTTCACCTTGCTGGCTTTCCTGAGAAATAAGACTGCGCGAGGCCTGCTCCACTTCATCTTTAGCAGAACGGAGATCTTGGAGAAGTTCCTCAACCTTGGCCTGCAGGCTGAGCTTCTCCTGAGCAACCTGGTTCAGCTCATGCCTGGCTTTATTGTGCATTGCTTGGGACTCCTCTAGTGTCTCTTGAAGCTCCCTAATCTTCGCATTGAGTACATCAGTGGGACTCTGAGATGGCTGCTGGGCTCTTAGAAGCTCAAGTTCAGCACAATGCTGCTCAATCATCCGGTCCACTTCTGCTGCATGTTGCAAATTAAGCTCCTGCTTCATATGGACAATTTGTTGGCCATACATCTCATCCAGCTCTGCCCTGAGAAGGTCAAGCTTCCGGGCAGATTCCTCCTCCATCCTTTGGAGGGTGTCACTCTCAGACAGGCTACCCTGGTGACAACGTTTCTGCAGGTCTTCTACTGTGCCCATGAGCTGCATAATCTCATTAGATGACATTCGCTCCTTCTGTCTCGATGCTGTAAGTTCACCCTTGCAACTTTCCAACTCGTTTCGCTCTTTCTCCAATTCCAACCTACAACTCTCCGCTTCACCTTTGCAGCTTTTTAACTCACCCTTAGTGCTTTCCAACTCATCCAGGTATCTTTCAAGCTCCAGTTTTTTTGAAGCCATTTGCTGGTGGAGGTCATTTAGCTGTTTCTCAGAGGCCTCCAGCTGATCCTCAAGATGGGTAAGAGAGCATTCACGTTCTGAAATGACTTTCTCTTGCTCTGCGATGATTAGACCTTTCTCATCTGACTTGTATACAACAGTTTCTTGTGCAGTTCTCTCAACCTGGACGAGTTCCTCTCTGAGCAGGGTCAACGACCGCTCATGTTCTGTAATTATTGCAGTTTGCTCTGAAATCAGCAGATTTTTCTCTTTCAGCGTCTGTGCAAATGACTCCTCCGCTACTCTACCCACAAGTGCAAGCTCGGCTCTTAATTCTGTTAAGGACTGCTCGTGACTTAACATAACTTTTTCTTGTTCGGCAATCAGCAGGTCTTTTTCATTTATCCTTTGTGCAAATGATTCTTCTGATCTTCTCCCTGACTAAAAAGAAAAGCATGCCTTAAAAATACTGAGGTTTTATTGACAATGATAAGAATATATTACCACTCAAATGCCTAAAAAACACAACTGGCAGAATCTAGCACAAACACACTAGGCAACCACCTCACCATCTCCATCTCAGTGAGGTTGTGCTGGAGCTGGCTGATCTGTAGCAGCTGCTCGTTGCTCCTGTCCTGGTGCTGTCCGACCTGGACACTCATTTCCTCCAGCTGCTGTTGGTACTGGACGAGTTGCTGTCTGGCCTGCAGAAGATCAGCTGCTGTGCTGCTGTGGCTAGTATTTCTCAGTGTCTCACCTGCCTGCAGCTGTCAATCAAACCAGCAAGTCAAGTTCAGGAAGAATGAAGGAAAAAAACATGTCCTGTTTATAATATGTGGGAGTGCACCCCCACAGACCAATAGCTGATTTTGTATATGCGTACTTCCGGTAGTATAAAATAGGATACAATAGTCTAGACTCTGAGAATAATTAAGCTCCCACCTGCTGGAACTGAATATGCAGTTTCCGGCTTTGTTCTGTCATCTCCAGGAATTCTCTCATGATCTCATCTTTCTCTTCACGAGCCTGCTGAAGATTAGCAGTGAGCTGGGTGATGATGCCATCTCGCTGCTTCAGGGCAGCCTCAAAGTCTTGTAACTGTAAAAGCATAATGTAATGAAGTAAACCTTTACTCATATACAATCAAAGCATTAATATTGAGATAGTACATAAAGGGAAGAGGGCAACAGCAATTATCTTAGGGGAGAGACAGCTTAAAAACAACAGCAGAAGGAACCCTTTATTGGCAAGCCTGAAGACTACAGACAAGCATAGAATATGAGAATTATTAAAGCTCTAAGGGTAGGAATTTCTGATGGAAAAAAAACAACTTGATCATCAACTCTGTGGAAACACTGTGGTAATCAGAAATGCTTAAGTTATGTCCGCCCAGTGTAATTTCTTAATTCTTTAATGCATTAGAAGGAGCCTAGCCTTAATGTACAGTAGGGAAAGAAACACAAAAGTTCCAAAACACATACATAATACAACAGTTACCTGTTGCACTCCTTCTGAACCAAAAGTCGCCCTGATTTCCTCAAGCTCTCGGCTGAGCTCCTCCACTGTCTGGGTCTTGGCAGCCAGTGCATCTTCCATATCTTGCATCGTGCCTCCCTTTGCCACCTGCTGCAGGGGCTCCACCTCCTCCTAAGTAGGGAAAATAGGAGTTAGCATTGTATTTAACAAGTATTCGCCAAGGCATACAAGATAAGTAAGTGCAAACGTTTCATACGGATATTGGCTAAATCTTCAAAAAAGAGGACTGCCATAGCAAAAACCAGACGAACATGGATCATCAGTGGCAGCCAACAATCAGAAGCAGTTAGAGGCAGTCTGTCTCAGTTAGTTTACCTAGGAGGGAGATGGTAAGATCCTGGAAGCTAATTCAAGATGTAAGCAGCCAATCATCAGAGTAAAGTCAAAGTCACAAGTAGCCCTGATACAGGACCCTTTGGGAGTCTTTCAATATATGGGCTGTTTATCTCAGAGGGTCCTGTCCTGCTCCATTGACTTTTTACCACGCAAAACCATTTTGGAGTATATCTGTCTTTAACAAAGTATAAAAGCTTACTTATGCATAAGAAATGGAGCGTGGGCCACGGCGGTGAAAGTAGACAAGTTAGATAAGTGAAATTCTACATATTGGTTTCGTTATTGGGCTGGCAGGACAGCACCCTCTGAGAGAGATAAACAGCCCATATGATGAAAGACTCCGAAAGGATCCTGTATCAGGGCAAAGTCACAAGTAGAATTGTAGGTCCAGCAAAGTGAAATCTGTTATTGGACAGAAACTGCAGATGACACCAAGTTACCCATATGTCCCCAGAAATTAATGATGCTTAAGTTTTGCAATCACCTTTATATCAATGGAAGCTAAAAGGAACATGTTTATGTCAGTCTAAGTCAGATAGCCGTTCATTTGGGAAATAAGTACTAGGATTTCATTCCTCATTTTAAGGACTCAAAACCTTTTTTCAAAATCCTTTCAAAAAACTACTAATATATAAACTGATATGAGCATTGATATATTTACAGCAATATTTAAACCTATAAATTAGTGGTGGCTTGCTTAATGTACCAACTCTCTTCCTTAGCATGTAATTGTTATACTTGGTGTGCTTGTCACCTAAAACACTCTTAAGTCTTTCCATCTATCCCAGCTGTATTTCCCAGCACCTGTCTTGGTTTCTATCCCTCCTGTTCGAACACTACCTTACTAATGCCAAATAGAACAGCTCACTGTGTAACACCCCTTGCCCCCTCTCCTCTAGGCACTTCACGGTCCTCTCTTCTTTTCTCTTACCCACCCTCCTTCACTTGGTTCTCCTGCAGCTTTTAGAGTAATTTACACCTCTGAAATGTCACAAAGCCCCCCTTCAATCCTAAACTACTGCACCATTTGTGCTGTGAAAAATGATAATTTAAAATATAACCAGGTTTTTTTGCTTTTCCCACAGCACAGGTTTCAAATTATACCCAATATGCAGGCACATGGTGAATTCCCAAGAGAAAGTACAGCATACAAAAAGCTTGGTTAGTGGGTTACAGGAAACCTCAGTGAGGACTAGGGTATATGAAAAGCAAATGGCGAGTTAAGGGCAGCCGTCAGTGGGTTTGCTAGCCAAACCAAAACAAAGAATCGCTTCATCAGTTTACTGTACCCAGATAAAATCCTGGGAAGGCTTCATTGGGTTCTGTGTCACCTCATGGCACCCATTTACCTGTTAATTCACAATTCTGTCAGTGAAAGATTTTGGTATTGCAATGGAAAAGACCACTTATTTTCATTTTTTATGATACATAGTTTGAGAAAGCTCATCTCACCTCTGAAGAATAATCTTCAGCAGTGGTGGACACCTCACTCTCTGGCTGCAACAGAAAAGAGCAAAGGAAGTTCATCAACCTTGCATGGGAAATCCTAAGGGAGTAATGGCCAGTCTAAGTGACCCACATAAAACAAGTGAATTGCCTCAAAAAACAACACAACAAAAAACAAGAATAAGTATAACTGAAGAACTATAACAGCAACACAACGTTGGCTACAACTGAACAATCAACACAATCCAAGCCACAACAGTTTATTGATATGTGCAGTTTTGTGTGGTATTTTGTCAGAAGAGGAAAAGACAAAGCTAATGCAGGATTGGGAAGGGCATGCCCCTATCACGATGAAGATCATATTTGGGACATGGTAATAAAGATAAAGACAGATAAAGAAGTATTTATCCACCTTTTGGACCATGTGAACAAAGCATGTCAAAGCAAGTCTTCCAAGTGGCCTGGTCCATCCGCAAGGTAAAATGCAATGTCTGCCCTCTATCAATAACATATCAACAACACAAAGAATAATGACGGCCATTATGGCAGTCTATTTAAGGGCTAATTTGAAGAAGTTTTACTGTGGTAGACTATCACCCAACAGCTCCTCAAAATGTTGTAGGTAGCAGTATGTGCAATGTAAGGTCTAAGGTTTTGGGCCAATTCAGACAAATCTCACATCTCAAATTTTGTGAGGCAATTTGATGCAAATTTGACTTGCAACTGTGTGATGTTTAAGAAATGGCAGTGAGCCAAACACAAACATATCCACGGCTCTTGCAAATGCCAGTGAAAGACTTTGTGCAAGGGAAAACTTTGAGGCTGTTGCGTTTCCACAGCAACCCCTTCCTGTTCAGGGAAAGCTGCATCACCACAGAATCTCCAAGGAGAATCAAGCCCTCTGACCAATTATTATTGGTTAAGCAAAGACATTGTTGTGAGGAAAATAGTATATTAAAATATTTGGGGGGAAAAAGTGTTTGAATAATTTAACTACATCAATTATTTACAGATGCCGATGCCGCATGACTCTTTAAATTCAAGTTTCTTTTGTTGGTGATACGTAACAGCTACAGTCTTAGGCAGCAGTGGTACTGCAAAATATATCCCCAAGCCTTTTGAAATAGAAAGAGAACGTGGGTCCCTCTCAAGGATAAAAACTAACCATGTATGAAAACAACTATGTATGAAAACATCTATTCAATCAACCTTCCGGTCTGTGATGAGTGTTGCAAGGACACAGGAATCGGTCACACAGACCGAAGCAGCTCAACCTGTTTAAAGGCAATTGTCTGTTTCCATGGCAACCAGTAATTTTGTAGGCATGTAACACATCAAATGTACAGTGGGTTCTGGGGAAGGGTAGCTGCAGAGTAGGGATAAAAGAGACATATTGAGAGGACGAGAATGTGGGAGTCCTTAGGTCTTCACATATTTGAAGCACATCACACTAATAACTTTCATTTAGTTAGGTACCTGTAACTGTGTTGAAGGCTTTTCTCTCAAAACTGAATCTGAATCACGACTGACATTTCCACTGAACAACGTCGTCAGCAGCACAAGATATAACAATAGACCTGGCCTCCAAAGCAGCACTACTCCAACATATAAAACAAAAGCATCCAGGCTGGTGTCACAATCATCCCCTATTGTAGTTGACGAGTATTTTTGTTACCTGTCTACCCAGCTTCAGTTTCTGATAGTTCTAGCTATCTTTGAACTGTTAACATTAGATGTTGACAATAATTGAGAGCTCTCATCTCCACACTTTAGTTTCCCAGTGCTTTTGTTCAACATCATAACATTAGGTTTCTAGTCTCTTTGCTACGAAATGAAAACTACAGCATCTACATAGACTGGATGGTGAGAGGTAATTTGCAGTGATTTGTAAACACCATGTCCTACAGCCATACATTCACAATATGATTTTTTTTGCTTAATAAATTAACAGTAATGTGAAAAATATCTCATAATTTTGAAATAAGAAAAAAATCAGTCAAATACACAATGAGACACAAGACTGAAAATGAAAGTCCTGTGCTCATTCATCATTCATTCAACATATTGAGAATCAATGGCATTTTCAGAAAATTATTGAAGATGCAAGATATACTATTATTTCAGCATAACATACAATTATGATACTTATATAATTTTAATAAAGGCTACTATGTTTTTTTCTTTATCTCATCCTAGCAAACAAACAAAGGCGTACAGATGACTTTATCATCCAAAAAGATATGTCTGTCCCTCAGAGTAAGTCTTGACAGACAGCGAGCTCCACATGCTCAATAAAGGCTGCAGCATTATTTATGAATAAAATGTAAAATATACACATTTGGAAATTATTACAATGAGATCTAGCTGCAAACTTCCATCTCCACTGCAGACCCCTGTCATTTATGAAAACTATTTGAATTTAGGAACAAATTAAATGACAGACAATAAATAAATACATGTTTACATAAATAAAACAAATTTTAGGCTCATTATGGTGAATAGTTTGTTTTGAAATACATTTTTCCAGATTTTTCTAAAATATTCTGTAGGCTTCCACAAAAGATTACAGGTTAGCCTCATATATCCATCCTGGTGAACATTGCAACAGCACCATGCCTTGGTTGTCATGACAGCTAACGAGTTCTTGTTAGGCTCAAGGACTTCAACAGAAACAAAAATCAGAGCTCAATTAATGCAGGGGCATTTACATAGAAAGTCTGGGAATATTAATAGATACTGATCTTGGAACAACGGTTAATGGAAAAAAAATTAACCACAGCCTGGGCCTGCAGCACTGCAAGTTAACAAGCTTTACAGTCTTTCTGTGTGCAGGAAGAGCAGATGGGCTGTGAGTGTGTCGAACCGTGAGGGGCGCAGTACCTGAAGGGATAGGAGGGAACACTGGTAGTCGGAATAGTAGTCGCTTTCTAAAAAGGCATAAATGTCCAAAATAATACTTATTATGATTGAGTAGCTAGAATTCCTAATAGAGTTATAAGAATCATGGCAGAGTAACTGCAATTTTGTGTGACTTCTTAATAGATTGAAGAAATGTTATGTCACCAAAATGCACATGTAGGCAGATTCACTTAGTGCTCAGCAGGAGGCCAACTTGACTTCCTCCAGTCAAAACCTTCATGCAGAGCTGATACTGTGAAAACGCTCCAAGCAATTAGACGGCTCCCACAAACAGCATCAGGAAGCACTAATCAGATATCTGCACTCACATCCGCTGATGGCAAATTGTTTCTAAAAAGTCTACCAGGCCCAACCAATAAATTAATCGACCTCTGTCACTGATCATAGCCACATAGCTTACTTACACCAGATCAATGGAGAGCAGTCAAGGCAGGCAGTTCCTGGTCTGGAGTAATAACATCATTTTTTTTATTCGTGATTTCATTACAATTTCTTTCCAATATCAGTTTTCATTCATCAACCGATTCTGCTGTATCAGTGCCAGGAAGGTCTAATTCATCCAATTTGTCCAGTGACCCCAAACTATCTTCCAAGCCTATACTGTTCAATAAATATAATGGATTAGAACGGTAGCAGTAAAGTGTTATGAGGAAGCTGTAAGTTCCTACCTCTATGGTGTAGGTCTGGTCATGCTTGACTGTCTCTCCACTCCGCAGGGTCCTGGCGAAGGTAAACTCCGTGGTGGGCGGATCTTGATTCCCTCCTTCTAATCCAGCTCTTCCTCCCCCGGGGACCTCCTCTCCCTCAGACTGATCGTGCTCGATCTCCACCCTGCCCTGTGAATCTCCCTCTGAGTCTTCCGCTTGCTTCTTTTTCTTCTTCTTTTTCTGTTTCTTCTGGGAGTCTGCGTGGGCTTTCCTCTGCCGGTACTCAGCCAGCTGGGGCAGGGGAAGAGGGGCATAGACATGCAGGGTTAAAAACAAAGATTACACTGTCTGCTTCAAAGATGGTCGTTCTAAGTTAAAAAAAGCAGTAGGAAATAGTCATAACAGCCACCCTTAAAAGACCTTAAAAGCATTATGCTAGTCTATTTATCCAGTGGCAGTTTCAGTCCTGAACTCGGTTTAGTGCAAGAACCATCTGCTTCAATTCAGAATTCCATTATTATGCCGAGCACAGAGTTAAAATCTTTAAAAATATATATATACCCACTCTAAAGTTACAAAGTTTGTTGAAACCCAAGCGAAATATTGCGTGCCTCCATAAGGCGTCTTCCTTGCCCCAAGTGAATCCTCCCTCCCTGTGTCCAACACATATGCTTCTTGCTGTGCCAAACGCTAATCTCATCAACAGCTTCTCGCTAAATGGATTACATTTTTAAACTATGTGAAATGTCTGCTGTTAAAAAAGCAAAGGAGATGTTTTGTGGTATTGTGTTGTTTCCCTTTTCAAACTTCAACTCTACTTTACTCAACTTTACTTAACAAAAAGTCAAACACCGTTGTTGTCTTGTTTCCAAAGGATTGTTTTACATTGTGAATATCCATAGAAGTATTTTGAGGGGTATAAGAACGTGTCTCCACGCCACACCACTTTAACAAGTTGAGGGATTGTGTGCAAACCAAGGTTTTATATTTGGGATTAGATTAATCTTCCCATTCTTATCCATTGAGATGGGGTCTGTCTCATTCACTTTGATTAATTCTCCCTCTTAGACAAAGAGGGACTTGACTCAATCCCAACTTAATCTTTTGTAGAAATCCATATTCCAGTTAACTAAAGGATCTGCAACCCTATTTCTTTAGGCCCTAATCAAAAAATCCAAGCTATTTTATTATTTGGAGATGGCAAGTTTTATTATATGCATAATGATTTTATAATTTTGAATTGAAGTCACACTGGCAGTACCAACACACCAACCGTACTGGTCTAATTTTTGACTAGCTTCTTATTATCACTCGCTCTCACTCTCTCTCTCACACACACACAACAAAATCAATTTTTTACTTCACACAGAAGCGGTAGGGTTGTTTTACATTTACTTGTCACCAGGGAAATGATGACACTAATTATCCAGCCTGGACAGTAATAATACTGATATCCATTATGTATGAGCAACTGGTGACAGCAAACAGATGTCAGAGTCAATGAGTAGTTGGACAGCACGGGCTACAGGTGTCACACCACAGGTGTTGCATGGATTGCCTTAGATAGCCCGTCGCCAAGGCTACCACGCTAATGCCCCGCTTACCTGTCTGGGAGGTTCCTGTCTACAAAGAAGTAGTTGCAAATAATTCTTAGCTTTCGTTTTATACTGCTTGGAGTATCAGAGGGCTAGGGTTTGCTGCATCAGGACAATTCAGAAGGCATCAGTTCAGATAGCACAATCATCAATTGTCCATTACAGGAAAGTAGACAAAACTGAGGTTAAAATAAGCTAGAGTAGGCATATTTAAGCTATACCTAAGCCATCTTTATACAGAGATCTGCTGCATTGATAAATTGGCAGTGGGCCTACTGATGCAGCTTCAAAATACACCTACAGATGGCAGGTGGGCAAAAAGCAGGGATCAACTTTCCCTGCTCTGACGCACCTTTCATTTCAGTAGTCTAACCAAATGTGTATGAAAAAGTGGCTGAGCAAAGAATATCAAAAGATTGACTACAACTTATAAAGCAAAGCAAATACTATTTGACCAAGGTTTGGTTTGGTGTCCCTGCACAAAAGGTTAGAGTAGGCCTAAACCACAGCACTGAGAATAGGTTTGGTGGGCAAGTGCAACCACATGTACCCCTATAGCTAATCACAGTACCCCACCCATCTATATATTCAGAATCACTTTATTCGTCAAATATGAGGGAACATAAAAGGAGATATGAGTCCTAGTCTCAAAACATGTACGAGGGGGTAGGCAGCATGGAGGATCTGGGGGCGAGAGTGGCAGAGAGGCTCTCCTCCTTTAATTGTGACTCAACTAGAAACACACAACATTTGTATTTCACTATAGGTACAGTACCAGCCAGCAGGAATATACTCATTTTAATTTTGGAGATGGGAATTGTAGGAAAACCAAGTCTTTTAGTGAACTGCAGATCATAATAGGCTGCCCTATTTGGCTGGGGGGAGCAGAGCACTGGCCGAGCATATGAGGCACTGGAGACTGCGTAGGTGTATCACCATCTGCTGTCTAAAAACATTTACACAGGCATGTTTTTACGTATTTCATCTGTATCTAATAATAAGTGACTAACATCAAACACAGTAATAATAATGACAACAGTGCTTTCTTTTGTTTTAGATTTTTTTACCGTTGCTGAGGTAAGCTGGCATTCAAACCTGCCGTTTCTGGAAGGGGTGCATCAGAAGAACAAAAAAATGATTGCGAGGCTGAGAGTCGACTTTTATTTGTTTTTTTCACTGCTATCTATGTTTTTTTTATGATTATTTTCAAGTTTTGGTTGAACTTTGGCATCACACACGATAATCAGTTTTTTGTTCAGACCACCAACTGACAACTAACTTTACTACTAACTCTACTTTCGGGTCAATGTAATTATGAAGAAAAAAAAAGATTCAAGCCTAGACGGGCTCATCGTCTCTAGCATGGTACTTATTGAGTGATTACCTCTTACTCGGTGTGTCGCAGATTATCTCCCCCAATTACTAATGACAGACAAGGCAGGACAATCCTCATCATGTCTCCCTGAGACATGATAAGCTAGAGTAGGCATATTTAAGCTATACCTAAGCCATCTTTATACGGAGATCTGCTGCATTGATAAATTGGCAGTGGGCCTACTGATGCAGCTTCAAAATACACCTACAGATGGCAGGTGGGCAAAAAGCAGGGATCAACTTTCCCTGCTCTGACGCACCTTTCATTTCAGTAGTCTAACCAAATGTGTCAAAAGCAAAATGTGTCTGAAAAAGTGGCTGAGCAAAGAATATCAAAAGATTGACTACAACTTATAAAATAAAAAACACATAAATTACAGCTATCCATAAGCTGAGAGATGTTTATTATAACGACAGGTAGCCTACATTGTTTCCTACAGGTTCTTCCCTGCAGTGTAAGAGGAAATGCCACATAAAAGCTGATAGAGCCATGTCAGAGGGAAAGAAAATATGTCGCAATTTATACCTGCTCTGTAAGCCTGGCATTTCTATGAGCCAGCTGTGTGGAGCGAGAGGGCTCAGGAAAACCCCACACCTTAAACTGAAGCAAACACAAACACATTACAGGCACCTAAAACACCAGAACCACATCAATATAACTGAAAAAACACACAGATAATGTACATCAACAGTAACAGGCAGCACCTATTCTGATAATAATTTCTGATCATTCACCACCATCAAATTTAAGTCAGTAGATCAAATAAATGGATACAGTGATAAGCAATAGCAATGTCCAGTGATCATGATTCTGTGATGACCCCACATTTCTCAACGAGTCCAATGTTTAACCAATTAGTTTCCAATTTCAATAGTATGCTCTGCAAAGTCACAATTGATGATAATGCATTGCTCTGTGGCTTTTATCACTTAGAGAGCAGCTTCTTCCTTGCAGTTATGCAGGCAGAGTTGCAGCCTGCATGAGGGACCTTCCCAGTATAGCAGCAGGCACTACCCTACACATATCTCATCAAAAATGTTCAAACCAATCACACACTGTATGAGATGTTTTATATCAGGACAGTGATAGTTTCTTACAGTCTGTACTGAAGAGCAAGTTCAAACATGTTCCTCAATTTGGGAAAAAGCAACATAGGAAACGTCTGAGACACTCGAGACGTCTGAATATCACTCAACACAAATAACGTCAAGGGGAGCATTACCAATCAGGTTCACCAAGATCTCTAAGCTGCAATCCTGGATTTCATTCTCCTCTTTTTTGACACAACAGAGTAGTTACCAATAGTCTAGACTTTGAGGGTTACAGATGGGTGCAGACTATGATTTTCACTTTCTCCCACACTGCTGGACGGTTACGCTTGAGAGAATAAAAATATGCTTTTTTAGACAGGTGATAGAGCAGGTTGTAGCCAATTAAAAGTGGACAACTGTTTGACCATCACATTCAATTAATCACTTGGCAATCCCGTCTCAAGCAGTACAGCACTTCATTACAAAAATATTCATTATGAGAATTCAAGATGATAAAGACTAAAGTAATACTCTACAGTATCCATTAAAGTCCATTAATATATTGCATAAGCCAGGGTGCTCACTAGTCTGCCCAATACGTAGAGCTGTGCAAGGTACAACTATGATTAACACGGTCTTCTGAAGGATTAACCATAAGCAAAGTAGATCAAGTTGTGCCTTTGCTGTCCTTATTGACCTTTAGGCCAGTTGAAAAACCTAAGAAACTTAGATGCAATTCCCTAATTGCTAATAATGAACTACTTTTGACAGTCTAGACAGTTTGAATGTGCTAAAATGTTGTGGCAATGTAATTAACTATAATTAGTACTGATTTCAATCTCTGTGAAAATCTCAAGTGTTTTCAAATTCAGTTCACCCAGGGGCTTGGGAAAAATGATCATCATAATTAGCTTTCACGAGATGGAAATGGCACAAAGAGAAACTCATATGTTGGAAACTTGCTACTTACTACTACGTACTATAATGTAATCACCTTGCAAAACTGAGACCAAGCTTTGCATGGGTGCACATCCACCATGCATTATCATAATTATGAAAACTTTATTGCCCTGGTCATGTATCTGACATACTTTCAATCAGTGATAAGTGGAGATATAACACAAGCAGAGAGAAAAACATCACCAACTACTACTAGAGGAAAAATATACATGACAAGCAGCAGCAGTAACAGAGTGTTTAAGATGCAAAATAGCCCACTACTGAGTCATAACGGACAGCACACCCTCAGGCTGCATCTCTCTGTGATGCTACAAATAGTCAAATATAAAGCTTAAATTGGCGCTGCAGTGCACAGATAGTGTCTACAGTTCGTTCCTGTGCTTGGCACATATCACGGAGACTTAACAGCATCAAGAGGGGCAGAAGAGAGTACTGTGCAAGTCAGAGTCTGAATGTGGTCGTTGTAGATGCTGAAAATCAGAGTCTATGAGCTTATTTGAGCTACCCCAATGTATTCACACTATCTTAAGCTCATACAGTGGTGGGCACTTTTCTATAACAAAGCCTCATGAGATAATACCCAAGGCCGTATCTACCAGACAAGTGGGAAACTGTGTCAACATCTTGCATTAGCAACTGCATAGTGTTGGTAATGCACTATGGTAGATCAAGCCACAGAGTAAAGTGAAAGCAACACTATATCTGCAGCTAATGGCCTTGAACAAGAGAGCATGTCCTGGAAATTCCTGCTGAGCATGAGCAATGTCTTACATGCAGTAACTTATGTTGGCAAGCTTCTCCCCTATACAGTGTTAAATTCCTCCAGCCATACAGAGCCTTTCATCAACGCAAATGACAAAGCCATAACCAAGGAGATGAGATGACCATACTCATGGTCCCTCCCACTGAGCCAATCCAAAAACCAAAGCATCAATTCCAATATGAGCCCTTGAGTATCCACCATACACACAAAAATGTGTTAAAACTTTCTCTCTAGATCAGGGTTGTAAAGTGTTTTATATTTGATTTTATCAAACTCAATCCTGCTTATTATTTAAATTCTCAATACCAACTGTTGATGATGATTTTGTAAGAGCACTTTTTATTACCTGTGTTATCAGTACATTGTATATTAGTTCTCGTGTCTTCTCAGTACTGTTTTAACAGAAATTACCTTTGGCCAAAGACAGTGACCTGATGACAGCTAGGCCTAAATTGTGATACTTCTGTATTCAGATAAAGGATATCAATATAGATTTAATTCCACAACAAATACGTTGCACTGATTGCCTACCTAAAAAAGAAACAAGTTCTGATATGATGCATTCCTCCTTGTGTATATGCTTGCACCAAAGAGCCAATGCAAGAACAAAAACAGGATTGTGAGTGTCTTTTCTTAAAACACATGTGTTTTTATTTACCCAATGAGGACAGCATTGCATCAGAACCCGGCTTTGACCAGCTGCTTTTATCACATGGTACGTTGTCCAAGATCCACCCCTCTAGTTTGAACATTGACTGAGTTCACCCAAAACGTGTAACTCAATACAAATAACACAGACGTCCCTTAGGAATAGTGATGCTACAAGGTAAAACCCTTACAAGACCAGCATTAGAGCCTACAAAACTCCATCCCTGACTATGCAAGACACAGACAGACCATTCTGCACAGAAATGTAAACACATGAAACAATAATAATTTCCATGACAAAATTATTAAACATTTTATGGCATCCATTGAATATTACCATCACAATTCATTGCAGAATTTCTATGGATCTGTCCTGACAGAATGTGGCAGCATCTGTTGTTCTACATCAATTATAGGGTGGGGCGGGGGGTCGTCATGACCCAATTGTTGACGCTGGTTGATAAAGCCAGTGTAGTACTAGTTTGCCCGAAAAGGCCAGCCCCTTTAGTGGCATGTAGGGAAATGTTATGCTAAAGCTAGTGGGGACATGTCCTGAAAATCCTGTCACACAAGATTGTCAGCCTTACTTCACATGGCGTTTATAAGCCTAGGATAACGATGTGGCGGCATGGCTAACTGCATAGGTTAGCTTGCATGCACTCCTAGACACGAAACCCCAAAACGAAACACTGAAGTTACGTATGACAAAGGAGTCTTGTGGCTAGCAAACCACGGCAACCCAGCCCGGCTGTCAGAGCAGGGCGCATGTTATGGACTGACAGCTGAGTGGGGGACATGGAGGGTGGGGGCTAAAACAGCTGACAAACCCCAACCATGACACAATAAGTTGCTGACAACACTGAGTTACTTTACACCAATTAATATTAACGGTGCAGGAGTTTTGTAAGGCAGAATCTGACAACCATACCTTTGCTTTGCCGGCCTCGAGCTTCTTTTGCCTCTCCTCGTCTTCCATTACCGTTGTCCCTGTGGCTAAAACAAGAGGGAAAATGCTTCATGCGAATATGGAAGGTTAATCCTAAAAGCTAACGGTAAAATATCTCTTATCCGGCATCCAGCTCGTTGCGAAAGACTTCCAAGACAGTGCGACAGTTTAGCATTACGAGCTGTCTCCTCGTTGAAAGAGTCTCCACTCCGCCGCCATGTTTTCCACGTAAACATGACACTGGTTGTGGTGACGTCGTATAGGTGCCCTCTTAGCCACGCCCCCTGTGCTGCCTTCATGTGCTGTTGAAAATGTAGTAATTACATATTGATGCACCTGAATGCCCCCAAACAGTGTAATTACCGCCATGTAATTTTCTAGCCAATGTTCATAACACGTCTCTTAAACGTTACAACTCGGCAACTTGGCTTTCGCAGAAATAAATGTCCTAATCATAATAAAGTCAATAAATATCAAGAACAATATACCGCAAATAATATCATTCACTGGATTGTGTGCAGTCTGAATTCTGCTTCATAATGCTCAAAACTTCTGCTCAGTTGCTATGACGAGAGGAGAGGTTGTCAAGTTGTGTTTTCTCCCAATAAATGATTCAGTCATCTCACATTTGAAAGCATGACATTTGATTGCGGTATTCGGAGCATATGTTAAACAATCATGGATTTTACTTCCTGGAGAGGATACATTTTAGTTTCCTTGGCTGAAGGAGGCTTCAGCAGGTATTTGAGGCAGCTTCTCTATTTTCCTCCACTAATGGGACAGCAACATGGAGAGACAAGTATCAGTTTCAGTACATCAAGGAAAGGAGGAAGTAATGGAGGAAAGGATGCCTGACACATATTTGACATCCTATTTTTTAATAATTAGGACAGGACACAAAGACACCTTCATAGACTACAATCCAATTATCTTGTGGCTAGTTATGGTTCATTATAAAATAGCAAACTCTCAAAGAAAGCTTGTCCTATGCTACAAAAGGTAACATTACATTACATTACAGGCATTTAGCAGACACTTTTATCCAAAGCGACTTACAATAAGTGCATTCAACATAACAAAATATGGATGTTTCCATTGGAGAGCTTAGATAATTTAATTCATTTGAATCATACCAGCGGCAGCAGGTGAAGGGGGTCTGTGTCTTCTGGTGACAGGAGCTGTACAGCTGATAGTCTGGCAGATCTTGAATTCCACCCATCTTCTTTTGGACATCCTTACCAATTTGATGCCACCTGTGAACACTTGTTGTTTGTCCAGCAGTGTTAGCAGGAACTACCGACCCTCTGAAAGTTTCGGTTCCTGAATTATTGAGGTAGCAAAGGAGTACTGTGTCAGACCTGCAGTTACCCAAGCAACTCTACCACAAGACTACAACCGATGGATCAGGAAACAATTTCATGCAATGTCATATTCATGCAGTAACAAGAACACATGTATTATCAATTCGGAGAGATATGGAGGGTTATTGAAAATGGAATGGGAATCAAGCAGGCAAAAATCAGGTGGGCAAAAATAATAAATATTATTTATGATTATGGAATCAAAAGGTGTAAAAGGTGTGTTTAAACGACTACTGCAGGAGAGGAGGCAGCTCAAAAATCAAAAGACGAAAGCTTCAGAAAGGGAGAAAGAAGACATCAATGCGCTTGAAACTTGAAGAATAATTTGACATCATTGAGAGGGGCAGAGAACTTATGAGGGGGGGAAAAGAAAAGAATACCTAGGACATTTTCCATGGTTAACATCAAATCACTGACAGGCTGAAAACATCAAAGCAAGAGCAAAGTCACCTCATAAGGACACAAAAGGATAGGGGAAACACAGAGATAGTGCACCCACCAGCTATCCTACCAACTGAAGAGACAAAACACAAAATAGAGTTTAACTCACTAAATGCAATAAGACATACTAGCGCATTGCCAGGCCCTGGTCTTAATGGAGTCACCCACTACACAAATCTTCTGACAAATGACTTTTGTGTGATAATTTGAAAATACTGCAATGAATCAAGAGTATTCATTGCAGAATAGTATTGCAGAAAGGGATGCAACTACATTGCTCTTCGCATATTATCCCAGATGTCAAGGAGCTAGAGAATGCTCTTCTTTTTGAATGGAAGCTGTAAGGTGGCAAGAATAAGGTGATGTAACACTCCCTTGTCTCTAGATCCACAGGCAAGAACACTGTCTTATTAGCACTGGATCAAATAAAACCAATGCCTTATTTGCTGTGTCCTCCACTTTCCCCTCCTCATCATTCCTACTTTCTGAGGAGCTGAGGATAGAGGACAGTATAGGAGAAGAGGTGCTCACTATCATATCATCATGCAAATGCAGGCAAAATCTTCAATGGTGCTTTGGGTATGTTAATTAAAAACAAACGGCATCCTTGATGGTTGATGATTGGGACGAAAATGTAATATTGAGATTCTGTTCAGTCTAGACATTGGAGGATGCTGTTCACTAAGCAACACGCTCACTTAGATCTTAGAGCTGTGGAGTGGAAATCCATTTGAATAATGAAAATATCGCTGTGCTGTATTGAAATATTCATGAGTGGCAGCAGGGCTCATCAGTAAAGAGAATAGGTCAGTAGATTTTCCTTGTGCCAAGCTTGCGAGCCACACTACATGTTGAAGTGGATAGCTCACAGAGATAAGAGAGTCAGCTGGCAAACGAGTTACTTAGAGGTCTGGCATGAATAAACTATAAACGCCTTTTATAGCTCACTGTCCTGGAAAATCGATCCATCCAATCTACCCATGCATCTTATTTTCAATATTTTCATTAAGCATTTTTTTAAAAAATTGATTTTTGGATTTCGTTTGTTACAATAGCCATCACATGCCAGTCCCCCGTGCCTGTGGTTGCTGAATGTTCTTATACTTGTATCCTTTGACATGTCTGGACCATTTCTGTCAATGCGTATGCCCATAGTGCCATCTAGTGGTTGAAGCTTAATTGAGGAGGAAATGTTCTTTTAAACCCCACAACAGTAGATGGCGCTAAATAGATATTCTTCGTGTCAGTGCCTTTTCAGAAGAAAACCCTCATGGTGTCGAAACCGCAGCCTTCTCTCGCGAGAGTTTGTCTGTGTCACTTTTCCACTCAAGTCATCGAGGGACTGTCACTATGACAAAATGCTTGTCTCTTCCAGCCATAGCTTTTGAATCTCTTCATCGCATAGGTTAGCTGAGAACCCAAACGTACATGGTGAGTGCTTTGGTTTTACAAGAACATTAAGGTTTCAAACGTTGATAAAGTATACACAGTAAAAGCTAGCTAACGTTAGCTGGTAAGTTTCTAGGTAACACCTAACTTTACATTAAGGTTAAATTGGTGCTGAGACTGTATGATAATTGAACAAAATACACATTTGATTAACGTTAGTGTTCATATCAACTAAGAGTCGGAAATTATACAGTAGGACATTGTTTCATTTTGATTATATCCTTACTTTGGACAGCAGGTTAACATTTGATTCATTTCCTGTATCTGTGCTGTGTTTATAGCCAAGTATTAACGTTGAGTATGATGTCGTCATCATCAGGATTTCCACTTGCTTGTTTGACCAGCTTTCTCTGTTTCTCTGTTTGTGTTCAATCAGTGTTTATTTTATTACTTCAGATCAACTGACATGTTAAATTGTAGGCCCACTCATTGAAAATGGCTGCAGTACCCGGAGTGAGGGCTTTCGTAAACCTCCATCGTTCAGTGGCATTGCAATGCAGCTTTGCCTTCCTTCCGGTACAGCTAACATCGACCTGCCTTCCCAGGGGGTTTTGCACCATTACTCAAAAAGGCAATGAGCCAAAGCCGGTGGTGCGCTCAGAGAATGAGTCTCTGCTGGAGAACCTGAATCTTTTGGGGGTGGACGTGAAGATGGCACGCCAGCGCCAACCTGGCGTGTTTCGTAAAGTCATCACAAATGAGCGAGGCCTGGCTCAGTTTCTGCAGAGCAAAGGTGCCAGCCACAAAGTGATCGGCAGCATCATATCTCGTTTTCCCCGGGCCATCACCCGCTCAGTTGAACACTTGGAACAGCGCTGGGAGCTGTGGAGAGGCATCTTCAATAGCGATGCAGAGATTGTGAGCATCCTGGATCGTTCACCTGAGTCTTTTTTCCGATCCAGTGACAACGAGAACTTGGAAAAGAACATAGTATATCTGACCTCACTGGGACTCAACTCCAAAGATCTCCACCGGCTGCTGACCACAGCTCCACGGACCTTCTCCAACAGTCTAGAGCTCAACAGGCAGATGGTGGAGTTTCTGGAAGATGTCTGTGCAGAACTTGGTGGAAAGGAGCCGGAGCAGTTTGCCAAAGTCATCATATCCAGAAACCTTTACATTCTCATCCGAAGCACTAAGAGAGTCAAGACAAACATTGACATCCTCAAAGCCTATCTCAAACTGAGTGATCCTGAACTACTAGCTCTTCTGCAAGGCCCCGGGGCAGAAATCCTGGACCTTTCCAATGAGTATCTGAAAAAGAATTTAAAAAACCTTCAGCAGAAGATGGTTTCACTTGATTGTCGGAAATCTGACATAAAAAAACTGATAGTCACCTATCCAATGGTACTGTACATTGGGCCGGACACGCTGAGCGCCAAACTGGATTGTCTACTAAAGGGAGGAATAACAATGAAGCAGATCCTGGACAAGCCCAAAGTTCTGGATTACAGCACACTGAATATTACAGGGCGACTAGAAGAGTTGCAGAGGGTGGGATACGACTTTAAAAAGAATGGGATCAACATCCTGGACTCTAGTCGAAAGCGGTTTGTTGCAAAGATGGAAAAACTTGTCTCACCAGATGAGTGAATGTATCCTGTGATGTTGGTCGGATGTTACTTTTCTTTCAGCTGGTTTTTAGGATAGTTGAGTTATTCAGTAGAGATTTTAAAATTTAGAAAAGTACTAATAAAAAAATATGAATTCATAAATTGTGTTCCCTTGAATCTCTTTTACAAGATTTCAATATATTTTGTGATTTAATAATGAAAAAGTTATTTTTTATAAGATTTACAGTTGATCAAAAACACATTTTATTGCTCTAAGAAATTATTTAAAAATGCATTATTTGGGGATTTTTTTGGGGGGGGGTTTCAAATATCTGTCCTAAGTGCACATGTTGTAGAAATTCCTCTGCAAATAAACACTTTGTATAATCGCTCGTAAATAATTCATGACATCTACATCCATAAATATCAACTGTCTCTGTCAACTCTCATTAGATGTTCATGCAATTTGTGTTGTTTTTATTAAAAAAAAAAAACGAAACGTGTTTTGAGGTTAGTTTTATTGCCATTGTATTATTGCCATACCTTAGTCTCAGTGAGTCCAAATTCGATCTTGTAGTTTTTGTCATTATAATGGAGAGTAAAGATCAAGCTGAAATCACGAAGAATTTATTTTGAAGCCAAAAACAATATCTAAAAAAATAATTCTAATTTAAATATTTAGGTTGTTGTTTAAGTATAAATCAATTATTTATTTACAAAATGTTTTTATAATTACAAATATTTGTGTAGTAGCTAATGCACACGGACCAAGTAATAATATCAAGATTTACCTCTGATAATTTATAACATTAACAAATATATATATATATTTCTAGTCATCAGTCGGATATTAGATGCAGGGACTTTCCCATAGGTATTTAGTGTATTGACGACCCTGCATCCATCTCGTCGACAGAGTAAAATGTAAACGGAAATATTCCAGGATACTGGCTAGATTACTTTCTTTCCATGGTTTCTGTTTCCCATTACTTATTCCTTATAGTCTGTGATTGGTTATCCTAACCGACTGGAGGTTTTGGGGGGGAAATGTCTTGACGTGATTTTTATCTTTGTGGCATATGGATTAAATCAGTGGGGTAAATTCAGTGCTCTTGATGTTTTCCCTGAAAACTTGAGAGAGTTCATCTAGCTCGTTCTTGAACGTGGAACCAATGTCCGGTACACATTATCCCGCGGACTGTTCCAAAAAGTTACACAAGGCATTTCCTCAAGCGGAGGAACGCTGATACGCACGCCCAGGTGTCAGACACGAGTGTACTGCTACGGAACTACATTATTCCTGTTTTACCCTTTGACGAAATAGTTTTGAAAGGCATGAAATTGATACGTTAGCTGGACAACGGTTTGCTCGACCAAACAGCCTAACATTAGTCGGCGAAGCATGTCACTTAGTTAACCTGAAGTTACTTCTAAATAACAGGTAATTAACTTGGCTAACATGAATAGTTTAGCTAAATCAGAGTCACAGACCATTTACCTGTATTGATAACGTCTAATTGGTTATCTGTCCATTCAACAGAAGAAGTCACACGTTATTCATAACATATTGGACAGTTCTTTCTTAATTTCTGAACATAAACTATTTTACCAAAACTAGAACATGAGGACAAAGATCCCGGTTATACTTTTCATCTGAATACTATTCCTTATGTCGGACTGTAACGATGTGAGAGCATACAGCATGCGTCTCCTATTGCTGGGTTTATGTTTCTCCTCATTCCTTCCGCTCTAAATTACTCACTCATCCTAGATCGTTTTGCAGCGTGCTTCTGCTTTTGACAGAGACCCGATCATGATATTATGGGATGAGTTTGTAATATGCTTTGTGTTGAGGTGGATTTTTGCTTTAAACTAACTATTGGTGCTGATGTCACATGCATGCCTTTGTGGTGCTTTAATAGCACAGTATATGACTTATCTGACTATATCTCAGGCTTAAAATAAGACTAGTAGCTCTGTTTTTCTAGTCTAATGTAAACTAACGAATACATTGTTATGTTTCAGAAGGAAGGATGGAGAAAGCCTGTGAAGGTGGGATGGAGATAGTGTCTGGAGGGCCTGTTGATAGAGGGACAGATGCACCTGCAAAGGGCATAGCTTCCATTAAAAATGAGTGAGTAGCTGAAATGGCCTGCTGTGACAACACTTGAAAATAACTTGGTGTCATTCTGGAAACTGGTTAAAAGTGTTGCAAATATTAAATCTATTTAAACATTACACTGTTTCAACAATACACTATTTCAGGTGACCTACAAATTAGAAAGAATCATAACCGTGAGTCAAGTGTGAGAAGAAATGTTGAGTTTTCCAGCTGAAGGTCCAATTGAGTAGAGCAACAATGACAATCAATCAATGACCACCATAACGCTTAACTAGCTCACATGTCCTGCCTTTTTGGTTGTTCAAAGTCTGGCATCAGATGTCATTGTAGTATAGCAATGAAAATGGTGACACCTTTACCAAGTATAGGCTACACTGTCACGATTACAGAGACACACCGCCATACAAATTGGAATGTGTTAATTAAAACTCGGGGCAAAACAATTTTAGCCTAATTTCCCATGTCGTACCTTTTCAGATAATTGTCAATACACACAAGTATGACAGGTAGCTATACTACCAGACTGTCAGTATGACTACAATTCTTATGCTTACAGATTCCTAACAACCAAAGAAAAATTCCACAAGTTTCTAGACTCCGAAAGGCAGGACCCTAAAGTCGGTGATAATGAGATGCCTAAGGAGACAACAGAAACATCTGTGGAGGAACCTGAAGCAAAAATGCTCAAACTGGACACAGAGGAAAGAAACAAGGTGGGGAAACCAAATGGCAAACGAGTACGGGGACAGAATAAGTCAAGACCACACATGAAACCTACCAGCTATGATGAGAAACGTCTGTGTCCCTCTGTCATTCAGGTATGAAGCCTTAACTAACCATTCAGCAATGATGCACATTTTTTGATCGCTTTGTCAATTGATTGTGTATTATCATGAGTTTTTTGTTAATTCAGGATAACAGGAAATGCACCTACGGGGACAAATGCAGATTCTTCCACGACGTCGCAGAGTACTTGGCCATCAAGCCCGCTGATGTCGGTGAAAGTTGCTACCTCTATGACACATTTGGAAAGTGTGGTTATGGTCAGGCCTGCCGCTTCGCCAAGGCACACACTTCGCCTGACTTGACAAACATGGTGAATGCAGATCTCGTTAAGGCCTATGAGGGCAGGATTCGGGTGAAGAACAACCTGGATAAAGGCCTCCAGAATCGCCTGAGGAAGCATTCAGTCTCCTTCGAGAAGTCGTCAGAGTACCTCAAAACAATGCTCAATAACAACAATCAGAGCAGAGAGCAGCAAGGAAATGGTAAGGAGACAAAAGCCCCCTCCAGACAACAGAAGTTTCACCTGTAGTAACCAGGAAAGGGATGTTGTAAGATAAGTAGAGGCAGTTGCAACTTTGCCAAAATGTGTGTTTTGCGTGTGACACAAAGGAAGACAAGTAGAAAAATATTAGAAACTATGTACTTTTGTACATTCACACTGTTTTATGAGGTAAGACATATATCCATCTTGTAGTTTAACAACGTAAATTGGAAAATTACAATGTAAGCACATTTTTGTCTCTGCAGCATAGCTTTGAATTAAAAATATCTGAAAACACATCAGATCATTGGCCAGGAATGTTGGAAGCTGGGAACAATTACTGACATGGATATTTTGGACAGGATACAGTTTGTAGACCTACTCACTCACTAGACCTCCTATGACCTCCTCCTGATGATCAGTCTCTCCCAACATAGTCAGGAGTCTGCTAGCAACTCTGCTCCTTACGCCTGAAATTGTCTTTCCCATTTCCAAGACTGATAATGTGTCTGAAGTTGTTGGCAATTATTTGACACAATTGCAGCAATAGTAAGTGTCTCTGAGTCGATCAGCCAGAGAGTTAATCAGCTCCCTCTCCAGTGTTGATCAGACCTATTGAGATCTCCTTGGATCTTAATCACAGGACCTAATTTTTTGTAGTTATGTGCACTCCATGCTTTGTCATTTAAGTTGAACAGGTGCTAGTGTAGAATAAGTTATGTGGACCTGCACTATTGATTGAGGGCTAAATAGTAATGGGCTATTGCTTCAGATGAAAATGTGATTCATGTTTAGTTTCCAAATACTCTATTTGTTGCTTGTAATGATGAACACATGATATCCCAACTACTGTATTTTCAGGGGCAATCTCATTTAAAGTATAATGGCATCGTTGCTCAGAATTTGATATTTGAATTGATTTTACTTTGATATTACAACTCAGTGCTTTAACACACCCAGGGGATGCTTGTGCAGCTGAAATGTCTGTTCAGAGTCCTGCAGGAGAGGAGCTACATACATCCACTGCACATCCAGAAACAAAGGTACAGCATTCCACACATAGCATCACTAAATGTGGCCCCAATGTGTGCCGTCCTCTTTTTGTATGGGGAAGAACATAACGGCAAACTCCAGAGTGAAATCTAGCAGATTATTGGTAAACATACATACCTTGAAGAACATGACTTCAGAGATTTTTCAAATTTTTGGGGGGTTCACTGGTAAATTTGGCATACATATGATCCGCCAAGCAGCACTTTATTAAACAAATATTGCAACTGAGGTTTTTTAATGATCTGAAAATGGCTTCTGTTTACCATTTTAATCGTTTTGAAACTTATTTGATACTTACATTTCTCAGTATTTATTAAGACAGGAGTCAAAACAGTGCTTCCTATTTTTCCCAATCCAGCTCAGTTTCCAATTCCAGCCAGCTGATTAAGGTGTACATGTGTATACCTTGTGAGGTGTCTAGTAACCTTTGTGACTGTTTTGCTTTTTGACAAGTTGCAGGTCAGCCCAGAGAAACAGGCTCTGGTGAAGACTGTTGGCCCACTGACTGATGCTGATGTCACCAAGTTGCGTGCCTGTGAAAGGAAGCAGGTATCTCACACACACCGCTCTTTTCTTAACATCCTAGCCAAGTTTCTTTGTGGGAATACACGTAATACCACAATGAATAGTTGCATCAAATCCTGTAACGTGTCCAAATGAACACAAGCCAACTGGTAAGGATCTAATAAAAAGCAGACTGACAGCTAGGTAATGCTAAATTGCAGTAGGCAAGTATGCCTTGAGGACATAATTGCTTGACTGAAATTGTTGCATTTGTAGTGTCTCTTTATAGGTAGTGACTGAATTTCTTCTCTTTTCAAGGTCGACTTTCAAGACAAACTCTACCTCGCCCCTCTAACAACAGTAAGTACTAGCACACTGAAATGAGTACTAAGTTATTTGTACATATTTGTACATACAACTATTCAGATTCATTCATTCACTAAAGACAAGAAGTGATGGAGAATTCAGCTCTGCATTCAAACAGTTGAAGGAAAGCGATTTCTTGATGCCAATTTTGTAAAGCACCAGTGCAATGTGGTAATATATCAATTTCTGTTGAATGCTGATCCATAGTTGAGGTGTTGGATTGAATTTAACTTCATTAAATGATTCTCTCGGTGTCCATCAGTGTGGGAACCTACCTTTCCGTCGCGTGTGCAAGCGCTTCGGAGCCGACATCACCTGTGGAGAGATGGCCATGTGCACTAACCTACTGCAGGGACAGCAGTCTGAGTGGGCCCTTCTAAAGAGGCACGAAAGTGAAGATCTTTTTGGTGTTCAGGTAGTTTAATCATAGCCATTGTCTCAAACTATCTGAAACTTGAAGCTAGTTAATGCATTAGCAGAGGACTCCGTTTACTTAACTGTTGTGTTGGATAAATGCAACCCCAGTGCCTTTCATTATAGCAGCTAAGATAAACTAAGTAGTCAGGGACACTATGTGGAGATCTGGTCGATGTGTGTTTGCGAGTGGGAAAAGGTAGTGAAAGTCTGAATTGTGTCCCCAGGTGGAGGGCTGCTTCCCTGACACGATGACAAGGTGTGCAGAGCTTATCAACAGCAACATTGACGTCGACTTTGTGGACATCAACTCTGGCTGTCCCATTGACCTTGTCTACAAGAAGGTAAAACTCCAACTGCAAGATAACCAAGACCTGTGTGGGTGGTGTTGGTGTGTGACACGTGTGGGACAGAGATTTTTTTATTTTTTTTATTTAACCAGGTAGTCCCAGAGATTAAGAATCTCCTTTTCCTGGCCGGGAAAGCAGCATCAAGACAAACTAGGGATGTGAAACTCTCGGGATGTGATTTCTCAGGAGCTTGACAACATAAATTAACTTGTCAACATCCCCTACACTTTACATTCTTTCAGCAAAGGGAAAAGTTGAGTCACTACTATAAAAAATATGACACTTTTCCTTCACAAACAGTAATTTCCATCTAGTTTTTAGAGATTGAAGAGCACAAGTAATCAGGAAGCAGACCATGAAAAGCCTCATACACAAAATAAATAGATGAAATTAATGAAGTGTGCGAGAGGACAGGGCAGACCTGTCAATGTGAGCTTACGCGGTAAAATGACATGGTGATAAACCTCAACGCTCCATGATACAGTGTCTGAACCCTGAAGACACTGGAAGGAGGCAGTGAATGTGTGAACATAGTGAAACACTGCCATAGCTGATGACTGAGCTGATTGGTCAAGTTTTCTGACCGATGGTTATTGTTTTCTTTCCCTCTTCAGGGTGGAGGTTGTGGGCTGATGACACGCACCAAAAAGTTTGAACAGATAGTCAGGGGAATGAACTACGTACGTATTCCTTCTATCCTGTATAACTTATAAAATTAATGACTGCGACTTATGGAGCTGGGAACGCCAGTCATACACAGGTACATTTTCTCTTTGGCTCAAGTCAAAACAAAGTGGCTTGTGAATTTTTTGCCCTGCCAGGAAAAAAAAAAAATACAAAAACTGTTGTATGAATACTGAGTTATGCTTTGGCTGGGTTTTCTATATAGCTCTGTATTGTAATTTTACTCATCTTTACCATCAATAAGAGTGTAGATTTAAGGAGACCAAAAGTTAAAAGGTGAGGTGTAGTTTTTCACAGTCTCTCTGTTGTATTTATACTCTACGCCAAATGAGAACATAGGTTTTTCTTCCCTAAGGTCCTTGATGTCCCTTTGACGGTCAAGATCCGCACTGGTGTTCAGGAGAAGTGCAGCGTAGCGCACAAACTCATCCCAGAGATGAAGAAATGGGGCGTGTCTATGATCACAGTAAGTCTCGTGCTACAGTTGGAATTAATGTAAAAACAGAGATGAGCTCCAGCAATCTGAAAGATGTCTTGTTTCTATCTGAAAGGTCAAATCTAAGACTGTCAACGTTGTTCAGTCCCAATACATGTGACTACTCATTTTGCGTAGTCATAGATCCCGCTAGATCACACGCTGTGATTAATCTTAAGTGTTAGGGTGGAGCGTCTTCATATTCACCTAAGAAATAAGGTCTGGGGAAAGTATGACACTTTAAAATGGAAAATGTGAAGGAACCCTGGACAGTGCTCTGTTTAGCTGAAGTGACTTGTACCCATACCAGTTTGGTATTCTGTTTTATCACCTTGAATTCCTTTTTTTCTGTGTTTCTTCAGTAGTGAGATGGTTTTTCTAAACACATTGTTTTGCTTTTTTATTTCCCCTTTCAGTTTTTACATCATTTGTATACCTGCAAATAAACCAAACTACAGAGGAAGCTCTACAGTGTGATGACATAACCCTGATGATGTTGTTTTCTTACAGTTGCATGGCCGGTCCAGGGAACAGCGCTACACTAAGTTAGCCGATTGGGACTATATCAACACCTGTTCCAAACTGGCTAGTCCTGTCCCGCTTTTTGGTATGTGGATCAGTACAGATTGTCCTCCTTCACACCCTAAACAATCACAAACAGTTCCCAATACTAGAACAACACAACCACATCTAATGCAAAAAGAACACTTTTATTTTAACCTAACAGTCACAAAGTTTAAAATTCATACACAGACCGTGGAACAGTAAATATGGCTTCACAACACACATGCACAGTAGGCAACAAATGTCTTTGCTGCCTGAGCAAGAGTCCTTCCATTCATAAGCCTGTATTTACTGTTCCACGGCTGCCAATCAAAAAAACATGCAGCCGATTGGCCCCACCCTGGCACACCTGTGCCGCGTTTTGTCTGGGACTGTGATTGGTGGAAATAATAATCACTTTTTGAAATGCTTTCCAAGAGGTTTAGGAAGTTTAAAGGGGTGATACTGGGCTTTAATAGTATTCTTATTGCATGAGAAGTGGTTCCCCTTGTATTTTGCCCACTCGATAATCCCAGTCACATACCCAGTCTCACTCATTCCTCTTTCCTTTTATCAGTGGAAGCAAGGTTTGTACTTGAGCACTTACTGTGACCACTATGCATTCTCCCAGGGAATGGAGACATTTTGTCCTATGAAGATGCCATGAAGGCCAGAGAGACGGGAGTTTCTGGCATTATGATTGCTAGGTTGGTGTCTATCTCAAGTGATTTTATTTGATATATTTGTTTGCAGTGAATCACTGAATATACATGTGGTAGACAAGATAAAGGAAACTATGATCTGCTTCAATTATGCTTGAAATGCTTTCAAGCCCTCAACTGTGTGTAGTGGGATACTGGATCATTCTTCATGTACCACCTCCGATTCTTTGGCGGATGATGATGGTGGAAATCTACTTTGCCGTGAGCTTTGGCTTGCAACCACTGTTCCTCTGTTTGCTCGTGTTTGGCATATATATTATGATTTTCAAGACTGTTCCCCATGCCACTTGAAATATTTTTTTTTGTTTTTGGGACTGATGCACCTGCAATTCAACCTGGCATTCAACTTCATATGATGTAGTTGGTTTTTACTCTGTGACAAATATTCATAGTAAATTTGCTGATCCTGCTGATCAGAAGAATGGCTCATACATTAAAAAACCCAATGATTTATATCATGAAATTTGAAAGACCTTTACTGTGATTGCACTGCTTGGCCCTCTCCCTAGGGGTGCTCTCATCAAGCCCTGGATCTTTACTGAAATAAAGGAGCAGCGGGATTGGGACATCTCATCCAGTGAGCGACTGGACATCCTCAGGGACTTCGCTAACTATGGCATGGAGCACTGGGGCTCGGACACCCAAGGCCTGGAGAAGACCCGCAACTTCCTTTTGGAGTGGCTCTCCTTCATGTGCAGGTGGGTTGCAAGCAACATCATACACTGCAAATTATTGTATTTCTTCTTGCTTGCTGCAGTTTGTATTTCACTCTGGAGTTTCAGCTCGTCACTTCCTATGGTCGGAGAAGTGTACATAACCAATGGGGTCCTGCAGACCCCGTGGAAAAGCTGAAAGGGATGGTCTCTGCACGAGTGGAGTACATGTACTTTTCTCTCAGGAATGTTGTTTCATTTATAAATGTTTGGGGCTGCAGTGCAAAATGCAATATATATATATACGGTGGGAAAGGAAGGTCTGTCTGTTTGTATTAAAAGGTTGATTGCATCTGTGAGGACTGCCAGCACTGTAAACATTGTTACTGTTGTGTGTCTTGGGACTGTGTGTGGATGGGGTGAGTTTTTACGGTTACTTTTCCCTATGTTTTGATGTGCAATATCTGTCTGTCCATCTCAGATACATTCCAGTGGGCTTGTTGGAACGGCTGCCTCAGAAGATCAATGAGCGACCTCCCTACTACATGGGCAGGAACTATCTGGAGTCACTGATGGCCAGTCAACACGTTGGGGACTGGGTCAAGATTAGGTGAGGAGAGAAATATTGAAATACAACTAATATTGGGCAATATAAGTGCTGAAAGAGCAAGTACATACAATCCATTAAACATTCGGCTCCACTATGATTATATGTTGATGCTTTATATGAGTATAACTTCTTAATGTGCTGTACTATTCTCCCTTTCCAGTGAAATGCTGCTCGGACCTGTACCCAAGATTTTCAACTTTTTGCCCAAACATAAAGCCAATGCCTACAAGTGATGTCTTTCAGTGACCAGTAAAACTACATCTAAGTTTTTACTTTATTTTTTGTTGAATCTGGAGAGTAAGGTTTGAAGGTGAATGAACAAAAAGTATAACATTGTGAGTGATAAAGACTGTTAACTAGTCTGTTTCTTTGAACTATAGTGCATTAGTAGTTGACATGGATGTATGTATACTTTAAATATATGCAGTAAAGTCTTTTGCCTCACTTTTCTGAGTCTTGTCTTTTTTCTACTGGTTAAAGAAGGGTTGGGCTAGATTGGACAGTAATTATTTTAAATGATTGATTATTGAGCAACTGTATAATTAACATCTAAGAATAACCAATTTGTTAGGACTATTTGTCTTTGAACTGGGTAAAGAGAAAATGAATCAATGGCTGAGGTGACCTACCACCTTGTGAAGGTGAAATATGAAAAATATTATTAAGATGAAGGCAGCATTTAAAGTGGGATTATTACCTTTTTTGTCTGAGAAACAAACTGATATGAAAGGTGTGCAGTCACTGTTAATGTGTTCGATAGCATAATAAAAATTGAATTATTTGGGAGTTTTTCATTTACACAAAACGGAAAAATCTAGACATTTATGTGCCAATAAATGACGTGGGTGGGGGGGCAATGGGGTTTTCAACAAGGGAAAAAACATACCCTCTACTATATGTGGAAATACACAGAGGTTTATCATGTCTAATTTCGCTTCGGACTTCAGCTGGGAACCTGCAGGACAAACTCCATTGAAGGTGTATAAGGTATAAATGGTTACAGCGAAATGGACCAGTGTAGTGAGTTATGATGGGGTTTGGTTTGGTGGTATTATTTTTCATCAGCAAGGAAACCGTGTTTAAATGTGTATAACTATACTAGTGCATTCATGAGTTTACGTGATATGTACCTACTACAGCAGTCGGGTGGTTTTCGTGCACGTGAGACTTTCACCGGCAAATGCCAATTAGCAGGTACCAGCTGACACCAATTAAACCAAAACCACTGCACATATTAAGCGAGGAAGCCGTGCTGTCACACAGTCTTCAGCTAGTGGAGGAGTATCACTGGGAACCATGGGTGAGCAAAGGAGCGAGCTGCTAGTCAGCCTCACGTGGATGCTGCTGCTGCTTTCAGTTCGGGGATGGGAGCAGATTTCTCCCTCCCAAGGGGTGAGCAGGGAGTTGTCTGATGTGAAGGACCCGCCGTTTCCCGGTTTTTACCGGCGTGCACAGTGGGGTGAGTTGAGCAGCATTTCTTAAATGTGTTTTTTAAAGTTTTTTTTTTTTTAGCTTGATGTCTATGACGACTGCATACTCTACATTGAAAAGCTTGAGCTCATGCTTAACGGTAAACTCATGGTAAATTTAATTCAGGTGGGTCCATCCTCCCTACATCCTGGAAAAGTGATTTCATGGCTATGAACCTATGCTAAAATGGCAAGGCAACCACTAATAATTACTTACTAGGCCTATGTGTTTACATGTTAAGTTGACTTTGGTGCAGTGTTTTGTAAAAGCCACAGTGTCCTCTTACTGTTTTCAGCTAGGCCAAGGTGTATTCTTCCTGAGGTCCAGATTGCTTTGAATGACATGGCTGCTATGTCTACACGTCCTTGGTTTAGTCAGACTGGAATCTTATTTACTCTTTATAAATCTATACTAGAATTTTATAACTCCTTATGACAAAATATTGTCCCTGCACTAACTCTAGTTAAAGGTCCAGGAAATGATGGCAGTACTTTAAATTCTTTACTTTCTGCTGTAATTTGAAGTGTAAATTTCTACCCGCTCAACACAGTACTACCTGGTGCCTCTCAAAGTACCCCTTTTCTCTATTTCAATACTCTGAAATACACACCAGTCTTTACAGTATTATCACTTTATAATTATCAACTCTTAGTGAGCCAAGTTATGTTTCTGTCATGGGGAAACTCAGAATCCAGGTGGATCTTTGTGGTGGGTACTGTTAGTTCTGGTGGCCAAGGTTTTGCAGGACAAATATGAAACTATTATAAGCTTTACCATAATGGCAGTCACCTGTAAAGTGGCCTCAAATTATCGCTCTCTCCTACAGATGATGTCGGCCACGACGACGATTACAGCGACGGTGAGAGTGTGATCGCCGAAGTTGGAGATTCCACTGACTTTGCTCCTCTTGGCAACCATAGCTTACAGGAAGACTCCATGGCTGTCACACTGAAGAAATTGCCTTCTGTTGCCAAGCAAAGTCCTGGTGGACTCACAATCAATTGCAGTGAAGCTGGATTCAAAGTTACAATGCCAAATGGTCCACATCAAGTCAAAGTTATGAGTGAGTACACAAATTTTATTCCACTTACCCTTACTTGGAATGAAGGCATTGTAGTCTGGCATAATTGTTTGATGACGACCTACTAGGATTTCCTTTCCCTTCTACAGACTCCACGGCTGTTCTGTCTGTTATGGATGTGCCAAAATCTTGTGGTTATGACATGAGCCCGTTACACAACACCTTCACTGTACCCTTCTTGGGGTGCTACGTGACACTAAAGGTAGGTTACCGGAGAGTACTTGTCTATTCACCAAACTCATTAACTTGCATGTCTTGACCGCTGAATCTGCTCTTAATATATAGCCGTTAACTGTATTAATACACTTCCTTTCCTGGAAAAGAATCGGTGCTTCTGGCTCAAAGCACCCGCTAAAGTTATTAATGTTACAGAATGGGCGCTACACCCTGCAACTGCTGTATACCGATGCGCTTGGTGAGCCAGGCATTGCTACAGAGTCCTGTGACTCAAGGCCCCAGTTGACCGTCTCCAACCGGCAACGGTCTTGCTCCGGCAGCCCGTCTGCACGATCTCATTGTTCCAAGCCAAAAGGTAAGCATGAACAGTTTCAGTAGTCAATGCCGTGAATTGGATCCTGGGGGAGGAAGAGAAAGGAGGAAACTTGTACAAAGAGCAGGTATAGATGACTTTACTGGTTTGAAGCTTTGAGAACACACCAGACAACCCTAAAATTATTTTTCAACTAAATTACTGACAGTCAAAGCTGAGTTGGTTTAGTAAACTGAAATCTTGCCTGTCAGACTGACTAAGGGATTTTCTACCAGGATGGGGAATGACTTCTGATCCCACAGTGGATCAAAGTAGTGACGCTACTTTTGATACTATTCCCTGTCAGGTTGCGTTTACCCAGAGGAGGAGCGGGTGACCTGTGGCCAAAAAGGAATATCCTCCTCAAAGTGTAGCAGGATGGGTTGCTGTGTGGATTCTGTGACGCATGCCTGCTACTACCCAATGGATGGTAAGGTGTCTTTTTTTTTTTTTTTTTTGTGTTGAATTTTAAGCTTCTGTGCATCATGTTGTGTAAAAAAAGACTCTTCCAGTTTGGTATTTAATGGTCTGTGTTCTCTCACCTTAGCGTGCACTGCGGATAAACACTTTGTCTTTGCCATTCGCCACGACACTGCATCCTTCAAGGTGGACCCCACCAAGCTTGGTGTTCCTGGATATCCAAACTGTAAACCAGTCATTGCTAATGAGAGATTTGCCATCTTCAAGTCCTCATTTACAGATTGTGGAGCACGGTCTTATGTAAGTTGTCCCTAAACTTGCGTAATGGTGCAGGCCACTATTCCTGTTCTACAGTGTGCTCACAATATTCCACTGGGTTGTTTTTTTTGGTCAAACTGTCAGTCACTAATCAGAAATGTCACCCCATACTGCTTTTTCAGTAACTCCTACCAACATGAATTGTTCATCCTGGTCCATGTATGATTTACTGTTGCGAGACACCAATGCCACCTGTTGACAAGGATCTGACTTTTTCTGACAGGAAGTTGGTGGGACAAAGATCTACCTGCTCGAAGTGCTAAACGGTGTTCGGACACTCGACCTAAAGTATGGTGTTATCACCAGAGAGAATGTTGTCAAGTGAGTTGCCCTTGATGAGCTGTACAGCCTAAATCTTTGGTACACAATGGTGTGCCTCTACCTCACTGAGCTTTCCTTCTGTACTTAGACAACTGTGATAAAGAAGAACTGGTCATTCTATTGCTTGTATTTGGTCTTGCACCAGACTGACTTGCTCTTGTGTTTTGCTCATTTATCTTGGTCATTTTAACTGCCCAGGTGTTTGACACCTTGTTGATGTTGGCCATACCAAACTGTACCTGTCCAATGTTTTCCAGATTCATGATTGAGTGTCGCTATAACACAATGGACTCTGGTACCCAGTTTGCCAGCGCTGGCTACATGGTCAAGAATCCCAGTTACAGCTTCCCTTCCAAGGTCACCTACAATGGGTTGTTTGCCGTCACATTAAGACTTGCTAAAGGTTGGCTCCTGTCTTCATTAATGTGCCAAACAAAATGCAACTGAGAAGTGCTCGTCTTACACACATGACCTATCTAACGGCCAGTACTGCAGCCAAACAGGTTTGAGTTATGCTTATGTACAGACTGGCCAGTTGACTGCGTCTTCCTAATTGTTTCCTTTCCTTTATACTAAACAGATCAGACCTACTCCAGTTACTTTCCCAGAAACCACATGCCCTTGCATCTACTCCTTGGCAAACCAGTGTATCTTGAAATTGGTTTGAGGTCTGTAGTACCAGATGCAGTACTCCTTGTAAACTACTGTCTAGCTTATCCTCGTTGGGCTGAGAATGCACTTGTGCTCATTTATGAAGGGTAAGGATGACTGAATCTTGCCAAATTTGAACCCAGTGCATGTGTGGCAAGTGAACATTGTTAAAGGGACAGACCGATGTGGTTTTAAGGCAAAGGTTTGTATCTCTACAGGTGTGCCAACCCCAATGACCCCGGCGTGTCAATCCTTCACATCAGCGGCACGCCAACAAATCGCCATCAGAGGCGTTTTGTGGTCCTAGCCTTCCAGTTTATGGCTCAGCAGACAAATAAGTACTTGGATGAAGAGGTGAGTGAAACCAATTATGGGTCAGTAGCTCAAAGTAATACTGGATGCAATAGGTTTTCTGGGTAAAGTGAATGCATGCCAAAATGAACTACCACAGTAACCCTGATGTGCTACATGCAGAGGGGTTCTCTAGCTCACTGGAGAAATTGAATATTGAACTCAAATTTCACTGAAGCTAGACTGCAATACATTCATAATACTCAGCCTTTTTTGGGGGGCAGCGGTGGGTTCAAATCACTGATTTTGTGTTTGGTCTAGATTTCACCCGTGACCACATGGCAGAGTGGCGTCTGGGCATAAAAAGGACCTGACTTGGTGGTAAACTGCCCTACAGCAAATCTTTCTGCTTAAACTTTTCTCAAATCCCCACAGATCTACTTCATGTGCTCCACAGAGGTGTGTCATCCAAAAGAAAAGACATGCGGACAGCGTTGCTTCGACGGAAAGGTGACTAGACTGGCTTGACCTTGCAAATATTTGTATGGCACTTGTCAAAATGTCTAACCCAGTTTCCTTTCCTTGTAGGCGTGATAAGTGTTCGTGGCTTCAGACCTGTTACAAAAGGTTTCTGCAACTTTGCATGTGAAGAAATAAATTTTTATTCTAGAACATGTCTTGGGTTTTTTGTTAAGATGCAGATATGCACTAGCGTTTGAACCCTTGGGTTGAAATGGGGCTGCTTTCAGGGATATGAACAAGTTTCACCAGTAGTAACGAAGAAAGGGATGAGAGGCATTTACATTTGTAGAGGGCAGTTGTAACTTCACCAAGGTGTGTTTTGCATGTGACCAAGGACTGAGGTCAAAAGATTAGAAATTATGTACTTGGAAAACATTCACGCTGGTTTGAGGTAAGATGGATGGATATTCACCTTGTAGTTTGGGCAACAACATGAGCAAAGTTTATCTCTGCAGCATAGCTTTGAATTAAAAATATCAAACTCATCTGATCATTGGCCAGGAATGTTGGAAGCTTGGCACAATTACTGACATGGCTTATTTTGGACGGGGTACAGTTTGTAGACTTTGTCTGACGGTAAGTTGGTCTAGATATGGTGGGGCGGTGGGCACGGTCTCAGTCTGATCTACTGTAAACTCTAACCTCGAAGACTTTACACCTCTTGTACCTATATGCCTGGCAGGTTCTCTAATTGCCTGAAACCCGCGAGCTCTGGGGACGCGTCACATCTCTTAAACTGGGCTCTCAAGTTTTAAAATCCTAACAAATTTTGAAATCGGGTTGCATCACGCACATGAGAATCTTCACAGATGTTCTCTCAAACATGCAAGACTACAAGATCTGAAAATAATGGTGCCTCACAGTAGAGGATATTACTAAGATTATCATGCCAGAGGGAGCTTGACTGCGCCGCCTCGCGTGATCTCATGGGGAAGAAGATGAAGCCGGAGCAACTTGCTTTACTAATGCTTTGCACTAAAATCAAATGCAGCCAGTGTACGTTGCAACCAATAAAATAGTTTCAATGCTGTGATGTGTTTTGTTTACAAGGAGTCTGTTTGAGCCGTAAAACTAGCAGAACTAACCTGGACTATCAACATTACAAATATGCTTCTGCAAACATGTCAAAAGAACCAGTGCATCAGAAAGGAAAATAGTCAAACAAAACTTCAATGTTAGATCCCTGACGTCCACAGCTCCGTTGGAGCCTGGCCCTCGAACCACAGGACCAGTGCAGAGGCAGCCAGACGAGACCCAAAGCAGCAGCCCCGTGCTCGCTGAGACTGTCAGACCGTCGGCATTGAACCAAAACAGGCTAGCTGGCTCCGACTGCGTGGAGGGTTGTTGGGACGTAGAGACGGGGAAAGCTGCACAGCTAATTGTGGACAAAAAGGAGACCGCTAGATCGCTTGGCCAAAGAGAAAGGTACTTGACTGCAGATTGGTACAAAATAGAGGTTAATTCTTTGCTGCCAAAGTTTGTAACTTTCTCCAAATGTGGAGATGACGGCATCTGCCAGCCTGTGGTGCAAGCAAGCTGTAGTTACTCCGCAGAAGTTTAGTGCGAGTCTCCGGTCTATCTACCGCTACAGTCACACATACTCTTTTTGGCCCCCGCACTTCTGAAATGAATCCGGCGCCCGTGCTTGGAAGACACGTTATATAGGCAGTCGTGTTCTTGCCACATATCTACAAGCTTGTTTCTTCATTCACTTCCGTGTCCTTGTAGATTGTCTCTCTCATTGGTTATTGTGGTCCCGCTCGGAAAGCAGTGACGTAATCATCACGATTTTAAATTCTAGATATCAAACATGTTTGATATTATCGGGGCGGCCCCGATGCGTCCCCGAGCAGATCTGGAGGTTTAAGATTGGATCTGTAAACTGCTCACATTACCAGATAATCGGTGCCGAACAAGGTTCCGTCCAGATCACTCCGCCGATTGTCTTGTCGGGAGGGGCGAATTGGGGATAAATCGGCCCAATTATCCTCTAGTCCAGTGGTTCTTAATCCAGTCCTCAAGGAACCCCTGTCCTGGAGGTTTTAGCTCCAGCCCTACTCAGGCACACCTGAACCAATTCAAGTTTGATGGAAAACCTGAAGCCTCTAATTCGTTCAGGTGTGCCTGAGTAAGGCTGGAGCTAAAACCTCCAGGACAGGGGTTCCTTGAGGACTGGATTAAGAACCACTGCTCTAGTCTAAACCCAGCCTTAGACATCTGTCTGCGTTTCTAGATAATAAAGCAGTGCCTAACCCATTAGGCTGGAGGCAGTCAGCTTTCAGCAAGCTGGGTTTGCCCCAAAAGGAGGGCCAGTTATCTAAAAAATTTAACAAAAAGGCTAATCCCTTTTCTTCACAAAACCTAGCCAGCAGTGGTTGAGGGAGACTAATCTGCTGTATATCTTCTGACATTCTGAGAGACTCAATGGGCACCAGATGAAACTTCACTCTACCAACCTGAGAGAAACAGCGATTTCATTGTCCTAGTTTGGAAATCGTTACAATTGCATTCATTTAACAAAAGCAATTATGGAGAATTTCTGTCCAGGTAAGACAAATCTACTTGTATTTTTTATTTTTAACAGATCTATCCTAAAACATTCTTTCCAGCCAGTTCCTTTACTGTCTGGTTAATTGTCTCTGTGATAAAAGATAAAGCTAAATGTTTTTGCTAACATGCTGACATACCTTGTCTCACTTCTTTCAGCGTGGATGGATCAAGTCATTCGCCTCAACGCCCTCAAAGGTGATGATGACGAATTCATGGCTGACATCCCAGCCAACGACCACGGGGAGAGACGATATGCTTACGCTCCAGGCTCTCTCTGGATACGCTGTTGAGCTCAACTGTGCCCTGTCTCCATTTGCTCAGCCCACCTCAGCTGAAGACCATTGGGAGGGACGATACGCATATGCTTCAGCCTCTATCTCTGAATACGCTGTTGAGCTCAACTGTGCCCTGTCCCCATTTTCTCAGCCGACCGTAGGCTTCAGATCTACCTGTGGACTTGAGTCTCTACTTCTGGGAACCAGTAGTCAGCGCAGAGGAAGACGTACTTCTTGTAGCTAAGGATGAGACTTCAGGAAATGCTGAACGATGCAGCCATCCAGCCCAGGACGCCGAGAGTCCATCCAACCTGCTCAGAGATGCTGAGGCTTCATTCAGCATGGCGCAAACCAGTGAGACCATAGAGCTCATTGTGAGGCTGCTGCAGCAATCCTTAATTGGTGACCTAGAAGACCATGTGTATGAATACTGCAAGAATGTACTTGGTGAAAAGTACTTCTATGCTCCTTCATCTGATGTATCTGGATTTGTGGTTGACTGCTCTTCACCCTGTGGGCCGTGTCTTAACCAGCTTGATACATGGGAGTCAGTCGTCACAGCAGATTCTGACTCAATGCAGTTCCTCTCAGACTTGGATAAAGAGGAAGAGGGCCAAGACCATGTGGTCCTCAAGGAAGACAAAGTCATGTTTTCTGCCAGTGATCCAATTGATGAAAGTGCCACAAGTGTCCATGAAGATGCAATTCCTGAGTGTGATGAGAAAAACAACGTCACTACTTTGCTCTGTGCTGGGCCTGACAGCAGTATCACTGCACAGGAGGAGGGAGACTTCGTCCAAGGGCACAACCCTGCAGGACTTGACTGCTCCAACGTTGAGATCACCGCTTCAAAACCAAAGAAAGAGAGGAAGAATTCTAGCTGCTTCTCTTGGCTCTTCCGTCTCTTCAGGCAAAAGAAGAACGCAAATCCTCTAATGCAAATTGTACTTGAATCATTATGCTTATTGTCATGTTCAAATGAATGTATTTAAACTAAATACATAGTCTTGTTTTGGGGCTGATCCATTGGCTACCAAAGCAGGGAAGCTTCCACACTGCAGACCTTTTCGAAAACAAGGAGGCATCTGCAAGATGATGAGAATGCATTTTCATCAGCAGCCCACACCTGATTCCCTGTCATGTTACTTTACAGTTAAATGTTTTACAGCTCAGCAAATACAAATGAAGGCCTTTTCATTTATTTAAATACACTGATGATACCTTAGTACATGTTTGCTTGATTTTTGGTATAGCCCCCGCTGAAGAAAAATGCACCAGCCGCCACTGGCAAGAACAGTAAAACAGTTAGATCGAGCCGCCCAACTGGTGGATGGCACCGGCGAGCTCCGACGCCCGGAGACAGGGACAAACTCGCTATCTCGGCTAAAGCCGGGGCTAGCCCCAGCACTAAGGATCAGGCGACTGCTAACGCTTGTGAGCCGGCTAGCAGGTGTGATTTGATTTGATTTGCTGTACTTTTCTCCCTTTCCAGTGAAATGCTGCTCGGACCTGTACCCAAGAATTTCAAGTTTTTACTTTATTATTGTTGAATCTGGAGAATAAGGTTTGAAGGTGAATGAATAAAACATACAACATTGTGAGTGATAAAGGCTGTTAACTAGTCTGTTTCTTTGAGCTATAGTGCATTAGTAGTAGACATGGATGTATGTATACTTTAAATATATGCAGTAAAGTCTTTTGCCACACTTTTCTGAGTCTTGTCTTTTTTCTGCTGGTCAAGGAAGGGTTAGGCTAGATTAGACGGTAATAATTTTAAATGATTGATTATTATTGCAACTGCATAATTAACATCTAAGAATAACCAGTCATGGTCTGTGAAATATCTGTATACAGGGCCTGTTAGGATTAAAGAGAAAATGAATCAATGGCTGAGGTGACCTACCACCTTGTGAAGGTAAATACTGTTTCGGACTGTTTCAGCTGCTGCAGTCTGGCAAGCGCCTCCGTAGTCATGCTGCTAAAACAGAGAGACTAAGACGGAGTTTCTTTCCTCAGGCCATCAGGACTGTGAACTCCAACCTTACCAGGACCCCCACCTAGACCTACACACTGCCCCTCTTATACACACACACACACTTAACGAATTCACATAATTCACAGCTCATTACATTCACACATTTCCCCCATCTACCTCTTATTTTATATTTTACACTTTATATTTTATATTTTATTAAGCGCTCTTATTGTACATATTGTGTTGCTTTATATAAGAGCTCTACTGTAATTGTAATTGTTATATTTCTTTCGCACTGTAAATATTGTGCTGTTTTTTACTGTTAAATATTTTGTACTATGCCCTTTTGCACATTCCCGTGAGCATTGCCACTTTGCATTTCACTGCATGTATATGTATGTGACAAATAAAACTCTTGAATCTTGAAATATGAAAATTATTATTAAGATGAAGGCAGCATTTAAAGTGGAATTATTACTTTTTTTTATCTGAGAAACAAACTGATATGAAAGGTGTGCAATCACTGTTAATGTGTTCGATAGCATAATAAAAATGGAATCATTTGAGAGTTTTTGTTTTCATTTACACAAAGTGCTCTATCATATCAAGTGGAAAGAAATAATACAATATTCAAATAAAAGGAACGTCTAGTGTTTAATTTGTGCCAAATTATGTCGTAATTGTTCAACATCTACTGTGCCACTGAGTTTGGTTGAGTGGTATTATTTTTAAACGGCAAGGAGACCGTATTTAAATGTGTTTAACTACAAACTAGTGCACATACTAGTTTACGCGATATCTACCTACTACAGCAGTCGGGTGGTTTTCATGCACGTGAGACTTAAATGCCAATTAGCAGGTACCAGCTGACACCAATTAAACCAAAACTACTGCACATATTAAGCGAGCGAGCAAGCCCTGCTGTCACACAGTCTTCAGCTGGTGGAGGAGTGTCACTCGGAGCCATGGGTGAGCAAAGGAGCGAGCTGCTAGTCAGCCTCACGTGGATGCTGCTACTGCTGCTTTCAGTTCGGGGATGGGAGCAGATTTCTCCCTCCCAAGGGGTGAGCAGCGAGTTGTCTGATGTGAAAGACACCCAGCTTTCTGGCTTTTACTGGCGTGGGAAGTGGGGTAAGTTTCTCAAACATTTTGTAGCAAAGCATGCTTGTCTTGTGTTTTTTTGAACATGAGCTTGATGTCTATGATGAATGTGGTTACTGTACATTGAAATTCTTTACTTTCTGCTGTAATTGAAGCATACATTTCTACCAGCTCAACACAGTACTACCTGGTGCCTCTCAAAGTACCCCTTTTCTCTATTTCAATACTCTAAAATACACCAGTCTTTACAGTATTATCACTTTATAATTATCAACTCTTAGTGAGCCAAGTTATGTTTCTGTCATGGGGAAACTCAGAATCCAGGTGGATCTTTGTGTTTGGTACTGTTAGTTCTGGTGGCCAAGGTTTTGCAGGACAAATGAGACTATTATAAGCTTTACCATAATGGCAGTCACCTGTAAAGTGGCCTCAAATTATCGCTCTCTCCTACAGATGATGTCGGCCACGACGACGATTACAGCGACGGTGAGAGTGTGATCGCCGAAGTTGGAGATTCCACCGACTTTGCTCCTCTTGGCAACCATAGCTTACAGGAAGACTCCATGGCTGTCACACTGAAGAAATTGCCTTCTGTTGCCAAGCAAAGTCCTGGTGGACTCGCAATCAATTGCAGTGAAGCTGGATTCAAAGTTACAATGCCAAATGGTCCACATCAAGTCAAAGTTATGAGTGAGTACACAAATTTTATTCCACTTACCCTTACTTGGAATGAAGGCATTGTAGTCTGGCATAATTGTTTGATGACTACCTACTAGGATTTCCTTTCCCTTCTACAGACTCCACGGATATTCTGTCTGTTATGGATGTGCCAAAATCTTGTGGTTATGACATGAGCCCGTTACACAACACCTTCACTGTACCCTTCTTGGGGTGCTACGTGACACTAAAGGTAGGTTACCGGAGAGTACTTGTCTATTCACCAAACTCATTAACTTGCATGTCTTGACCGCTGAATCTGCTCTTAATATATAGCCGTTAACTGTATTAATCAATACACTTCCTTTCCTGGAAAAGAATCGGTGCTTCTGGCTCAAAGCCCCCGCTAAAGTTATTAATGTTACAGAATGGGCGCTACACCCTGCAACTGCTGTATACCGATGCGCTTGGTGAGCCAGGCATTGCTACAGAGTCCTGTGACTCAAGGCCCCAGTTGACCGTCTCCAACCGGCAACGGTCTTGCTCCGGCAGCCCGTCTGCACGATCTCATTGTTCCAAGCCAAAAGGTAAGCATGAACAGTTTCAGTAGTCAATGCCGTGAATTGGATCCTGGGGGAGGAAGAGAAAGGAGGAAACTTGTACAAAGAGCAGGTATAGATGACTTTACTGGTTTGAAGCTTTGAGAACACACCAGACAACCCTAAAATTATTTTTCAACTAAATTACTGACAGTCAAAGCTGAGTTGGTTTAGTAAACTGAAATCTTGCCTGTCAGACTGACTAAGGGATTTTCTACCAGGATGGGGAATGACTTCTGATCCCACAGTGGATCAAAGTAGTGACACTACTTTTGATACTATTCCCTGTCAGGTTGCGTTTACCCAGAGGAGGAGCGGGTGACCTGTGGCCAAAAAGGAATATCCTCCTCAAAGTGTAGCAGGATGGGTTGCTGTGTGGATTCTGTGACGCATGCCTGCTACTACCCAATGGATGGTAAGGTGTCTGCCTTTTTTTTGTGTTGAAGTTTAAGCTTCTGTACTACATGTTGTGTAAAAAAAGACTCTTCCAGTTTGGTATTTAATGGTCTGTGTTCTCTCACCTTAGCGTGCACTGCGGATAAACACTTTGTCTTTGCCATTCGCCACGACACTGCATCCTTCAAGGTGGACCCCACCAAGCTTGGTGTTCCTGGATATCCAAACTGTAAACCAGTCATTGCTAATGAGAGATTTGCCATCTTCAAGTCATCATTTACAGATTGTGGAGCACGGTCTTATGTAAGTTGTCCCTAAACTTGCGTAATAGTGCAGGCCACTATTCCTGTTCTACAGTGTGCTCACAATATTCCACTGTTTTGTTTTTTTTTGGTCAAACTGTCAGTCACTAATCAGAAATGTCACCCCATACTGCTTTTTCAGTAACTCCTACCAACATGACTTGTTCATCCTGGTCCATGTATGATTTACTGTTGCGAGAAACCAATGCCACCTGTTGACAAGGATCTGACTTTTTCTGACAGGAAGTTGGTGGGACAAAGATCTACCTGCTCGAAGTGCTAAACGGTGTTCGGACACTCGACCTAAAGTATGGTGTCATCACCAGAGAGAATGTTGTCAAGTGAGTTGCCCTTGATGAGCTGTACAGCCTAAATCTTTGGTACACAATGGTGTGCCTCTACCTCACTGAGCTTTCCTTCTGTACTTAGACAACTGTGATAAAGAAGAACTGGTCATTCTATTGCTTGTATTTGGTCTTGCACCAGACTGACTTGCTCTTGTGTTTTGGTCATTTTAACTGCCCAGGTGTTTGACACCTTGTTGATGTTGGCCATACCAAACTGTACCTGTCCAATGTTTTCCAGATTCATGATTGAGTGTCGCTATAACGCAATGGACTCTGGTACCCAGTTTGCCAGCGCTGGCTACATGGTCAAGAATCCCAGTTACAGCTTCCCTTCCAAGGTCACCTACAATGGGTTGTTTGCCGTCACATTAAGACTTGCTAAAGGTTGGCTCCTGTCTTCATTAATGTGCCAAACAAAATGCAATTGTGAGAAGTGCTCGTCTTACACACATGACCTATCTAACGGCCAGTACTGCAGCCAAACGGGTTTGAGTTATGCTTATGTACAGACTGGCCAGTTGACTGCTTTTTCCTAATTGTTTCCTTTCCTTTATACTAAACAGATCAGACCTACTCCAGTTACTTTCCCAGAAACCACATGCCCTTGCATCTACTCCTTGGCAAACCAGTGTATCTTGAAATTGGTTTGCGGTCTGTAGTACCAGATGCAGTACTTCTTGTAAACTACTGTCTAGCTTATCCTCGTTGGGCTGAGAATGCGCTTGTGCTCATTTATGAAGGGTAAGGATGACTGAATCTTGCCAAATTTGAACCCAGTACATGTGTGGCAAATGAACATTGTGTTAAAGGGACAGACCAATGACCAATGTTTTAAGGCAAAGGTTTGTATCTCCAGGTGTGCCAACCCCAATGACCCCGGCGTGTCAATCCTTCACATCAGCGGCATGCCAACAAATCGCCATCAGAGGCGTTTTGTGGTCCTAGCCTTCCAGTTTATGGCTCAGCAGACAAATAAGTACTTGGATGAAGAGGTGAGTGAAATGAATTATGGGTCAGTAGTTCAAAGTAATACTGGATGCAATAGGTTTTCTGGGTAAAGTGAATGCATGCCAAAATGAACTACCACAGTAACCTCTGACATGCTACGTGTGTGTGAGCATGTGGTGTCATACGTGTAGGCATAAACAGGACTTGACTTGGTGATAAATTGCCCTACAGCAAATCTTTCTGCTTAAACTTTTCTCAAATCCCCACAGATCTACTTCATGTGCTCCACAGAGGTGTGTCATCCAAAAGAAAAGACATGCAGACAGCGTTGCTTTGACGGAAAGGTGACTAGACTGGCTTGACCTTGCAAATATTTGTCTGGCACTTGTCAAAATGTCTAACCCAGTTTCCTTTCCTTGTAGGCGTGATAAGTGTTCGTGGCTTCAGACGTGTTACAAAATGTTTCTGCAAATTTGCATGTGGTGAAATAAATTTTTATTCCAGAACATGTCTTGGGTTTTACTAAGATGCAGATATGCATTAGTGTTTGAACCCTTGGGTTGAAATGGGGCTACAAGTTTCACCTGTAGTAACGAGAAAAGGGATTAGTGGAGGCATTTAGAGGGCAGTTGCAACTTCACCAAGATGTTTGACCAAAGGACAATAAGGTCAAGATTTAAAAATTATGTACAAACCATTCACACTGGTTTGAGGTAAGGTATATTCTTGTAGTTTAGGCAACAACGTAAGTAGAAAATTACAATGGAAGCAAATTTTTATTTCTGCAGCATAGCTGTGATCTGAAAACACATCAGCTCTTTGGCCAGGAATGTTGGAAGCTGGGAACAATTGGTGACGTTATTTTGGACAAGATACAGTTTGTAGCCACTCACTCAACCTATGACGGCAAGACTGTTGCAGTGTAAATTTGTGGGAAACTCCAAGGTGTACCAGTCAATAGAACAAAGTCTTATGTAGTAAAGGCAACGGTGTTGTGCGCATACGGCTTGGTCCCAGAGGCCTACCGGCAAAAATGTAGGTTTAAACAATCTGCCAAACATGTCGCGTTTGCGCTGGAAAAGTGAATTTATCACTCTAATCGCCTAATCTGACAGTGACCATCATAACAGACAAGTGTAGCCTGATCCTGGCATCAGTCAGCCACTCACGACCTGTTTGACAAGTGGTGCAAGGTCAGTGCTTTTGAATGTCGACAAGAGTTGGCCTTGGAGTTATTTGAAAAGTGTCTGGTGGATAAGATTGTAGTTTATCGAAATAAACAAAGGTGCATCTGTTTCCCAGGCCGCTGGTCTTCCTGATGAGCGGATAAAATGGTTTCGGTAGCCACGTGCCATGACAGAACACCAGTTGCGAATTCGGGCTGGAATAATAAATCCTCACCGCCATACAACTGTCTTCCCTTGACAAACGTGTTTCTATTGCGGTTTGATTTCTATTGCCATGAGTTGGGTCATGTCATTGCTGTTTGCCCTATCCTGCAAAATGAAACCAAGGGTTTAAGGGTCCCAAACAGAGCTTGTCATTAACTTTTTCGCTTAACATCCACTGTGGCTAGTGGGTTTTCCAAAGTTACTAGCGCTTAGATTGTTCACTAGCCAAAGTCCCCCACCCAACAAAAGTAAAAATGTAACTCAGACTTTAACAGCATGTCCTATTTGTTTGGCAACGACATTTGACATCTCATGAGTCTTCAGCCTCCATTTTTAATGGATTGGATGTGCCAGTGGCACTTTTGCCTTGTCGTTACCGCATGTTCTGCAATTGCTGCAGTACATGATTTTCATCAGAGGGTCATAATGCTGGGATCAGACTACACAATATCAGGCCGATTATAGCCCTGATTTGGCAGACATAGGGCATCGAGTCGGAAACGACAGGGTGCGACAATCTGTTTTATTTTGGTGTGACATAGTGGACGACGTCCCGACAAGACTAGCATGTTAGAACTTTTTTTTTGGTGGTGGACATGTTCCATCTCGTCCGCGACGTTGACCAATAGGAGCACAGAGCGCTATAAACAAACATGGCGAAGCGAAAGAGGAATGAAGTTGTTGGTGCCGCTAGGTGGAACTATGAAACAGGAAAGGTTTGTTGAGCTCTAGCAACAACACCCCGTGGAGGCTAGCCAGCTAGCTACATTTAGGTTTCACTACAGGCTAAAACATTAACATTAGTACATTAGTATTTTTACCTGAAGTTCTCTTTGAAGGATTGACAACCCATACTGTTCTCTTCATGGGACCCAAGAACGGGTCCACAGTCGTTTTTTAGGCTTTTCGGACCACAAAACAGCCAGTATCCTACATACAGCTTCGGACACCATTGTTTGTTTACATTCTTGTTGCCTAGCACCTGCTTTCCGATGACATCACGCACGTCGGCAAGCGATTATTGGTCGGTGACCAACGTGTACTCTGTCATGTCTCTCGGCCAAATCACGGCACGAATTTATAACACTATAATCTCCTAATCTGACAGTGACCATCGTAACAGACAAAAATATCGTGTAGTCTGATCCCGGCATCAGTCAGCCACTCGCGACCTCACCTCCACTTTTCATTGAAGAGGCGGGTCTTCTTTTTCGTCTCCCCTTGGCAATTATCTTTTTCAGTTTGGTCATCACTCTTCTTGTTTGCTGCACAATTGTCGCTGGGGTTTTTGAATGGAACACGATGGACCAATGGGATAAGCATAGTGTGCAAGCAGTGCTTATGGGAGTAGTAGGATCAAGTAGTATCACAATAGAATGACTATTACTACTTCAGGTGCCGTTTGAAGACTACAATGATTATTTTAGTAGGCTGGGAAATGCCACCCGCCAAAGTGGCTAGTAAGAGGTGTTAAGGTGTTAACCGCCACTGACGCATTGCCTGCATTTGGCGGGTGGTGTTGTCAAGCCCAGGGGCCTCATTACAGAAGACTTTCCTAACTGCTTGTCCGATCTTAACTTAAGTTTCAAAGATATGAAAAATCCTATCTTCCTATTACAGAAGCAATTCCTAAACTCATGGCTGTATCCTATCCTATCTCAGACCTCATATCTTATCTTAACTTAAGAAATCCTAACTGGAACTGTAAACTCAATTCTTGAATGTAGGACAGGGTCATGATAGTAGTTTTGCTGGCCATTTAGGGATTAAAAAACCCCCCATACAATCGTATTATGCGCTACTTCTGGCCAGGATTAAAAACTGATGTGAGCAAGTATTGCCGTTTCTGTCATACCTGCCAAGTTGTCGGTAAGCCAAATCAAGTTATTCCCCCCCACCCCACTACATCCCATTCTCATAATTGGAGAACCGTTTGATCACATCCTTTTGGATGGAGTGATGTTTTTCAGTGAACAGTAAAACTATATCTAAGTTTTTACTTTATTATTGTTGAATCTGGAAAATAAGGTTTGAAGGTGAATGAACAAACAAAACGTATAACATTGTGAGTGATAAAGGCTGTTAACTAGTCTGTTTCTTTGAACTATAGTGCATTAGTAGTAGACATGGATGTATGTATACTTTAAATGTATGCAGTAAAGTCTTTTGCCACACTTTTCTGAGTCTTGTCTTTTTTCTGCTGGTCAAGGAAGGGTTAGGCTAGATTAGACGGTAATAATTTTAAATGATTGATTATTATTGCAACTGCATAATTAACATCTAAGAATAACCAGTCATGGTCTGTGAAATATCTGTATACAGGGCCTGTTAGGATTAAAGAGAAAATGAATCAATGGCTGAGGTGACCTACCACCTTGTGAAGGTAAATATGAAAATTATTATTATTAAGATGAAGTCAGCATTTAAAGTGGAATTATTACCTTTTTTTGGCTGAGAAACAAACTGATATGAAAGGTGTGCAGTCACTGTTAATGTGTTCGATAGCATAATAAAAATGGAATCATTTGGGAGTTTTTGTTTTGATTTACACAAAGTGCCATAATAGTCAAATAAAAGGAACGTCTAGTGTTTCATTTGTGCCAAATTATGTCGTAATTGTTCAACATCTACTGTGCCACTGAGACTCCATATATAGGTTGTAGTTATCTGGTCGGACATTTTCCAATAATTTTTAGAGTCGTGCCAATAAATGAGGGGGGGTGGGGGGGCAATGGGGTTTTCAACAAGGGAAAAAACATACCCTCTACTATATGTGGAAATACACAGAGGTTTATCATGTCTAATTTCGCTTTGGACTTCAGCTGGAAAACTGCAGGACAAACTCCATTGAAGGTGTTTAAGGTATGAATGGTTACAGCGAAATGGACCAGTGTAGTGAGTTATGATGGGGTTTGGTTTGGTGGTATTATTTTTCATCAGCAAGGAAACCGTGTTTAAATGTGTATAACTATACTAGTGCATTCATGAGTTTACGCGATATGTACCTACTACAGCAGTCGGGTGGTTTTCGTGCACGTGAGACTTTCACCGGCAAATGCCAATTAGCAGGTACCAGCTGACACCAATTAAACCAAAACTACTGCACATATTAAGCGAGGAAGCCGTGCTGTCACACAGTCTTCAGCTAGTGGAGGAGTATCACTGGGAACCATGGGTGAGCAAAGGAGCGAGCTGCTAGTCAGCCTCATGTGGATGCTGCTGCTGCTGCTTTCAGTTCGGGGATGGGAGCAGATTTCTCCCTCCCAAGGGGTGAGCAGCGAGTTGCCTGATGTGAAAGACACCCAGTTTTCCAGTTTTGACCAGAGTGCGAAGTGGGGTGAGTTGAGCAGCATTTCTTAAAAATAAATGTTTTTAGCAATATTTGAGGAATACTATACTGTACATTGAAAAGCGTTTAGCTCTGGCTTAATGGTGGGTAAAATACAAAAGGGTAAACTTAATTCAGGTGCCTTCATCCTCACTACATCCTGGAAATGAGCTTTCATCCCACATGGTTATGAACCTGTGTTAAATAGGCAAGGCAACTGCTTCAGCTAATACTTACTAGGCATAACTGACTTTCCAGTATTTGTTTGAAAAAGCCATACAACAGGGTCTTACTGTTTTCAGCTAGGCCAAGTTGTATTCTTTAGGTCCAGATTGCTTTGAATGACATGACTGCTGTGTCTACATGTCCTTGGTTTAGTCAGACTGTAAAGTCTATTCACTTTTTATTTTAATGAGACAAAAAATTGTCCCTGCACTAACTCTAGTTAAAGGTCCAGGAAATGATGCAAGTCAACTTTAAATTCTTTACTTTCTGCTTTAACTGAAGTGTAAATCTCTACCTGATCAACACAGTACTACTCTGTGCCTCTCAAAGTACTCCTTTTCTCTATTTCAATGCTCTGAAATACACACCAGTCTTTGCAGTATTATCACTCTATAATTATCAAGTCTTAGTCAAGTTATGTTTCTGTCATGGGGTGAACTCAGAATCCAGGTGGATCTTTGTGGTGGGTACTGTTAGTTCTGGTGGCCAAGGTTTTGCAGGAGAAGTATGGGACTATAATAAGCTTTGCCGTCACCTGTCAAGTGGCCTCAAATTATATCTCTCTCCTACAGGCGGCGGCGACAATGATGATTATGATGATGGCGACGATGATGATGGCGACCGTGAAATTGTGGTTGCTGAAGTCGGAGGTGCCACCGACTTTGCTCCTCTTGGCAACCGTGGATTCCAGGTGGACTCCATGGATGTCAAGCAAAGTCCTGGCAGGTTCAATATCTCTTGCGGTGACTCTGGATTCAAAGTTACAATGCCAAATGGTCCGCGCCAAGTCAAAGTTTTGAGTGAGTACTCTTACATTTTATTCCACTTACCCTTACTTGGAATGAAGGCATTGTAGTCTGGCGTAATTGTTTGATGACAACTTACTAGGATTTCCTTTCCCTTCTACAGACTCCACGGATAGTCTGTCTGTTATGGATGTGCCAAAATCTTGTGGTTATGACATGAGCCCGTTACACAACACCTTGACTGTACCCTTCTTAGGGTGCCACGTGAAACTAAAGGTAGGTTACTGGCAAGTACTTGTCTATTCACCAAACTTGCTCATTAACTTGCATGTCTTGACAGCTGAATCTGCTCTTAATGTAGAGCAGTTCTAAACTGTATTAATCAATACACTTCCTTTCCTGGAAAGGAATCGGTGCTTCTGGCTCAAAGCACCCGCTAAAGTTATTAATGTTACAGAATGGGCGCTACACCCTGCAACTGCTGTATACCGATGCGCTTGGTGAACCAGGCATTGCTACAGAGTCCTGTGACTCAAGGCCCCAGTTGACCGTCTCCAACCGGCAACGGTCTTGCTCCGGCAGCCCGTCTGCACGATCTCATTGTTCCAAGCCAGAAGGTGAGTATGAACAGTTTCAGTAGTCAATGTACTGAATTGGATCCTGGGGAGAGGGAGAAAGGAGGAAACTTGTACAAAGAGCAGGTATAGATGACTTTACTGGTTTGAAGTTTTGAGAACACACCAGACAACCCTAAAAAAAATTTTCAACTAAATTACTGACAGTCAAGGCTGAGAAGAGCTGAGTTGGTTTAGTAAACTGAGAACTTGCCTGTCAGACTGACTAAGGGATTTTCTACCAGGATGGAGAATGACTTCTGATCCCACAGTGGATCAAAGTCGTGACACTACTTTTGACACTATTCCCTGTCAGGTTGCGTTTACCCAAAGGAGGAGCGCGTGTACTGTGGCCAAAAAGGAATATCCTCCTCAAAGTGTCGACGGATGGGTTGCTGTGTGGATTCTATGACGCATGCCTGCTACTACCCAATGGATGGTAAGGTTTCTTTCTTTTTTAATATATTGGCGTCAGGTGTTTAATCTTAAGCCAGTTTGGTATTTAATGGTCTGTTCTCTCACTTTAGCGTGCACTGCGGATAAACACTTTGTCTTTGCCATTCGCCACGACACTGCATCCTTCAAGGTGGACCCCACCAAGCTTGGTGTTCCTGGATATCCAAACTGTAAACCAGTCTTTGCTAATGGAAGATTTGCCATCTTCAAAGTGTCATTTACAGATTGTGGAGCACGGTCTTATGTAAGTAGTTCCTGAACTTGACTATAGTGCAGTCCAATATTCCTGTTCTACAGTGTGCTCACAATATTCCACTCTTAGGTAAAGTGCTTCAACTGATCTGTGACTAGCTTAAATGTTGTGAGCCAGCAGTTTGAAAAGCCATGTATGAATGCACCCTAGACTGTGCAAACGTATGATTTACTGTTGCGAGAAACCAATACCACCTTGTTGACAAGGATCTCTACTTTTTCTGACAGGAAATTGGTGGGACAAAGATCTACCTGCTCGAACTGCAAACTGGTGTTCGGGCACTCGACCTAAAGTATGGTGTCATCACCAGAGAGAATGCTTTCAGGTGAGTTCTTGATGAGCTGTACATCCCAATTCTATTGCGCACAATGGCGTGCCTCTACCTCACTGAGCTTTCCTTCTGTACTTGGACAACCGTGATAAAGAAGAACTGGGGTCTGTTCCAGGAAGCTGGTTTAGTGGCAAAAGTATTTTAACCCTGAGATGAGGGGAAACTCTTGGTTTTCTGTACCAGAAAGGGAGGTAACTCAAACTGAGTCAATTACCATGGTAACTGACTCTTAACCTAACCTGCTCACTGGCAGGTTTTCTTTAACAAACCCTGAGTTTCTCCCCATCTCCTCCCTCTGCTGAACCTGAAGCAGCTGTGTGTCTTTTCCTCAGTAACCCATTTGAAATTCAAGCTCAAGTAATTCGCATAGCCTTAGTCGGGAGGACTTTGAGACCCGATTTAGTGTTTTATGTCCCGTATGGAAGACGGGGCCCCCCTTTTTTGGGGACCCAAAACCCAAAAGTTTTTTTTTTTTTACCCAAAATTTTTTTTTCTTCTTTTGCCTGCACCTGTTTTCCGATGACATCACGCACGTGGGCCCAACGATTTTGGTCGGTGACCAACGTGTACTCTGTCATGTCTCTGGCCAAATCACGGCAGGATTTAAAACACTTAATCCCCAAATCTGACAGGACCATCGTAACAGACAAAAAATTCGTGTGTCTGTCCCGGCATCAGTCAGCCACTCGCGACCTCACCCCCATTTTCATTGAAGAGGGGGTTTTTTTTTTGTCCCCCTTGGGAAATTTTTTTTCAGTTTGGTCATCACTCTTCTTGTTTGCTGCCAATTTTCGCTGGGGTTTTTGAATGGGCACGATGGCCAATGGGATAAGATGTGTGCAAGCGTGTTATGGAGTAGTAGGAAAAAAGTAGTATCACAATAGAGACTTTTAAATATTCGGGTGCCGTTTGAAGACTACAATGTTATTTTGTAGGTGGGAAATGCCACCGAAAAAGGGTAGTAAAAGGTTTTAAGGTGAAAAAAGCCCTGACGCATTGCCGCATTTGGGGGGTTGGGTTTTTTGTAAAACCCCCCGGGGCCCCATTCAGAAGACTTTCCTAACTGTTTGTCCTTCTTAAAACTTAAGTTTCAAAAAGATATGAAAATCCTATTTTCCTATTACCAGAAAAAATTTTTAAAAAAAACCTTGGCTGCCCTATTCCCTATTAGAAATCTTATTTTTAAAAAATCCAATGGAATTAAAAAACCTTTCTTGAATTAGGGGGGCTAAAATTTTCTGGCCGGATTAAAAAAAACCCCAACTGTTTTTGCGCCCCGGGGCCAGGTTTGTGTAGCAAATTTTCCGTTTTTCAACCCCAAACTAACCCAAATTTAAATTATTAAACCCCCACATCCTTTTTTTGGAGAAGTTTAAACAGTTTTTTTAAAGTTTTTACTTTATTTTTGTTAAATCTGGAAAAAAGGTTTAAAGGTGAAATGAACAAAAAAAAAGTATAACATTGTGAGTGAAAAAGGCTTTTAAAATAGTCTGTTTCTTTAAAAATATAGGCATTAGTAGTAGACATGGATGTAGTTTCTTTAAATGTATGCAGTAAGTCTTTGCCCACTTTTTGAGTTTGTCTTTTTTTGCGGGTCAAGGAAGGGTTGGGCTGATTGACGGAATATTTTAAAATGTTTGTTATTATTGCAACTGAAATTTAACATTAAAAATAACCAGTATGGTCTGTAAAATTTTGTTACAGGGCCCTGTTAGGATTAAAGGGGGAAAATGAATCAATGGGAGGTGACCTACCACCTTGTGAAGGTAAATATGAAAATTTTATTATTAAGAGGGGAAGGGAAAGATTTAAAAAGTGGAATTTTATTACCTTTTTTTGGTTAGAAACAAAATGATAAATGTCATAAAAAAAAAAAAAAACAAAACACAAAAAAAACCAAAAATAAAAGGAACGTTAGTGTTTCATTTGTGCCAAATTATGTCTAATTGTTCAACATCTATGTGCCATGAGACTCCTATTAGGTTGTAGTTATTGGTGGACATTTTCCATATTTTTTAGAGTCGTGCCAAAAAATGGGGGGGGTGGGGGGGAAAAAAAGGGGTTTTAAAAAAGGAAAAAAAACCTCCCTCTCTTATGGGGAAATACAAAAGGGGGTTTTATCATGTTTAATTTCGCTTTGGACTTCAGCTGGAAAAACTGGGGGGAAAATCCATTAAAGGTGTTTAAGGTATGAATGGTTACGCGAAAAGGGCCAGTGTGGTGAGTTATGATGGGTTTGGGTTTTGGTGGTTTTATTTTTCATCGCAAGGAAACCCCGTTTTTTTAAATGGTTTTAAAAAAACTTATAGTGCTTTCATGAGTTTCCCAAATATGTACTACCAGCAGTGGGGGTTTTGTGCACGTGGATTTTTCACCGGCAAAATGAAATTAGCAGGTCCCAAAAAAACTGACAAAATTAAAAAAATCTGCACATTTAAGCGAGGGAACCGGCTTACACAACAAAAAAAAAAGAAAATAAAACCTGGGGGAAAAAGGAGCGGCTGCTAGTCAGCCTCTGGGGATGCGCTGCTGTGCTTTCAGTTCGGGGATGGGAGCGATTTTCCCCCAAAAAAGGGGTGAGAGCGAGTTGCCTGAGTAAAAGACAACCCAGTTTTCCGTTTTAAACCAGGTGCGAAGTGGGGTGAGTTGAGCGCATTTTTTAAAAAAATAAATGTTTTTAAAAAATATTTGGGAATACTATATGTACATTAAAAAAGCGTTTAGCTTGGCTTAAGGGGGGTAAAATAAAAAAGGGTAAACTAATTCGGGTGCCTTATCCTCATTTAAATCTGGAAAATGAGCTTTCATCCCACAGGTTATAAACCCTGTTTTAAAATAGCAAGGAAAACTGCTTCAGCTAATATTACTAGGCAAAAACTGACTTTCCAGTATTTGTTTGAAAAAAGCCATACAACAGGGTTTACTGTTTTCAGCTGGGCCCAAATTTTGATTCTTTAGGTCCAGATTGCTTTGAAGGACTGATGCGTGTCTACTTTCCCCTTGGTTTAGTCGACTGAAAAAATCTATTCACTTTTTATTTTAATGAGACAAAAAAATTGTCCTGCACAACTCTATTTTTAAAGGCCGGGGGAAATGATGAAAGTCAACTTTAAATTCTTTACTTTCTGCTTTAACTGAAGTGTAAATTTACTGATCAACCGTACTACTCTGTGCCTCTCAAGTACCCTTTTTCTTTTCAATGCTCTGAAATACAACCAGTCTTTGCAGTATTATCACTCTATAATTTTCAAGTCTTAGTAAAGTTATGTTTTGCATGGGGTAAATCAGATCCAGGTGGTTTTTGTGGTGGGTCTGTTTAGTTCGGGGGCCCAAGGTTTTGCAGGAGAATATGGGACTATAAAAAGGCTTTCCCGCCACTGTCAAGTGGCCTCAAATTATATCTCTCCCCTACAGGCGGCGGCGACAATGATGATTTGATGATGGCGACGATGTTTTGGGTGGGTGAAATTGTGGTTGCTAAGTCGGAGGTGCCCCCCGACTTTGCCCCCTTGGAAACCGTGGATTCCAGGGGACTCCATGGATGTAAAAGCAAAGCCCTGGCAGGTTTTCAATATCCTTGGGGTGACTCGGATTCAAAGTTACAATCCCAAAATGGTCCGCGCCAAGTCAAAGTTTTGGTGAGTACTCTTACATTTTATTCCACTTACCCTTACTTGGAATGAAGGATTGTGTTGGCGTAATTGTTTGATGACAATTCTAGGTTTTCCCTTTTCCCTTTACAGACTCCACGGATGTCTGTCTGTTTGGATGTCCCAAAATTTTGGGGTTTTATGCATGACCCCGTTACACAAAACCTTGACTGCCCCTTTTAGGGTGCCACGTAAAACTAAAGGTAGGTTAGGAAATTTCTTGTTTTCCCCAAAACTTGCTCATTAATTTGCTGTTTGACGTGAATCTGCTCTTTATGTAGGCGTTCTTAAATGTATTAATCAATACTTCCTTTTCCCCTGGAAAGGAATCGGGCTTCGGGTTTTAAAGCACCGCTAAAGTTATTAATTTACAGAGGGGCGTACACCCTGCAACTGCGGTATCCGATGCGCTTGGTGAACCAGGCATTGTACAGAATCTGTGATAAAGGGCCCCCCGTTGACCGTCTCCACCCCCGGTCTTGCTCCGGCAGCCGTCTGCCCGATCTCATTGTTCCAAGCCAGAAGGTGAGTAAATGAACAAGTTTCAGGTCATGTACTGAATTGGGGACCCTGGGGAGAGGGGAAAGGAGGAAATTGTACAAAGAGAGGATAGTGACTTTACTGGTTTGAAGTTTGGAACACCCCAGACAACCCAAAAAAAAAAATTTAATAAAATTAGCCCCGTAAAGGCTGAAAAGAGCTAAAGTTGGTTTAGAAAACTGAGAATTGCCTGTCAGACTGACAAAAGGGATTTTTACCAGGTGGGAGAATGACTTCTGACCCCCAAGTGGATCAAAGTCGTGACACTTTTTTGACATATTCCCTGTCAGGTTGCGTTTCCCCCAAAGGAGGAGCGCGTTTTATGTGGCCAAAAAAAAATTTCCCCCTAAAAGTGTGACGGAGGGGTTTTGTGTGTGATTTTGACGTCCCTGCTACTCCCCAAATGGATGGAAGGGTTTTCTTTCTTTTTTAATAATTTTGGGGTGGTGTTTTAATCTTAAGCGTTTGGTATTTAAGGTCTTTTCTCCCCTTTAGCGTGCACTGCGGAAAAACTTTGTCTTTGCCATTGCCACGAATGCATCCTTAAGGTGGACCCCCCCAAGCTTGGTTTTCCCTGGATATCCAAAAACTGTAAACCAGTCTTTGTAATGGAAGATTTGCCTCTTCAAAGTGTATTTAAAAGATTTGGGGAGGGTTTTATGTAAGTAGTTCCTAAAATTGACTATGTGCAGTCCATATTCGTTCTACAGTGTGCTAAAAATTTCCATTTGGGTAAGTGCTTAAAAAATGTCTGTGACTAGCTTAAATGTTGTGAGCCCGCATTTGAAAAGCCATGTATGAATGCCCCCTAGATGGCAAAGTATGATTTTACTGTTGCGAGAAACCAATCCATGTTGACAAGGTTTTTTTTCTGACAGGAAAATTGGGGGCAAAGATCTACCTGCTCAAAACTGAAAATGGTGTTCGGGACTGACTAAAGTATGGTGTCAATCCCCAGAAGGAATGCTTTCAGGTGGTTTGATGAGTGTACATCCCAAATTCTATTGCGCCAAGGGCGTCCCTTCCTCACTGAGCTTTCCTTCTGTACTTGGAAAACCCGTGAAAAAGGGAAGAACGGGGGTTTTTCCCAGGAAGCTGGTTTGTGGAAAAAAGTTTTTTAAACCCCTGAGTGAGGGGAAACCTTTTGGGTTTTCTTTTCCAAAAAAGGGAGGTAATTTCAAACTGAGTCTTACCATGGTAACTGATTTTAAACCTAACCTGCTCACGGGAGGTTTTCTTTAACAAACCCTGGTTTTCCCCTTCCTCCCTCTGTGAACCTGAAGCAGCTGTTTTCTTTTCCTCAGTCCCCCATTTGAAATTCAAGCTCAAGTAATTCGCTACCCTTAAGTGGGAGAGGACTTTGAGCCCCCGATTTAGTGTTTTATGTCAGTTGGGAAGAGCTGTTGAGATATCCCAATTCTTTTCACAGATTAAGCCGCCGGATTAGCCCACCCTTTTAAAAAATATATGTGGTTTTGCCCCGTCCAGTAATGCGTGTTCTAAAGGGTTTTGGGAAACCGTTTGTTTTTGGAAGCCTGAGCTATGTGTCAAGCCGGGGCAGGAAGTCAGAAGGGGAATGGAATAGAGCACCAATCAATTTCAAATAAAAAAATTTTCCAAAAATAAAATCTTTATTAACATAAATAAAGGTTAAATTGAAAATTTCACAATTTTGTTTTTAGTCATATCGCCCCCCTACCCAGGTCATTTGTTGTTGTTATTTGGTCTTGACCAGACTGACTTGAGTTTGTTTTGTTAATTGTTTGTCATCTTAACTCCCCCAGGTTTTTGGGTTTTATGGCCAACTCAAAAAGGTTGTATGCCCAAAAATTTGGACTGCCCAAGTCTTCCGATTCATGATTGAGTGTCGCTTACCAAAATGGGCTCTGGTAGCCAGTTTGCCAGACTGGTAATGGTCAAGAACCCCGTTACGTTTCCCCTTCCCAAAAAGGTCCCCTAAATGGGTTGTTTCCCCGCGATTAAGACTTGTAAAGGTTGGCCCCTGTTTCTTAATGTCCCAAAAAAAATGCAATTTTGAGAGTGGTCGTTTAAAAACATGCCTATCTAACCGGCCAGTACTGCGCCAAAGGGTTTGGGGTTTGATTTTTTTTTTCCCTAATTTGGGGTTTTGTTCCCTTTTCCTTTTTACTAACAGACCCCAGCCCCTGCCAGGTACTTTCCAGAAACCACATCCCCTTGTTACCCTTTGGCAAACCAGTGTATCTTGAATTTACTTTGTGACTGCAAATACCGTGCAGAGTTTTGTAAAAATATGTTAGCTTTCCTCTTTGGGGTAAAAGGGCCCCCTTTGTGCTGTTTTTAAAGGGAAAGGATGCCCCTTTCCCCAAATTTTAACCGTGCATGTGTAACAAAATTTTTTTTTTTAAAGGGAGAAAATGAGGGCTTTTTTTTAAAGGAAAATATTTTTTTTTCTACAGGTGTGCCAACCCCCCAATGACCCGGGTGTAATCCTTACATCAGCAGCTGCCAAAAAAATCGCCATCAGAGGCGTTTTGGGTCCTAGCCTTCCAGTTTAGGGATCAGCGGAAAAAATAAGTACTTGGATAAAGAGGTGAGTCAAACAAATTTATGGTCAAAAAACTCAATAATATGGATTCTTGGTTTTCGGGTAAAATAATGGTGCCAAAATGAACTCCCAAAGTAATTGATGTGCTACATGAGAGGGGTTCTTAGTCCTGGGAAAAATTGATTGTTGTGTGAACTCAAATTTACTATTCCAATGACTGCATAAAGTGAGCCTGCAATAATCTTGCAGCATAATTCATGGCCTCAGCCTTTTTTTGGGGGGGCAGGGGTGGGTTAAAAATCCGGTTTTGTGTTTCAGCTAGGGGCATTTGGGGCCATAAAAGGACTTTACTTGGTGTAAATTCCCCAAAACAGCAAATTTTTGCTTAAGCTTTTCTCAAACCCCCACAGATTACTTCATGTGCTCCACAGAGGTGTGTCACCCCAAAAAAAAAGAATGCAGAAACGTTGTTTTTGACGGAAAAGGTGACTGCTGGTTGACTTGCAAATTTTTGTTGGACTTGTAAAATGTCTAACCCGTTTCCTTTTTTTGAGGGCGATAAGAGTTTGTGGCTTAGACCTGTTTCAAAAAGTTTTTTGCATGTAAGAAATAAATTTTTATTCTAGAAATGTTTGGGTTTTTTAAGATGCCGATTGCATTAGCGTTTGACCCTTTTTGGGGCTGATTCGGGGATATGAACAGTTTCACCTGTAGTAAAGGAAAAGGGGTTAGGGAGGGATTTGGGGCAGTTGCAACTTCCTGTGTCCCAAAGGGGCAATAAGAGGCAAGATCTAAAAATTATGTACTTTTGGTAAACTTCACACTGGTTTGGGTAAAATGTTATTAATCTTTTAGTTTAGGAAAAAAGTAAAATAAATTACAATGGAAGCAAATTTTTATCTCTGCAGCATACTGTGATCTGAAAAAGCATCGCTCTTTGGCCAGGGAAAGTTTGGAAGGGGAAAAAATTGACGTTATTTTGGAAAAGATACAGTTTGTAGAACTCACTCGACCCATGAGGCAAGACTGTTGCAAAAGTAAATTTGTGGGAAAATCGAGGGGGTACCGCAATAGAACAAAGTTTTATGTAGTAAAGGGGACGGTTTGTGCGCATCAATTTGGGCCTAGAGGCCCCACCCCGGCAAAAATTTAGGTGTGGGGAAAAATCTGCTAACATGTGGGTTTTCGTGGAAAAACGAAAGGGTGTGGGGGGATTTTTCTTGTGTTTCCGCTTGTTATGCAATTGCTGGACAGATTTTTATCAGAGGGTATAATTGGGATCAGACTACATGATATCAGGCCGATTTTAGCCCCGATTTGCAGACATAGGGCATCGGTCGGGAAAAGACAGGGTCGACATCTTTGTTTTATTTTATGGTGGACAACGACGAGTCCCCCACAAGACTAGCTGTTGGGGGGGGGGGGGGTTTTTTTTGGTGGTTTTTTTTTTCCGTCCCCCGACATGTTCCCCTCTTGTCCCTGCTTTTGGGCCCTAGGAGCACGAGCGTATTTAAAAAAAATGGCGAGCAAAGGGAAAAAGTTGTTGGGGCCGTAGTGGAACTATGAAAAAAGAGGAAAGGGGTTTTCGAGCTCTAAAAAACCACCCCGTGGAGGCTAGCCAGCTAGCTACATTTGGTTTACTACAGGCAAAAAAATTAAAGTGTTTTTTTTTTTCACCTGAAGTTCTCTTTGAAGGATTGGCAACCCCTACTGTTCTCTTCTGGGACCAGAACGGGTCCAGTCGTTTTTTAGGTTTTCGGACCCCAAAAAAAGCCAGTATCTACATACAGTTCGGAAACCCTTTTTTGTTTCTTTTGTTGCCTAGCACCTGCTTCGAAAAGAATAGCACGTGGAGGGGATTTTGGCAGTGGCCAACGTGTACCCCGTCATGTCTCTCGGCCCAATCATGGACGAATTTTCACACTAAATCTCCTAATCTGACATGAATCGTAAACGACAAAAAATATTGATTGATCCCGGATCAGTCAGCCACTGGACCTCACCTCCACTTTTCATTGAAGAGGCGGGGGCTTTTTTTTTGTCTCCCCTTGGCAATTTTCTTTTTCAGTTTGAAACAACTCCTTGTTTGTGCACAATTGTCGCTGGGGTTTTGACCCCCCGCAATGTGTCGCCACATTGTGCTGCCCCAAGTTTGGGAATGAAGAAGCCCGCAAGTTTCTTGTCGGTTACCCTCAGTCGTGGCTGTCACTGGTAGGGACACCAAAGGATGAGAATGGAAACACGATGGCCAATGGGATGAGATAGTGTGCAAGCAGTGCTTATGGGGTTTTTTTGGATCGAGTAGTTCACAATAGAATGACTATTATACTTCAGGTGCTTTTGAGCTACAAGATTTTTTAGTAGGCGGGAAATCCACCCCCAAAATGGCTGTAAAAAAATAGTAAGGTGTTAACCGCCCCCTGACGATTGCCTGCATTTGTTGGGTGTTAATGTCAAGCCCAGGGGCCTCATTACAGGAGACTTTCCTAATGTTGTCCTATCTTAACTTAAGTTTAAAGAGGGAAAAAATCCTATTTCCTATTACAGAAAGAATTCCTAAAATCTGGCTGTATCCCGTCCTATCGCAGACCCCTTTTCTTTCAAAATTAAGAAAACCCCAACTGAATGTAAAATCCTACATCCCATTTCATAATTGGAGAAACCCTTTGATCCATCCTTTTTGGGTGGAGTGATGTTTTTCAGTGACCGTAAAACTAAAACCCGTTTTTTTTTATTATTGTTGAAACTGGAGAAAAAGGTTTTTAAGGGAATGAACAAACAAAACGTATAAATTGGAGTGATAAAGGCTGTTATCTAGTCTGCTTGAACTATAGTGATTGTAGTAGAATGATGTATACTTTAAAAGTATGCAGTAAAGTCTTTTGCACATTTTTAGTCTTGTCTTTTTTTCTCTGGTCAAAGAAGGGGGTTTGGCTGCTTGGACGTAATTATTTTTAACGATTTATTTTATTGCAACTGTAATTAAATTGAAAAAAAACTTTTTGAAAAGATACAGGGTTTAGGGTTTAAAAAATTTAAAAAAATTTAAAAATTTAAATAAAAACCAAAAAAACTAAAAATCACCGGGGTTATAGATAAAAAAAATAATTATTTCCTTGTTTTTGTTTTTTTTAACCCAGGAACTCAAAAAAAGGATCAGGGTTTTTGGTGCCCAAAAAATGGACTTTTCAAACCATTCCAACTTTTAATTTTGGTTGGGTTTTAAAAGTTTTAAAATGGCCCCCCGCGTCCAAACATCAAAGGGGAAAAAAATCCCCCTTAGGGTACAAGAGGGTTTTTCATGCTTTTTCATTTAAATCAGTAAATTGCGGAAAATCCTAAGGTGTTTTTGGATAAAGGTTACAGGGAAATGACCATTGGAGTTATGATTTTGGTTTTTGGATTTTTTTAAGGGAAACCTTTGTGGAAAACATTGGAGGTTGGTCCTGTTTGTTGTTTTCATTTTATAAATGGATATTCTTGTTTTGTTTTTTTTAAAATAAAAGAAAAATAGAAGGGAACGTTTTTTGGGTTTTTTTTCATATTTCCAAAATGTCTAAGCAAAAATTACGTTCCATGAAAAAAAACTTTTCCAATTAAAAAAATTTTATGTGGAAAACCAAAAAAAAAAAAATGTTCAAAAAAACTGGGGTGGGTGCATTTTTTCTTTTGGTTCATCAAAAAAAACCCCAAAAAGGGGAAAACCCCAAGTAAGTTATTCCCTTTTAGTAGCTGAAAACAAAAACCGTGATGAAAAAATTTACATGGAAAAAAGACAAGGTGGGTTTATTGTTTTTTTGGAAATTTTTCACCAAAAATTTAATTTTTGAAATTTTATATTTGAATTGTCGGTTATGGCACTTTTTAAAATGTTAGAAATGGGGCCCGCCGCTCGGAGGATTTAATTTTTTAAAAAAAGAAAAAAAAAAAAACATCTTTTTTTTAAAAAAAAAACCCCAAAAAATTTCCCCAAAAATTATTGAAAAAACAAAAGTTTAAAAAACTTAAAAAACAACAAACCTAAAAAGGGAGAAGGGAAATAAAACAATATTTAAACATATGAAATAAGGAAATTTTGAGACGATTTGTATTCCCGGCTGGTTTTTTCAATAACCCCAAAGCCCAAACTGGTCCAGCTAACCCTTATTCCAAAACTGCTATTAAAACAAAAAGCCCCCCGCTTCAAAAAACCCCAAAATACATGGGGGAAAAAATTGACAAGGGCACTTGGGCTCATTACGTCTTTATTTGGGAAAAACAGATTTTCCCAAACCCAATTCCTTTTAAAGAAATTTTTTTTTTCCCGAAATGGGGGGGAGTTACGCATTTTTAAAAAAATGTTTTTGCAAATTTGGGGGGTGCACAAATTCATTAAAAAAAGGCAAAAAAAAAATAAAACAAATTTCATCCCATCCCCACCAATTGAAAAAACTTAAAGGGGTTTGAACCCTTTAAACCCCAAACCTAAATAACAGGAAAAAAATTTCTGGTTTTAAAACATAAAAATTTTTTTTTTGTACCAATTTACTTTGGTTCCAGAGTTTTTAAAAGTGTTGTCTACCTTTTGAGTCGGGTGTTTTATTCAAAATTTTTTTTAGACTTTCCCGCATAAAACCAAAATTAAAAGGGGGCCAGGAAAAAACAAAAACAAACTTAATTTTTTAACGAAAAGGAAATTTTCCCGTCAAAAAAGTTTCGGCTTAAAAGTACCCCCTTTTTAAACCTGTACAAGGAGAAACCCCTTTAAATTTTAAGCTTAGTAAGTTTTTTTTCTGGGGTGCTTTCGGGGTTTTTTTTTGGTGGGCGGGGTTTTCCCCCAAAGGGGGAGCAGGGCAAAAAATTTGCCCCCAGTAATGGCCCAAATTTTTTTTTTACAAGGCGGGGGGTGGGTTTTTTGGGAGAAAAAAACTTTTCTAAAAATAAAGTTTGCTTTTGGAATGGATTCCGGGTCCCTTGAAAAAGCCGGATTTTTTTAAAAAAACCCTTCGGTGGGTTAAAATTTCAAAAGGTAAATTAATCAAAGTTATTATACACAAATTTTTTCCCCTCCCACTTTGGAAAGAACTGTGCTTAATTTTTTGGAGCAACTTACTAATTTCTTCCCTTTACGACCCAGGTATTTTTGTTTGATTGGGCCAAAACGGGTTTAATGGGTTTTTACCAAATTGATTCCCCTTTTGGGTTTCCCGTGAATTAAAAGGTTCCCAAGTCTTGTTTATTCCCCAAATTGTTTTTAATTCTTTCCTTTTTTAATGAGACAAAAAATGTATTTAAAAAATAACTTTTTTTAAAAAGGTCCGGAAAAAGCACCCCTTTAAATTTTTAATTTCTGGGGGTTTTAACCCCGAAGGTTTATCCTCCTTTTAACATGCTACTCTGTGCCAAAACCCCTTCCTCTAAAAACCCCTTTGCTCGGGCACCCGTCTTTTGCGTTATTTTTCAACCGAATGGTATCAGTTTTTAGTCATATGTTGTCTGGGGGAAAAAGAAAGGGGAAAAATTGTGGGGGTATGTATTTTGGTTTTTAAGTTTGAGAAAAAAGGGCAATAAAAATTTTTTTTTAATAAACTGCATGGGCTAAAAATATTTTTGTTAAAGGGGCGGGACAAGGGAAATTTTTCCGGTGGAGAATGGGGCCTGAACGTGGGCTAAGTAGTGCCCCACTTTTTCCTTTCCCTGTCAGGTTCGTTTACCAAAAGGGAGGAGCCCTTTTGTACTTGGCCCAAAAAATAATTTTCCTCAAAGTGGAGGTTGGGTTGCTGTGTGGATTCTTAACCATGCTTTGCTACTACCAAAAAGGTGGTAAAAGGGTTTCTTTTCTTTTTTAATTTTGGATCAGGTTTTTTAAATTTAAAAAAACTAAAAACATTATTAACTTTTTGAAATTTTATATTTAAAAATTTGATACGAGCTTATGGAACACTTACCTCTCCCAAAATGTTCAGCAATGGGCGAAGCCCGTCGCGACGTGATGAATCATCAAAAAGAGAAAAAACAAAACATCCTCAAAAAAAAATAAACAAAACTCCCAAAAGACCCAACCTCACTCCCCCTTAGAAATAACTTAAATGTTAGAAAACACTTAGAAAAACAACAAACCTAAAATAAGCAGGAATTTCTGGTGAAATACATCACATATTTTATACATATGCTACATATACTAGTGCATTCATGAGTTTACGTGATATGTACCTACTACAGCAGTCGGGTGGTTTTCGTGCACGTGAGACTTTCACCGGCAAATGCCAATTAGCAGGTACCAGCTGACACCAATTAAACCAAAACCACTGCACATATTAAGCGAGGAAGCCGTGCTGTCACACAGTCTTCAGCTGGTGGAGGAGTAGCACTGGGAACCATGGGTGAGCAAAGGAGCGAGCTGCTAGTCAGCCTCATGTGGATGCTGCTGCTGCTTTCAGTTCGGGGATGGGAGCAGAGTTCTCCCTCCCAAGGGGTGAGCAGCGAGTTGCCTGATGTGAAAGACACCCAGTTTTCTAGTTTTTACCAGAGTGCGAAGTGGGGTGAGTTGAGCAGCATTTCTTAAAAATAAACGTTTTTAGCAATGTTTGAGGAATGCTATACTGTACATTGAAAAGCGTTTAGCTCTGGCTTAACGGTGGGTAAAATACAAAAGGGTAAACTTAATTCAGGTGCGTTCATCCTCACTACATCCTGGAAATGAGATTTCATCCCACATGGTTATGAACCTGTGCTAAATTGGCAAGGCAACTGCTTCAGCTAATACTTCCTAGGCATAACTGACTTTCCAGTATTTGTTTGAAAAAGCCATACAACAGGGTCTTACTGTTTTCAGCTAGGCCAAGTTGTATTCTTTAGGTCCAGATTGCTTTGAATGACATGACTGCTGTGTCTACATGTCCTTGGTTTAGTCAGACTGTAAATTCTATTCACTTTTTATTTTAATGAGACAAAAAATTGTCCCTGCACTAACTCTAGTTAAAGGTCCAGGAAATGATGCAAGTCAACTTTAAATTCTTTACTTTCTGCTTTAACTGAAGTGTAAATTTCTACCTGATCAACACAGTACTACTCTGTGCCTCTCAAAGTACTCCTTTTCTCTATTTCAATGCTCTGAAATACACACCAGTCTTTGCAGTATTATCACTCTATAATTATCAAGTCTTAGTCAAGTTATGTTTCTGTCATGGGGTGAACTCAGAATCCAGGTGGATCTTTGTGGTGGGTACTGTTAGTTCTGGTGGCCAAGGTTTTGCAGGAGAAATATGAGACTATAATAAGCTTTGCCGTCACCTGTCAAGTGGCCTCAAATTATATCTCTGTCCTACAGACGGCGGCGACAATGATTATGATGATGGCGGCGACGATGATGATGGCGACCGTGAAACTGTGGTTGCTGAAGTCGGAGGTGCCACCGACTTTGCTCCTCTTGGCAACCGTGGAGTCCAGGTGGACTCCATGGATGTCAAGCAAAGTCCTGGCAGGTTCAATATCACTTGCGGTGACTCTGGATTCAAAGTTACAATGCCAAATGGTCCGCATCAAGTCAAAGTTATGAGTGAGTACACAAATTTTATTCCACTTACCCTTACTTGGAAAGAAGGCATTGTAGTCTGGCATAATTGTTTGATGACAACTTAATAGGATTTCCTTTCCCTTCTACAGACTCCACGGATAGTCTGTCTGTTATGGATGTGCCAAAATCTTGTGGTTATGACATGAGCCCGTTACACAACACCTTGACTGTACCCTTCTTAGGGTGCCACGTGAAACTAAAGGTAGGTTACCGGCAAGTACTTGTCTATTCACCAAACTTGCTCATTAACTTGCATGTCTTGACAGCTGAATCTGCTCTTAATGTAGAGCAGTTCTAAACTGTATTAATCAATACACTTCCTTTCCTGGAAAGGAATCTGTGCTTCTGGCTCAAAGCACCCGCTAAAGTTATTAATGTTACAGAATGGACGCTACACCCTGCAACTGCTGTATACCGATGCGCTTGGTGAGCCAGGCATTGCTACAGAGTCCTGTGACTCAAGGCCCCAGTTGACCGTCTCCAACCGGCAACGGTCTTGCTCCGGCAGCCCGTCTGCGCGATCTCATTGTTCCAAGCCAGAAGGTGAGTATGAACAGTTTCAGTAGTCAATGCAGTGAATTGGATCCTGGGGGAGGAAGAGAAAGGAGGAAACTTGTACAAAGAGCAGGTATAGATGACTTTACTGGTTTGAAGCTTTGAGAACACACCAGACAACCCTAAAATTATTTTTCAACTAAATTACTGACAGTCAAGGCTGAGAAGAGCTGAGTTGGTTTAGTAAACTGAGAACTTGTCTGTCAGACTGACTAAGGGATTTTATACCAGGATGGAGAATGACTTCTGATCCCACAGTGGATCAAAGTCGTGACACTACTTTTGACACTATTCCCTGTCAGGTTGCGTTTACCCAAAGGAGGAGCGGGTGTACTGTGGCCAAAAAGGAATATCCTCCTCAAAGTGTCGACGGATGGGTTGCTGTGTGGATTCTATGACGCATGCCTGCTACTACCCAATGGATGGTAAGGTTTCTTTCTTTTTTAATATATTGGCATCAGTGTTTAATCTTAAGCCAGTTTGGTATTTAATGGTCTGTGTTCTCTCACCTTAGCGTGCACTGCGGATAAACACTTTGTCTTTGCCATTCGCCACGACACTGCATCCTTCAAGGTGGACCCCACCAAGCTTGGTGTTTCTGGATATCCAAACTGTAAACCAGTCTTTGCTAATGAAAGATTTGCCATCTTCAAAGTGTCATTTACAGATTGTGGCGCACGGTCTTATGTAAGTTGTTCCTAAACTTGACTATAGTGCAGTCCAATATTCCTGTTCTACAGTGTGCTCACAATATTCCACTCTTAGGTAAAGTGCTTCAACTGATCTGTGACTAGCTTAAATGTTGTGAGCCAGCAGTTTGAAAAGCCATGTATGAATGCACCCTAGACTGTGCAAACGTCTGATTTACTGTTGCGAGAAACCAATGCCACCTGTTGACAAGGATCTCACTTTTTCTGACAGGAAATTGGTGGGACAAAGATCTACCTGCTCGAACTGCAAACTGGTGTTCGGGCACTCGACCTAAAGTATGGTGTCATCACCAGAGAGAATGCTTTCAGGTGAGTTGCCCTTGATGAGCTGTACATCCCAATTCTACGGCGCACAATGGCGTGCCTCTACCTCACTGAGCTTTCCTTCTGTACTTGGACAACCGTGATAAAGAAGAACTGGGGTCTGTTCCAGGAAGCTGGTTTAGTGGCAAAAGTATTTTAACCCTGAGATGAGGGGGAAACTCTTGGTTTTCTGTACCCGAAAGGGAGGTAACTCAAACTGAGTCAATTACCATGGTAACTGACTCTGAACCTAACCTGCTCGCTGGCCCTCCCTCTGCTGAACCTGAAGCAGCTGTCGGACATGGTGTCTTTTCCACGGTAACCCATTCGAAATTCAAGCTCAAGTAATTCGCATAGCCTTATGTCGGGAGAGGACTTTGAGACCCCGATTAGATGTTTTATGTCCAGTATGGAAGAGCTGTCCGAGATATGATATGCCCTTTACTCACGGATTAAGCTACCACCACCCCGAGGCGTCAAAGACATCATTCACATTTCATTTGGTCTTTATTTCCTACAAAAGCTACAGTTGGTATTTGTGTATTCCGACAATGCATTTCACCTGTGACTATGCACCCACCTAATTTATGTTCATACAGTAATTACATTTCTAGCTCCGCCTTTCTAATTTGCTGCCCCAAGTACACAATTTGAAGTATGTTATATTTTTATTTTCAGCTGCTGCCAAATGCACTTTGCAATCACAATCTGTGGGATTGCATTCCCAACCCCCCCCCCCCCCCCCCCCATACCATTCCACCACTTTCTCACATGTAGGTAATATAAGAAAGTGGTTGCATGACTGCACTACTGCATTCAAACGTACGCATTGTCTCAGGCAGCAATTCTCACGTAGCACTTCCAACTCCAGTGGGGTGACATACGACTACCTTTTCTGATTGCCAGTTGCTATGGTGAATTGTAGTTGCGGACCTCCAGTGACAGCTTTTTGTTGTCACGCACCCACTTAACTCAGGGTTAACGTACCGAGAGTTGATTGAACTAATTCAGATCAGCCGTTCTGGAACTGAAAACTCAGTTAATCAACTCTGAGTTCAGGGTTAGACTCAGAGTTTGTTGAACCTGCTTCCTGGAACGGACCCCAGGTCATTCGATTGCTTGTATTTGGTCTTGCACCAGACTGACTTGATCTTGTTTTGCTTACTTAGTTTAGTCATCTTAACTGCCCAGGTGTTTGGTATGGCCAACATCAACAAGGTTGTCACTGTCAAACTGTACCTGTCCAATGTCTTCCAGATTCATGATTGAGTGTCGCTATACCAAAATGGGCTCTGGTAGCCAGTTTGCCAGCACTGGCTACATGGTCAAGAACCCCAGTTACAACTTCCCTTCCAAGGTCACCTACAATGGGTTGTTTGCCGTCGCATTAAGACTTGCTCAAGGTTGGCTCCTGTCTTCATTAATGTACCAAACAAATGCAATTTTGAGAAGTGGTCGTCTTAAACACATGCCCCTATCTAACGGCCAGTACTGCAGCCAAACGGGTTTGAGTTGTGCTCATGTACAGACTGGCCAGTTGATGGCTTTTTTTCCTAATAATTGTGGCTTTGCTTCCTTTCCTTGTTTATACTCAACAGATCAGACCTACACCAAGTACTTTCACAGAAACCACATGCCCTTGCATCTACTCCTTGGCAAACCAGTGTATCTTGAAATTACTTTGCTGACTGCAATACCAGATGCAGTAGTTCTTGTAAACTACTGTCTAGCTTATCCTCGTTGGGCTACGAAGGCCCTTGTGCTCGTTTATGAAGGGTAAGGATGACTCCTTTCCAAATTTTAACCCAGTGCATGTGTAACATTGTGTTTTTAAAGGGCAGACAATGATGGCTCTATTTTTAAGGCAATAGTTTGTATCGCTACAGGTGTGCCAACCCCAATGACCCCGGCGTGTCAATCCTTCACATCAGCAGCATGCCAACAAATCGCCATCAGAGGCGTTTTGTGGTCCTAGCCTTCCAGTTTATGGATCAGCGGACAAATAAGTACTTGGATGAAGAGGTGAGTCAAACGGATTATGGATCAGTAGCTCAAAGTAATACTGGATGCTATAGGTTTTCTGGGTAAAATGCATGCCAAAATGAACTACCACAGTAACCTTGATGTGCTACATGCAGAGGGGTCTTCTAGCTCACTGGAGAAATTGAATGTTGTGCCGAACTCAAATTTCACTATTCCAATGACTGCATAATGCAAGCCTGCAATCTTCTTGCAGCAATACATTCATAGGACTCAGCCTTTTTTGGGGGGCAGGGGTGGGTTCAAATCACTGATTTTGTGTTTGCGCTAGCTTTCACCCAGGAATACGTGGCAGAGCGAGGCATTTGGGCATAAACAGGACTTTACTTGGTGATAAATTGCCCAACAGCAAATCTTTCTGCTTAAGCTTTTCTCAAATCCCCACAGATCTACTTCATGTGCTCCACAGAGGTGTGTTTTCCAAAAGAAAAGACATGCAGACAGCGTTGCTTCGACGGAAAGGTGACTAGACTGGCTTGACCTTGTAAATATTTGTCTGGCACTTGTCAAAATGTCTAACCCAGTTTCCTTTCTTTGTAGGTGCGATAAGAGTTTGTGGCTTCAGACCTGTTACAAAATGTTTCTGCAAGTTTGCATGTGGAGAAATAAATTTTATTCCAGAACATCTGTCTTGGTGGGTGTGTGTAGTTTCTTTTTTTTCCCCCTCCCAGATATGCATTAGTTTTGATCCCTCGGGTTGAAATGGGGCTGCATTCAGGGATATGAACTTCACTAAATAGTCTTGGGCATTTGATGTGGAACCATTGGCTGAATTTCCATTGCATGTTAACATGCTCTCTGGACTCATTAAGTGCTGTTCCATTACTCAATTCAATTAAACTTTCTGAGAAACACTTTGTGGACTGGGGGATATTTAGCATTTGGGAGCATCTTGCCCAGAATGAATTGTACTTTAAGACCCCGGCCCCCTGGTTTGCAGGTGACTGTGTGGGTGACTTGGTGCTATATAGTACCAAGGTGAAGTTGACAAACAGGGCTATGGTTGCAGTTTTGAAGTTTAAGACTAGCTCAGAGCAGCTAATCCCAGAGTAGGTGAGTGGGACAGGTAGTAAGCTTGAGAAATGTACACAATAGCCTTGTAATAGACATTAAAAGGCATATCTCCACTGTTATAGCTAGCTACAGCACACTAGCTTTGTAACTTGCTATGTATAATGTTAGCAAAAATTGCTGAAATGTCAGGTTCTCATGATAGCCAAAAAAGTACATAACCTAGCCAACAAATAAACCTGTTCTCCAAAGATGGAGATAAAGTACTTGATGAAAAGCAGAACCACAGAATGTACAATCAGGCAAGACTGATGAGGAATCTTTGTAGTACTATTTCACCATGAGACTACAACAGTGCTAAGCTTATTGCCTAAATGTATTACAATGTAGGTTTTTTTTATTTGTATACCTAGTATCCTTCTAAAATCTGTTCCAGGATACTTTAGTATCTGCTCCTCAGTGGTTTCAGTGAAACCTGAGTGTCATGGAGGACACTCCATGAGGAAGGCGAGGCAGCGCCTTTACCACCTCAGGCAACTGAGGAAATTCAAGGTATAGCTCATCACATTCACACGATTTCCCCCATCTACCTCTTATTTTATTAAGTGCTTACTGCATATATTGGGTTGTTTTATATAAGAGCTCTACTGTAATTGTAATTTAATTTTTTCATACTGTAAATATTGTGTTGGTTTTCTACTGTTAAATACTATGTATACTGCCCTCTTGCACATTCCCGTGAGCATTGCCACTTTTAATTTCACTACATGTATGTGACAAAGTTCTTGACTTGACTTGGAGAGGATTTCTTGTCCCCTTCTTGAATCCATTGTATCCATACATCTTAAAAGGCTCTCTGCAGGTCTATAGATGTTCTGGTCACTAGCTGTTGGCGCACTAGCTTGCGTAAATTCAGTAAATCAATGTGCATGCACTGCACGCATAAATAAACTAATTCATTCAAAGGCAGAGGAGAGGCTTTGCCCATCCTAACATTCAAAGGGGAAATCCCAATCAGAAGTTTGGTTGGGACAAATGGTAGTTTATCTGGTATTGTGACGACTTGACATTTTCAATCATAACCACGCCGACAAACTTGAAGACTGATCTGAGCTGCCCTGGTAATATCAAACATGCTTGAATCTTACAATCTAAATATTCACCTCCACTTCTCGCTGCAGTGTACAGCTTATATTGACCCCGTCTCCAGCCACAGCTTTACCTAAATTATTTTATTTTCAGCTCATATTAGTACATATATATTTACGACATAGACAAATCTGAAATCTTTAGTGATGCAATACTTAGGTTTGGATTTTCTTGTTTCCCCAGCCAAAGCAAACTGTCAACTTAGTATTTGTTACATTATTCTAATATATTTGCAATTTCTTCAAGTGTTACCAAAAAACAATGTCTTTCATTGAAATACTTTATATGGAGTGTATAACATGCAATAAATTATGTATATACATGCTTATACTTTTCTCTGTAACTTAAACGGTGACAACGGTGAACTCTGGCTAACTGCAGGTGAAGGTGCAAGATGAAAGACTAGGCCCATGTGGCCCACTAGTAGTAGACCCCTGTGTGCAAAATGGTGTCCAGGTGTAGGACACTTTTATAATTTATTAATCTAAAAATCTAAAATTTAACCAATAGTAACACATTTTTCTCCCTCTACTCACCATTCTGCCAGTTACTAGTCATTATTTAAATGTTACTATTTGCTATACAAGTTCTAAATTCTCAGCTATCCTTTTAGTGTTTTGATACCACAACTGTGCGACATAACTCCTGGCCTGTGCATTTTGGGACACTGAGTAAAGTAATTTTCATAAAGTGAAAGCGGGCTTCTTCCTTTCCCTAACTTCCGCTTTGAGTCTTCATGGATACAAATGTATTCCATGCTCCCATAATTCTTTGCGTGATTACGTGCTATCCGCTTGTATTCTATTATTAACTTGTATTCCTATAGTGTTGTGCCTAGTCTTTCGGTTGTCTTGTCTTAAAAGGTTCGCTGCTTGCTCAAGCTTAACGGGATCAACAAAATCTACCTCATATTTCTTAACGTTTGGCTGACGGAACTAGAGGACGACCAGGAAGTGCCGGCCGGAAGAGAGTCACATGTAGCATCAGCTGTGTGGAAATAATACGAAGTGAGTTTGCAAAAATGTAGCTGTAATGTTACTTCTCTTTGAGTTTAAAAGTCAGCAATCTTATCTAGATTTACTCGAATGGCTGTCGAGTATTTTGGTCGCTATCATCTAGAGTAATGTAATAACTAATATCGAGCTTGCTAATGATTGCGATTAGAACTGTTTTCCCTGTCACAGCGCACACTGTCATTAAAAACAGCGCGTTAGCCAGGTGGTGAGATGCTACAGAGATTTAAATCCCATTTACTAATGATATACCATCCCTAGGGATTCAGTGTCTTATTTTTCTTGTGTCTTACATTATATGTGTCATTCCTGGGCCATTGGTTACTATATGCTGAAGAAGGGACATGGAAATGGGATGACAATCAACACAGGTCACAAACAAAAGTACAGTGTGAAATCCACTGACACACCAGGATGCCTTTGGTGTTTGTTTTTTTTCTAACTACAGCTCTAAGAATCAGAGTTATCCCTCGAGAAGACAGACTAAAAATCTTTAGCTCTATCATTGGTAACACTTCAGCAGCTGCAAAATGTACATTTTCTAGTCTTTGTGCTGTCAGCTTCAGACAATCCTACATAAAGTAACCGGCAATTCAGCTATGGCTGTAGTGTTGCTGCAGTCCAGTAACTATCATTAACTACATTTCCTGATATGAAACTAGCTATCCTAGCACTCTGACCATTGGTGTGTCTGTTAGAGGAACTCAAGATGCTGTTGTCAGCAGGTTTGGAGGGGGGCGTGGCCTTTGTCCTCATAAAACAGCTTGGAGCAGTTAGCAGAGTCTCACACTGTCTTGCCTGTTAATCCCACAGCTGCTTTTGCTGGCAAAGATGGCTCATCTTTCACCGCTTTTCAAGTACGTGGATGAACACCAGGAGCTTTACATCGAGGTGAGCTCTTTCTAATGTATCCATTATTAGCCTAAGTTTGACTGTGGTATTATTTCAGCTTGTTGCGCAATGTAGACCCACTATACCTCATTGTTGAATAAAATCGTTAACTAAAGATTGAGAGTTCAGAGTCAAGTCGTGATTTACTTGAGTATATTTATTTGCAATAGCTGAGCGCCCAGGAGAGATCCACACACAGTATAGGTTATACAGATCTCTGAAGAAAGAGTCAAGTCAAAACATCACCTGCATAGATAATAATATGATGAAACATTAGCAGTTCCTTCAGAAGCAAAACTAAATGATGGAGAACAGTCAAATACAGGAAATCATAGTCATAGTAAAAGGTTGACCTAAATAATATATAGTGACTGGTTGACTTAAAGAATACAGTCAAATACAGGAAATCATAGTCATAGTAAAAGGTTGACCTAAATAATATATAGTCACTGGTTGACTTAAAGAATGCTAAAAAAAAATCATTAAAAATGTTAATATTGATCAGAATCATTCTTGTTTTGTATCGTGCAAAGCGCCTGGCCCAATGGGTGGGAGTCCAGAGCGTGTCGGCTTGGCCCGAGAAGCGTGGGGAGATCAAGAAGATGATGGAGATGGCAGCCAAGGACATTGAGAGGCTGGGAGGCACAGTGGAGCTGGTGGACATCGGCAAGCAGAAGGTCAGAGTGTGGCGTGTGTCGTTCTGCTTGCTTTTGTAGCCTGTGTGTGTGTTTATGCTCGTGGCGATTTGAGGTTATGCATTTCAGTCCATTTTACATTGAGGTACATCACCTATTTCTCTGATTAATTTATTGCTTTGCCTTTCTAATCTATGTTGTGGGGATCACCCTGCTTTAAAAACAGGAATTTAGCCAATGTAACAGGCTGAATCATAACCATTCCTCATCCAACCTAGCCTGTTGTTTTCCTTACTGTTGAGTGGGCTTTCCATTATATAGTCCTGCTATTTTTATTTATATTTGAATTGTATGATAATATCACCTTTACATAGTCTTGTGCTATTTGTCTTCTTCTGACTGAGCCTTAATGGTTCCAGCAGTGCATGCCTTCATTGTAGCTGATTAATTCCCTTTCCTTTTTTATTTTAAAACGCCACATGACTTGAGAGAAGTACCCTACAAATGTAGTTATTAATAGTTGTTATAACTATTGGCCATGCAGCTTCACTCTGGAGAAGAGATCCCCCTGCCACCCATTGTCCTGGGGCGTTTGGGGTCAGACCCAGGCAAGAAGACTGTGTGTATCTACGGTCACCTTGATGTCCAGCCAGCCAATATTGACGATGGCTGGGATACAGAGCCTTTCACTCTGGTGGAGAAAGACGGTGAGAGCAAACCTCTTGGGATTATGTCCAAAGTAAGCTGAGGTTATTTAGTTATAGCTTGACTGTTTGGGTGTGGCTGAACAGTAGATCGAAAGCATCAACATTCATTGGAAAGTCCTGAGGGTGACTGGAATGTTGTGTGGCTGGAATAAAAAAGTTTTGTTTTTCTGTTCTCAGTCTTCAATGGAATGTTTACAATCTCTCTCAGACAAGAGAAGTTGTTTTTAATCATGATTGGCTGTGAGTAGTTTGTTGTTCAAATGCTGATTTAGCATTCTGATCATATCTTAGTATGTTACAAATTTCCAAAGTCCATTTTAGTTACCTCATGTCACTCGTAGGGCAGCGCTATCTTCTCACTTACTTCTTATCTGTGTTTTACAGGTCAAGTGCAAAACCGTAATGTTTAAACTATTTGACAGAATCAGTAAGAATCAGCTTCTCGTAAAACTAAAGAGGCCCAAGTGAAACATTTCTGTTAATACACTGCATACTGACATAAGTTATTTAAACGTTTGCATCAGTCATTTAAGCATCTTTTGCTCTTTATCTTCCTAGTTGAACTTTGCACATCTGTGGCTTGACTGCACCAGCAGATCCACTACTGGGCACCATCCCCCCTCACTATATTACTAACTATGCCAATCCTGCTACACTGGATCAGTTTTAAGATTTGAATGTGTACTTGTAGTAGGTTTATGTTTATGTTTCTGTCATGCAATATGTCAAGTCCTGTTAAGGTTGGTCCTACACTTGTGTTGACGCAGTGTGTCAATCTTTTATACTCCAACTGTTTTGTAATGTGTCAGCACCAATTAAGCAAGTCATATTCCTTGTGCACAGTAGGAAAGGTAGTTTGGATTATGATTAGGACTGTGAAAGAATGGATAACCGTCATAATCGTACTCCTAAACATTTGGCTTTGTGTGCAAGTTCACTTCTGGTGGCGTCAGGCTATGGTTGGGCAACCTTTCACCACATTTTTGGTCTTAGTCTTGTGTTTTTTCTGGTGACAGTCAGCTGACAGAAAGCACCATATCCTCCTCCTCCCCCATTTTTTCCAGTTCACCTCAGTTTCTATTTGTGTCATGTTTTATTAGCTAGTTGGTTGGTTACGAAAGAAAGAAAGAAAGAAAGAAAGAAAGAAAGACCCCTGACTAGAGACACACACACACACATATCACCCCACGCACATGCAATACAGGTCAGACGACCACAACTGGAACAGTTTTGCTCAAGGGCACTTCGGCAGTGTTGGTGGGTACACCCTCTCTAAACACTAGGCCAACCTGCCGCCCCAGGCATAAGACAAGAAGAGAGTTTCTAATCCTCACCTTTACTACTCCATGATTTCCTGTGTGAAATGTTAAATAAAGAGATAAATAAAAAGATTGGAAGGTTGATTCTTCCTCTGTTTGCAGGGAAACTCTATGGAAGAGGTTCGACCGATGACAAGGGTCCAGTGTTGGCCTGGTTTAATTGCATTGAGGCCTACCAGAAGATCGAGCAGGTAAAGTTCCCACCAGTCACTACAGGATCTGTGTAGTTTCTAAACCTAAGATGTGGTCTGGAAGTAAGGGCACTGAAGAAGCCCACACCACTACCTTGGGTGCCCTCTGCCAGATAGGCTTTACTTGATGTGGATTTCAGGATGTGAAGAGATTGAGATATCCACTGTTTCAGAAAAAAGTGACACCTACTCGAAATTAAAGCGTGTGATGATGCTTTTCAAAGGATGGTGGGTAACTTAATTCCATGGCATTTTGGAGATTAAAGTACAATGCTGATTTGTGTTGTCAGCAGGATCGGTGGCCAAAGGTCTCTGGGTAAAATAGGTGCTCCTGTGGCATTTCTTATCACATCCAAGATTTAATGATTGAACCGAGTTACCTCACCTCATGATTTGAACCCTAATGACCAGGCAAAAGCGGACTTCAGTAATTTTATGGGGCAGCTGGTTGGCATTGTGACTAGGGAGATTGCTCTACCAGATCCAGGGGTGCTCTTCTGTAACTGACCCTGCACTTTGACATGACAAAGCATATAATTATTAAGCAAAATTAATAGCAGTGGTTTAAAAAAAATGCTGGACTAGTTGGAGTGAACTGTAATATCCACAAAATCACTTTTTTGTTTTTCAGACAAGGCAAGGTTTTTATGACCTTCATGTTACTTGCCCAAATTCCTAAGCTTGTCATAGCCACAATTATTTTTCTCCATAATGTAGACTAGAAAAAGTTTTTATATACTACATGAAGGCAAATTGATACAGGCTCCATCTTTGGACCAAAAACTGTGACCCCACTACTGAGGTACATACTGACCTGTGACTTCCACCCCAGTTAAATGAGAATAAATGTCTAAGGGTTTAAGTTTTCAGTCCCGCTTCAAAATCATTCTGCTCCTACATCAGAGCTTCAGGACTGGGATGTACAACTTGAGCTGTTTTTCTTCCTACTGATTTTACATTTCATATTTCCTATTTACTATATAACCTATGAAATAAAACAACCAAAGCATTGTAGGTATTTGGCATCATGAGGTTCCCCTGGAATATTAGCTTGGCATCGATAAAATAAGTTTTCATATCACTTGCGACTCCAACGTGTGAGGTTGTTAGGCATAGTGAGGCCTTGTTGCAATATTTGTGGGATTCTTCACCCATTTTCCTTTTTCCTGGATCAGGAGCTTCCCATCAACATCAAGTTCTGCTTTGAGGGGATGGAGGAATCTGGGTCTGAGGGCCTGGATGAACTGATCTTTGCTCGTAAAGACACCTTCTTTAAAGATGTAGACTACGTCTGCATCTCTGACAACTACTGGCTGGGCAAGACCAAACCCTGCATCACCTACGGTCTTAGAGGGATCTGTTACTTCTTCATTGAGGTGGAGTCTTGTTCTAATGCTGCTTACATTTTGGTGTAACATACTTGTAATGTAATTAATAGGATTGACAAGTGATTTGTTTTTTTTGCAGAGCATGCATAATCAAAATAAAGATCTAAGCTTACTGTATACATGCACTGTTTAGAGCATTACACTGATGTACTACAGCTTTTTATGACATTGTGTTTTGATATTGTATGTTTAAATTACTATTTTTTTAAACCCTAGCTGGAGTGCGGTGGCAAGGATCTACACTCGGGGGTGTTTGGTGGCTCTGTTCACGAAGCCATGACTGACCTCATTGCACTTATGGGCAAGTTAACCCATTTATTGAAGAATAGCCTCATACAGCTCCGTTGAATGCAGTCTCAAAGGTTATCACTGATGACAAAATTGCATTCCTCTGAACTGTTCCAGGGAGATTTAACCATGTGTTTGTCTCCCGACCTAAACAGGCACCTTGGTGGACAAGAAGGGAAAGATCTTGGTTCCAGGGATGGACGACGATGTGGCCCCCCTGACGGAAGAGGAGAAGCAACTCTATGAAAAGATTGATTTTGACTTGGAGGAGTACTGCCTAGACGTTGGGGTTGGAAAGCTGCTGCATGACACCAAGGCGAGGAGTCACTGCAATATTGTAACACAGAACTGGGAGATTGAAATGTGTTGCACTTTTCTGGATTGCTGTAAAGATAAATAGCAATTAATGGTTATTGTACTTTATTTTGTCTGTAGGAGAAAATCCTAATGCACCGTTGGCGGTACCCATCTCTTTCTCTCCATGGTATTGAGGGTGCTTTCTCCGAAGGAGGAGCCAAGACTGTTATCCCCCGCAAGGTCATCGGCAAGTTCTCCATCCGCCTGGTCCCTGACATGGACCCCAAAGTTGTGGAGAAGCAGGTAGCTTTTGAAATGTCAAATATTCATTGTCCATATTGATAAAATGTAAATCAACCTAGAATTTTCTCTTCTGGTTGTACACCGGTGAACAGAACATGGCTTAAGGCTGGGGTTTGGAAATGATTGATGAAACATACTCAACGCCAGCGAGATTAGTCTCCGTTGCAACAGAGAACATAACGTGATCTAATAAAGGCCAATTCAAAGTAGATATCGCAAGTCTTTTGTGATGTGTATATCGCAGAAGTTCATATTGCGATGACTATAATAAAACAATACATTGTGCAGCCCTAGTTTAGAAGTTCAGAACATCTCACATTTGTCCTCAGAAATAATACAATTGTTACAATCTTTTTCTTTGTTTTTGCTAATATTATTCTTCTTGTCTTATCAAGGTAATCGGTCATCTGCAGAAGAAGTTTGCTGAACAGGAAAGCCCTAACAAACTGAAGGTATACATGGGCCATGGGGCCAAGGCCTGGGTCTCCGACTTCAACCACCCCCACTACATGGCTGGTCGAAAGGCCATGAAGACAGGTACAGAGGATGAGAGATAGAACAGCAATAAGATGGCTAGAGAAAAAGAGTTTTGATCACTTTACTTTATTGATCCCCTGTCATGGAGGCATTTGTTAAAGAAAGAGGGGATGGATACAACTATGCAAATATTACTTTTCTATTCCAGTCCAGTCTTCTGTTTTAGTCTTGACCTTTTTTTTTTAAATTCATACTGGCTGTTCCTCCCTTTGTCTCCTGCTCTTTGCGGCCGGTAGTATTTGGCGTGGAGCCGGACCTGACGCGTGAGGGTGGAAGCATTCCTGTCACTCTGACTTTCCAGGAAGCCACAGGACGTAACGTCATGCTGCTCCCTGTAGGATCCTCTGACGATGGAGCTCACTCCCAGAACGAGAAACTCAACAGGTTTGCCACAGTGCATTGTTTCACTGCTAGACTAAAGCAGCAGGTTTCATATTTTCCACCTTTTTTATAAAAAAAAAAAAAATGCAGGAAATTGCCCACATTTCTCGGGGGAGGCTTCAAGAATATGATGGGGAGTAGGGCTGAGAAGAGTCTGTTATATTGGATAGGACCCTTGTAATAACGACATATTTGCGTTATTAACTGCTGTCTCTATTGTTGATAGTCCATGTACCGAGATAATTCCTTGTTTGCAGGATCAACAACTGGATCATCCATGTTAGCCCTGTTTTTTCTCTCCGTTTTCAGATCCAACTACATTCAAGGTATCAAGATGCTGGGGGCGTACTTCCATGAGGTTTCCCAGCTGGAATGAAACGACCACTCACCATAAATCTGACATATGCCTTCCTTCACGATCAGAGCTATAGACTTGGTGGTTTGATTTGCTATACACAACTAACCGTTTTATACAGCCTGCTTCCTGATAATAAACATATTTTTTTCTTTGTTAATGTTTTTCCTTTTTCAGTAAATCAAAACAAACATAATGTTGTTATTGTTTTAATACGCTCCACAATGTCTTCACGCAGAGTTCCACACTGCTTTCTTTATTCTATCTCATGGTCACTAGGGCTGTCAACGAATATTCTAGCCTTATATTTGGCCAATTTTGACAGTCCTAATGGTCACACACATGGCTGAACCAAAGGATTTATAATTATGTTATACCATGACTTCAGAAAGTATTCAGTCCCCTTGACTTTTTCCATATTTTGTGGTGTTGCAGCCTCAATTCAAAATGAATCAAATATGGATTTTCAGTGGCAGAGAGTGGGAGACTTGTAAAGATAGAGGGAACAATGTATGGAGCCAAATACAGGCAAATGTTGAGGAGACCCTGCTACAGAGTCAGAGACCTCAGATTGGGGTGACAACTCATGTGCCAACAGGACAGTGACTCTAAACAAACAGACATATCAACACTGGAATGGCTTCAGAACAAGAATATGAAAGTCCTTGAGTGGCCCAGCCAAAGCTCAGACTTGAATCCCGTTGAAAGTCTGTGGAATGGAACTGTTCAGGCACTCACTATCCAACTTGAGCATACCTGCAAACTTAAGACCGAGTCCTGCAGCCTGTGATCAGATGAACAGGTTTAAATGGTGGGAGTAGGATCATTGATCTAAATTAGGGCAAGGCCAGTTAATGCTTAGTAGATTAGAAGTTGGACTTTGCAGTACTTAATTGCATATAATTTGCTAATAAAGGTGCTATTAGAATCTAATATAAAATCGTATCAATGTGATATGGATAAAAACTGGGACTAGCCCTCCCCATATCATTGATTTCATTGCCATTTTTTAATCTACAAGATTGCAATCCAAGTCAATAACTACTATTAACGAGTATTGGTAGTTCAGGGATAGCATCTACCAAATAAATTGATTCATAATGAAATTTCCTTTGTCTAAGCATGGGAACAGTATGCAGTATATGTTGCTGTCTACAGAAGCACCTGGCTTATCCAAACCCAAATACTGATTTATTTCATTTGTTTATTTAAGCATCCAACTAAGAATGTCTGTGGTTAAGAATCTGCCACAAAAACAACCTGGGAGTGGAATAATGCATGGGAATTTTCACAAAGTGTTATCCTACCATTCGTATTTTATACACCAATGCAATAGGCCAATTGACACACGGGAGATTCGAGTTATTTTTACATTAACTTTTTTACATTCATTTTTTCCAACAATCACCTCTGTCCCTCATGTTGTCAAAACTATCAGAGGCTACTCCGAATTGCTACTCATCAAAGTAGAAAGCGAAGCGACAAGACGTGGGGGATTGTGTATGTTTTCATCAGACAGCCGGATAGGGGGATGGAAAGGAAGAACCTGGCAACACAGGCTGTCATTTCTCCAGCGCGCGAAAATCATAAACAACACACACACACTGCGGAAGTCCTGCAGTACCGCTAACGTTGTTACACTCCATACAGATGGTTACTAAATTAGCACATTAAAGGCTCCGCTACCGCTAACAATAACAGCGTAACGTTACTTCAGGATACAACTGAATGAATGAAGCGATGAAGGGTTTCGCTAAATAAACTGACATGAATTATTGAAGTGAAGTTAACCGTTAAGTTAGCTAACGAGAGGAGCGACACCGCAGTCATGGATCGGTACAACGAGGTGAAGGTTCTTCTAAAAAACTGGGAGCAGACTTTTGTCCAAGAACACCAAAGGAAACCCAACAAGGTAACGTCAGGGAGTTAACATTAGTTAGCCCGACTAACATGAACTGACTATAATCCAGCGGCAAAGGGAATAGGACAACGTTACCATTACTTGGAATAACAGAAATGGAAGGTTTTAACGTTAGTGCTGTTCTACTCTAATCCAATAGGTTTTATTCTATTCCAAAGTAGAACATACAATAGCAATGAAAGCTATAGTCTTTGAATAAACATTAGACATTATACTAGCACGTATTCATGCTGGCTGTAATTTATTTAGCGTAGCCATGTCTACTTCATGTACTCTCTTCATGTTTTCCCTGGTTTTGGAGAAGATGGTCAGTTGCCAGTAGTGGTGGGTTGTGTGGGATGTGTGCGAGGATGGTTGTTTGAAGAATCACAACTTCAAATATAAGGCTATTGGATGGAAAGGACACTTTGATACTGATACACTATGATCTTAGGAAATATAACCCAGTATGGTGCATTGAACCTTTTCAAAAAGTTGTCCAGAAACACACTTAACATGGAAAATCGTCTTGGTCCTGTCCACCTACCACTGAACAACGGCTGTCTTTAGACTAGAATGAGAATGAGCTTGTTTTCCATTTCTGTTGCACATAATTACACACACGCACACACACACACACACACACACACACACACACACACACACATATATATATATATATATATATATATATATATATATATATATAATTAAAATAATTGATATACTAGATTAAAAAAATAAATTGTACTCTTCATTTTAAAATGAAAGCTTCCTGTAATTCCTCATAATTATAGGTTGGATATTACACATTGTGTTCTCTCTGTTCCAGGAGGATATTGACCAAGCCCCAGAAGAGACTAAGAGTAAGTACAGTTTAAAAACTGTAGTTTGATAACTAGAACATAGTTGTAAGTTAATCAGAAAATCAAAAAACATATATGTAACTGGCTCGGCAGTTTTCCTCCCTGGCTCTTCTCTAGCTTAAATGATTATTTTAGGGACACAGGAATGTTATGTTGTGTGTTTGTATTCCAGAGCTGTATAAGGAATACCGCAGTTTAAAGCAAGCCAAAGAGAACAGCAACAGTACCAATGGCACCACCGGGCACAATGACCAGTACAGATCTACAGCTGAGATCGATACAGCCCAGAAGGTACTGCAGAAGTTGTGTGTGTATGTGTGTGTGTGTGTGTGTGTGTGTGTGTGTGTGTACATATTTTTGTGTCCATGAATGTATTCATAATAAGAAGTGGGCAAACATGATAGTATGGCAACACAGACAAATTGGTCAGTTAGTCTTGTGAGAAATTGGAGAAAGGGGGTGGGGCAGCGGGAGAGGCAGGTGCACTAGAAAAAACATGCTGAACTGTCAGGGGCCAGTAAATAAGATTTTACTAGATACTACCTGCAAGTATCGTATCAGTGGCGATCCGGCTCCTAGGTACTCTTACTCGGATCTTACTATCTCTCTGTCTGTGTGTCTATCCATTCAGGACTCAGGGTCTTGGGGTTCCCATCTGAATCGCAGCAGGCTGCCGGTGGCCTCTCCCAGCCTGACCCCCCAGGACAGAGACAGTCTCCAGGCCTCAGCCCAGTACTATGGCATGAAGCTTAAAAACAACCTGACCACACTCGCTAAGGTGGGAGAGAAGAGAGGTATCTCTGAAAACATGCTCTCAGGGAAACTGAATAGACACAGGTACATTGAGCTCTTTGTTTTTTTTAAATATTTTGTTGTCATTCATTTTGTTTGTCCAGGAGAGACCTGTCTCATTGAAGAAGTCTTTCACTCCTGGCCGGACGCCCCTCAAGTCCTGGACAGACAGACAGACTGGGCAGACAAACAGCCCTGCTGCTGGCACTCACACAGCCACATCCATCCACACCGGGGCCAAGCTGGCTCATTCCAACCCCTTCTCACCAAGGTAATTAAATGGAAGAAGGTATTTTTCATAGTAGCTATGTATCTCATCATTCTTTGTATTTAAGGTTGAATTTCATGCTTATTTCCTTGACAACACTGCCAAACGTTGTACTGCAATCATCTTACGTTACGCAGCCAAATGACCATTTAAGAAGGCTTATCTGAGTAGAAATGCCCAGTGTACCCATTCATGTTTTATGTTACCCCTCCTTGTGATTGTGTTTCTCTTTATAGAAGAGCTCAAACCTGCCCAGGGCCTCTGGCTAAAGAGACACTCTGTCCACTGGAGCCTGAAGAACCATTTCAACCATTTGAATCTGACAGCAAGTCTGAACCAGCTAATGCCACCGATGGTTGTAGCACTAGTAATAATAGTGGTAATAGTAGTATTGGGATGGGTATTAGTTGTGGTAATCAAAATGCTTCTGGTTTAGTTATCTCCCCAGCCACATCCTTTGCCCCGGTCCCAGCACCATCTCCCCCGGGAAATATAAGAACTTTAAGAGGAGATGTAGGAGCTTCAGGAAAATTAAATGTAAGTATAGGAGCTTCAGGAGACATAAAAGGAGATGTTGAAACTTTAGGAACTTTACAAGGAGGTATAGGGGGTACAGGTGCCGGAGATTTGGGGAGCTTACCCGAAGGCAGGCAATATGGTAAAGGTTTCAGAGGAGGAATAGGAGGCGCAGGCGTTGGAGCTAAGCCCTCTCTTGTTAGCAGGCTGAGTTTGGTGAACAGAGACTGGCTGGAGAGGTGTCAGGTATTTGGAGAGGTGGAGGAAGGGGAGAAGCCTGGAGCAGGAAACAAAGTGATAGAACTGGAGAGAAAAGGAGGGGAAAGAGGAGAGGGAGAGGGGGGAAGAGAAGCAGAAGTGCGAGGGCTAGGGGAAAGGGAAGGAGGAATAGGAGGAGACGAAAGGGGAGGAAAAAGAGAAATGGAAGGAGAGGAAGTGTTGGAAAGAAAAGGGGCAATAGGCTTGGGAAGAGATGAAGGGTTGAAGACCAGTACCAGGGACAAAATAGGCAGCGATGCTACACCTAAACCTGCTGCACACCGCACTAGAAAAGCAGCAGACGAGAGAGAGATGGAGGAGGGAGGTGGGGAGATTGAAAGAGGACAGATGCCTCCTCCGATACCAGAAGATGATGGCGAGACTAAGCCCGAAACCAAAGGTGCAAAGAAAAGAGGGAGGAAGAGGCAGAGAGAGGGAGAGAACACGGGAGGAGAGATGACAGAGGAGGGAGGGGTGAAGAAGAGGCGGAGGAATGGCAAAAAGAAGGAGGAAAGCTCTGAGTTAAACCCTAACCCAGCCCAAGAAGGAGGGAGGAAGAGGAGAGCCAAGAAGGGAGAGAGTGAGGGAGAAGAGGAGAAGGAAACCAGGGTGCCAGATAAGGTAAGGCAGGTCTTTCTTTCTTTCTTTCCTCGTTACTGTATACTGTCTGGTATAGTATGGATGTATTAAAAAAGTATTGATTACCGAGTGCAGTGTTTTCCGTGTCAAGGTTCCCCAGGAGAACTTGTTAGGAGAAGTGGACGAGGAAATGGGAACCAAAAGATCGCGCTACTCCCAGCCTATCAGAGCCACGTGAGACCAACCTCTTCTGTCCAAAGCCCCTATGATGCACAATACCAATAATTCAGTTTCAAAATATGACAGTGTAGTTTTTAGCTGATTGGATTATTTACTGCTAAGATGGTTTACAGTAGTTTCTGATTGGTTACATCCGAGAAGATTTCTGTCCTTTCACGCAGCATAAAAGCTTGGAGACTGTGTGTGATGACGTTTGTCTGTAGGGATGGCAAATATAAAGTGATGTGATCAGATTAACCTGCAGGCTTTTCTGTACTACGATTACATTTTATTAGTAATTGTCTACCATAGCCAATATTGTCAATCTCAGTAAAAGTACTCTATCTATCTATGTATTGATTACCTGTGTAAGATTATTGCTTTATTTGGACAGAACCTCGAAAATCTCAGAGAGCAACTTTGTGAAGATTAACCTGAAGAAGAAATCTCACGTAAAAGGATATGCATTGAGAGGGGCTGCTCGACGCAAACAGGTAAGTAAGTAAGTGTGTGTGTGTGTGTGTGTGTGTGTGTGTGTGTGTGTGTGTGTGTGTGTGTGTGTGTGTGTGTGTGTGTGTGTGTGTGTGTGTGTGTGTGTGTGTGTGTGTGTGTGTGTGTGTGTGTGTGTGTGTGTGTGCGCGTGTGCGCGTGTGCGTGCGTGTGTGAAAAATGTGGACATTTACTGATTATTACACTCGAGTTAGTCATACAAAACAAACTCTGGATTGGCCTAGTGTTCAGAAAGACTGTCTTGTAACCAATAGGCCACATGTTGGATCCCTGAACCCCTACCTGCTCATTCATTGTAAGTTGACAAATCTTGTGCGTGTGTGCGTGTGTGCGTGCGTGTGTGCGTGTGTGCGTGTGTGCGTGTGTGCGTGTGTGTGTGTGTGTGTGTGTATTTCAGATGTACATGGAGAAGTTTCAGCTGAAAGGGGAGCGTTTCGGTGGCGGTGGCGGGTTTTTTGGCAGAGGGAGGAGAGGGGGCTTCAGAGGGGGCTTCAATCGCCAAGGTGATACCTGCTACAAGTGTGGAGGCACAGGACACTGGGCCATCGACTGCAAGGGACGAGGTAAGAGAGAGAGACACACATAAGGATGCAGTACATGCAGGCACGAGTAAGCACAAACAGTTTATGGTCTAATCTGTTCATGTGTTACCCAAACGTATTCCTCAGCTTTAGCTTGAGCATCAACTCTGAATTCTTGGTATTGATAACACCAAATGTCTCTGACCTCTGTTTTGTAGCCCCTCCCCCTCCCACTCCTGTGTCTGAGGACCAATCGGCTGTAGAAGAGCCATTTGAACTGCCCACTCTGGAGGAGGTTGCCAGGGCAACAGGAACCCTGCGATCCCAGTCGCTGGGTATGTCTGTTGAGTTTACCGGCTTCCTTATGAGCACGCTGCTTACTTTGCTGGCTTAGTTTTAATACCAGCTGCTCTGTTTTTTGTAAATATTTGTTCCCCACTTTCTAAATAAATTAAATTCATATTTAAGTGTGTGTGTGTGTGTGTGAATCCTATTGTGTTTGCGTATTCCAGTGGCTCCTCCCAGTGACAAAAAGGAGCAGCAGGAAGTGGAAGTGGACGGCAAACACAACGATGAGGTGTTGTTGAACGTGATTCGTCCTGACTATGAACGCCCCGCCCCTCCACCACCCCTGGAACCATTATATAGTCTGGGAGACGACGGAAAGGTCCAGGGTAAACACACAGTACACTGAATGCATACGTTAGTACAGAATAAGTAAAAGTAAACATGCACAAAAGTGAGTATTAATAAACTTGTGTGTGTGTCTGTGTATGTGTAGCAACACCTGCTGAAGTGTCTGCGGCTCTGAGAGACTTTGGCTATCAGTCATTCAGACCAGGACAGGAGGAAGCCATTATGAGGATACTGTCAGGTATGCACACACACACACACACACACACACACACACACACACACACACACACACACACACACACACACACACACACACACACACACACACACACACACACACACACACACATTTATGCTTGTTTGTCTGTCTGTCTATATTTATGCCTGCTCATCTGTCTCTCTCTCTGTGTCTCTCTAGGTCTCTCTACTCTTGTAGTGTTGTCGACAGGGATGGGTAAATCGTTGTGCTATCAGCTCCCAGCCTATCTGTACGCTCAGCGATCGAGATGCATCACGTTGGTCATCTCACCTCTGGTTTCACTCATGGATGACCAGGTACACACACAAAATCTGTTCATTATGAAGTTCAGATCTTCCTCACTTTGACACTTGTCATTTTGAACGGTGATGCAATTAACAGATTCTGTCATGAATGTATCTTCTGTTTGTGTGTGTGTGTGTGTGTGTGCGTGCGTGTGTGCGTGTGTGTGTGTGTGTGTAGCTGTCTGGCCTGCCAGGTAAGCTGAAAGCAGCCTGTATCCACTCCAACATGACCATGAAACAGAGAGAAGCTGCTATAGAAAAGGTAACGTACACAATGTATTTTGAAACGTGTTAAACATATTGAAATGTACAAGCATCACAAATTATGAGCTCCTCTGTCTCCCTGTTCATCCAGGTGAAGTCAGGCCAGGTGTGTGTGTTACTCCTCTCCCCGGAGGCCCTGGTTGGTGGCGGTGGTTCAGGTTCAGGCTGTCTGCCCTCTGCTCAACAGCTCCCTCCTGTGGCCTTCGCCTGTATAGATGAAGCTCATTGTGTCTCAGAATGGTCACACAACTTCAGACCCTGCTACCTAAGGCTCTGCAAGGTGAGTATTTGTTCTTGGACTCGTGTTGTTTTTGTGATGTGCTGTGCACCAGATTATTTGTGACTTGTTGGGCTGCAGGGTTGCTAGTGTTTAGAGAATCTGTCTTTCAACTGGAGGAACTAGATTCAAGCCCTGTTGAAGTTTCCTTGAGCAAGACACTGGATGCTTACCATCTCCAGGTGCACTGTTCTGCAGCTGAACCCGCAATCTGAAGAGGACAAGTGCAAAGGGAATACAAAGAGAATTGTGTTTGATGATGACTGCCCTTATTCAAAAGTTATTCCACACAAATTGACAGGGAAATGTGTCATCGCCAAAGTTACTCATTTTGTAGAGTACTTGTGAATTCACACCTCAAAGTTGGTGCAACGTATGGGCAGCCAGACATGTTTTTTTTCCTCCTGTTTGTAAGTGATGATAGCTGAAATATTGACATTACCTGCCTGTCAGTAACCAATCACGTAATAGCATTGCTGTACATCCTTCCAGTCGCAGCAACACCGCTGGTGCTACAGCTAGCGGTCGGCTAACTCCAACCGAACAAACATGTATGTGTGTTTTGTAGGTACTAAGGGAGCGTTTGGGAGTGCAGTGCCTGCTGGGACTCACTGCTACAGCCACACTGTCCACTGCTCTGGACATAGCCCACCATCTGGACATCAGTGATCAAGAGGGCATCGCGGTCAGATCTGCCGCAGTGCCTCCTAACCTGCAGCTGTCTTCGTCCATGGACAGGGAAAAAGATCAGGTGTGATCAGCGTGTTTCTGTTATGGCATGACCGATACAAGATATACCTGTTGGATCTGTTTGGAATCCAGTGTCTGTGTTTTCGACATCATGTTGGATCTAGATCAACAATGTCTCTCTCTCTCTCTCACTCACTCACTCACTCACTCACTCACTCACTCACTCACTCACTCACTCACTCACTCACTCTCTCTCTCTCTCTCTCTCTCTCTCTCTCTCTCTCTCTCTCTCTCTCTCTCTCAGGCTTTAGTATCGTTGTTGAAAGGCGATCGTTTTGGATGTCTGGACTCCATCATCGTCTACTGCACCAGGAGAGAGGAGACTGTTCGTGTGGCAGCGCTGCTCAGGACCTGCCTGCAGGGGGTGCTAGTGAAAGAAAACAGCCAAGCCAACACCAGCAGCCAGAAGCAAAGCAACCCTGTAGGGCAGAAGAAGAAAGAAATGGGTAAGGGGAGATATGTTATGTTTCTATTTTTAAGTTATAAAAATTAATATTGGTGCTTATTTTGCTTGACTAGATGTTTTAGAAAGAGTGAGGTGGGGCGGGGTGACAAAAAACATCAACATCACGAGATTTGAACCTACAGCGTGATGTGGAGTACATGATATGGAAGGTTATTATATTGCAATTACTCAAAAAGCGTTTACCCCACTTGACACTTGCGCTTTCTCTCTTTTTCACTCACTCTTTTTCCCCCGATGTTTAGCCCGCAAGAAGATCCGTAAGCCGTTAAAATGGCAGGCTGAGTCGTACCACGCCGGCCTGTCTGCGTCGGAGCGCCGGCGCGTCCAGAACAACTTCATGTGCGGGGAGCTCAGAGTCGTGGTGGCGACCGTGGCCTTTGGCATGGGCCTGGATAAATCAGACGTTCGTGGTATCGTTCACTACAACATGCCCAAGGTTGGTGGCGGAGCAATCAACGTCGCTACTGACTTATCTATTATGGGATATTTATATTCCCGTATTGGTAAATGTCGTTTCAGAGCTTTGAGAGCTACGTTCAGGAGATTGGGAGGGCAGGGAGAGACGGAGAACCGGCCCACTGCCATCTCTTCCTGGACCCTGAGGTGAGTCTTTATGTACATTTATTCAGGCAAGTTTGCTTTATGTTTACAGTAAATTGGATTTAATAAAAGTAAGGTTAATTCAATGTTGTTGTTGGCTGCATTTGAGAAGTCCTTTCAGAACCAGTTTCTATCCACATCCTGTATAGTGCCTCTCATCATATTTTCATTCTTCCTCTTGCCTAACTAACTATCACACTCACAATGATGCAACAAGGTAGAAATGTATTTACTTACACACCGGTCAATTCTGCCACCACATTTTTCCTGATAACTTGTTTTCTATCTTCCTGTCTTTCCACTATATCTGTCCTGTCTGCCTACAGTTTATGACCTATATGTTCCAAATATAGATTAATTATTGTGTGTGTGTGTGTGTGTGTGTGTGTGTGTGTGTAGGGTGGGGACCTCCATGAGTTGCGCCGTCATATCCATGCAGACACAGTGGACTACTACACAGTGAAGAGACTGGTCCAGAAAGTCTTCCCTCCCTGTAAATGTCGACAGATACACCAGAAACAACAAGACCTTGCCAAGGTAACTCTCCCTGTGTGTGTGTGTGTGTGTGTGTGTGTGTGTGTGTGTGTGTGTGTGTGTGTGTGTGTGTGTGTGTGTGTGTGTGTGTGTGTGTGTGTGTGTGTGTGTGTGTGTGTGTGTGTGTGTGTGTGTGTGTGTGTGTGTGTGTGTGTGTGTGTGTGTGTGTGTGTGTGTCTACCTGTCTGTCTGTCTGTCTCTAGGTGACCGTGGGTGACAGACTGTGGTATGAAACGCATTTACTTATTGCAAATGTTGGCAGATGCATAAGAAACCATAACAACTGAAACAGCTTTCAGACCAGAGGACACGAACGCTTTCCATTGACACCAGTGTGTATTTGTCTCAGTGTGTGCAGGACGTTGAGGACTCTGAGATGCTGGAGATGATGGATGTGTGTGAACAGGAGAGCAGCTTTAACACCCCTACCCAGCAGGATATGGTACAGTCCACAGACCTTGGCCGCCACCAAGACGTACCATTACCTTCTCCTGCACAGGTAATTCAATGGAAGATGTTCGTCAACATTTACTCACGCACACTGAGAGGGAAGCTCTCTTACAAAAATGCATTTAACAGTGGGGCAAATACGAAATTAAAAAAGACACATTTTATGAAGGTGTCCTGTACATGGCAACAGAATTGTGGGTGAAATCAGTGAAAGTCCTTGTTGTTGGTTCCAAGGTGCCATCACCTCCCCATGCAGAGGAGGCACCAACGCAACAGAAAGGAGATGAAAGGAAGGAAGGGGAGGATGAAGAGGAACAGGCAGTTAAACAAGAGGAGGGTAGTGGTTCAGTGCAACACCAGGACGTGGAGGCAACGGGAGCCGGTGATTGGCTGCGGCACCAGGAAGTGGAGAGCAGCGACTGGCCCAGAGAGAGGGTGTGTCACACCCATGAGAGAGCTATTCCCATTCAGCAGACTGTAGAAGCTCTGGACATCACAGAAGAGGGTGAGTGAAAACAAACATGTACATGAATACATGTAGTAGTAGCAGCTATGGGGATCTTCAGTCACCTCAGGATTTGATTAGATTTTGATTCATATGATTCGATTACAAAACGATTATCGATGAATTACAGAGTGTGTGTGTGTGTGTGTCTCAGGTGTGGAGACATTGCTGTGCTACTTGGAACTGCACCCCCAGCGCTTTGTGGAGCTTCTCCACTCCACCTTGTCTGTGTGCAAGATCAGCTGCTATGATGGACCAAGACAGCTCCAGAAACTCACTAAAATGTATGAAATATCTTTCAGTCTTTAAGATGGTCTGGTAAGATGGACTTAAATAGCTACAGACATACCAGCAGACATTTAACAGAATCATGCATGTATCCTATAATCAATAGTCCTAAAGTCGTTTGTTAAAGGTATATAAATGAAAATGTAAATAACATAGTCCTCAAATTAATTTCTGCTCTGGTTTGATCTTTCTTTCTTTTTTTTTTCACCATGATGACAGCTGCCCTCCGGTTTCTGTGATACTGGCTAGAAAGCGGATGGCAGGTGAACGCGTGGAGACGTGCGATTGGCTGGAGTTTGATGTTGTTGAGGTAGCGGATACTATGGGATGGCAGCTTCCTCTGGTGAAGAGAGGACTCAGACAACTGCAGTGGAGCACTAGTAAAGGTGCGTGTGTGTGGGGTGCAAAAAAAACAACAACAACTTAGACTACAAGGTCTTCACACTACATCTGTTCCCGACATTTTTTTGTGATGAACGTAACACAGGTTCTGCAAACTACACTCAAGCGTGTTGAAGATGACATGATTTTCAGTGTGTGTCTGTTTTTTCCATGATAATGATACAAATCAAATTCTCTGCTGTACCTCCATTCATGTGTTAGTGAATATTAGTTAAACATATAACATAAACATCCATATACTGACAGAGGCACACAAAATATCAAAAATAGAAACTGACCACTGACAACTTAGAAAACACAGTAAACATTTATGTGCGTGTGTGTGTGTGCGTGTGTGTGTGTGTGTGTGCGTGTGTGCGTATCTCAGCTGGTGGTCGTAGCGGTGTCCTCGTTGAATTCTCCTCCCCCTCATTCTACTTCCGTTCCTATGGCGACCTAAATGACGAGGAGATGGACAGAGTGTGTCAGTTCCTCCATAAGCGAGTGCAGGAACAGGAGAAAACACAACTCTACCAGCTGACTGCCTGCTTCAAGGCCTTCCAGAGGTAAAACACACACCACTTTAAACTTAAAATATTAAAGGGCGTGTTTGTTTGTGTGTGTATGTTTGACTATTTATGTCTGTTTCCGTTATGTACATTTGGTCTGTCTGTGTGTTCCTTCTGTCTCTGTCTGCTGCTCCAGTGTTGGGTTCCCTAGTGTGTTGTCCTGCGTAGATGGTTTGGATGAGAGTCGCAGTCTCAAGCTGAAAGGCCTTCTTGCTCAATACTTTGACAAGAGACGAGACCGAGACCACACACTCGATGATGATGAAGACCTCAACAAATATAAGGTAACACACACACACGTGCATTCAGGATGACGAGCAGGAGCACTCTCGTGTCTTGTGTGGTCTGAGTGTGTAAGTTATTGTTTAAAACCTCCCTCATCATTCGTGTGTGTCTGTGTGTGTCTCTGTGTGTGTGTCTCTGTGTGTGTGTCTCTGTGTGTGTGTCTCTGTGTGTGTGTCTCTGTGTGTGTGTGTGTGTGTGTGTGTGTGTGTGTGTGGCAGCTGTTAGACTGGGAGAATCAGATCAGAGCAGACATCAGGAGTTTTCTGACCAACCGAAGTGATGAGAAGTTCTCTGGAAGAGCTGTTGCTAGAATATTCCACGGCATAGGTGAGAACACACACACCTGATTACATTGCCACATAACGTTGTTGTTGTTTTTTTTATCTAATGCACTAGACAACTATTTTATAAACGTGAACCTATACAATTACAACCAGCACTCACAGCCCTCCATGACAACAGTCCATTTCTATCCAGTCACTGCAAAAATGACTCTGAACCACTAGAGGGTGTTGTAGTACCAAGCTCCTCTCCTCTTCTTCTACTACTTGTCTTCTTCGGGTACTTTTCTTTTTCTAGTACTTCTCTTCTTCTTCTTCTACTTCCCCTCTGTGTTTCTTTCTCTGTATTACTGTGTCTGTGTATCAAAAGTTAAAAACAAGTCTGTGTTTCAGGCAGTCCCTGTTACCCTGCCCAAGTCTACGGGAGGGACAGACGCTACTGGAGGAAATACATCCAATTTGACTTCAACCAGATCATCAGATTGGCTACCCAGGAGATCATCCGCTTCAAGTGACCAATCATATGTGCACATGCATGCGCAGGATTGCATGCTGAGCTGCATACATGTTCACGCTGACTCAATCATTCACCCACTCATTTATGTGCTCACACACACACACACACACACACACACACACACACACACACACACACACTGCTGCTGCTGCATTAATTAACTTATAAAAGAATATTACCTCATTTTGTATATGTTAGCAAGTTTTATGTACATTGTAATTGAATAAATGTTTGTATTTTTCTAGCTTGGTCTTGCAGTGGTATTTATTAAAAATATCTTTGACTCAGAATTACAATGAACAGGAACAGTATTCCCATGTGAATCAAAACTCCTGAGGGGGTGTACAAGGTGTGGTAATGCTGTTATGGCAGTTTGGTTTGGTGCATGAGGTGCAGATGCATGGTTATGGTGTTCAAGAAGCCCTGTACCCGCCGAATGAGATCCTCTCTAGTCACACTACTTTTCTAAAAATCCCTTCTATCTCCCCTTAGTTCTTATTCTGCCGTGTTTCTTTTCCCAGCTCATACTTACATGTTATATAACAGGAATTTTGTAAATACATAAGGCCTTGACCTTTGCTAGTTTGGTTGCTCGTCATTTTTTGGTGATGTAAGAACTGAAGCTTATTCCTCTTGCCACTTATTTAAGTGTCTCTGGATAAGAGTGTTAAGTACATTCTTAACATGTAATGTATACATTTAAGCAATACACACTTGCACTTTTGTGTGAGGGGATGTTGGTTTTGGAAACTGACCATATTTGACCGTTCATATAATGACCAGTCAGTGTTGTATTCTTAGGATATGGTGGTGTGACTGTGATAATAGTACTATATTGATCCCACAATAGGTAATTCCTTTATTACTGAATCCCAACACACACAACAAAGCACTGGATGGTAAATATCATTCAGAAATACTTGTATAGTACATACATGGTAAATCCTTTATCTACTCTGTTGGGGAAACCACACTAACAGATTAAGTCAAGTAATACAATCATTTGTTATGAGAGTTATGATATTGATTCAATACACAGGTTGCAATTTAAAGTACAATACAAATACAATTTCCATGGGCTAGAACAGATGTGGCCTTGCAAGCCAGACCATCTTGCGAGATCCTTTTTGTAACCCAGGCTGGGAAAAAGCAACTCGTCTCATCTGGTTTGTGTGTTAGGATTGATGATAATCCGCACAGGATCAATAAGGAAGCGAAGGGAACAGGAACAACATAATCTCACAAGCAGGGTGACCATTTGATTTTCTTTGTAATTCACATCCTACGTTCTGAGGTTAGGGAGGAAGATGGGTGGGTAATAAACTCAAACTCAGAGTTTGTTGTCAGCTGCAACACGCTTGGTATTTGTCAGCAACGCCCTGCTTCACCCTCCCTCAGTCAGACGTTCATACTGGGGAGCCGACCAGTACAACCAGTGGTCTGACAGCCTCTGGGCGGCTCCCCCAGTTAGAGGCAATTGCTCTAACTCAACATTAACTTTCAGACACTTACTAGATGTCCACTACTCGTCATGTCCCCTTAATGATAGTCATTCAGTCCAATACTGATTGCTGACAGCTCAGTCATAACTCCACTAGTGTCAGACGGCTGCTATATGTGTAGTTGTTAAGAGATAATAGCCTCTTGTCAGTTACTGTACGTGTCTCTTAACAACTATTTACATTGTAGACATTACATTTAGTGACCAACAGTAGAAGTCAGCATTCACATTCGGCCATGATGAGTCAGCTGTTTTTATTTATGACTCCTCCTTTCTGTTCTTTGCCATCTAGACCTTTTCCCCCCTCCGTTTCCATCTCTCTTTCCACGGCACTACACCACGTGACTGCCTGGCAAAGTCCTCTAGCCACACACACTTTATGAAGCTGTAAAACTAGCTAGCTAACTGGCTACAGTTAGAGTATAATCCAACTGTATGCGTCTCTCTGTCTTGGTCTTTCTTTCCCCTCTGTGGCTCTCTATTTGTACTCTCCCCTGTCTGTCTTTAAGCTGCAGGAGTCAATCGACAATACTGTAAAAGTCAGAGAGGTAATATACTGTACAATGTATGAAAAGCTCAAAGGTCAAATAGCATGTATTACTTTTGCTGAATGTTTACATGTTTTTTTATGGCTGGAGTAAGTTAAACAACTCCAGGGGTCCATGAAACCATTCATATTGTAGAATTATAAATAATATATGGCTGTCCATTTCATGTATCTTTCTCAGTTGCTGAAAAGCTGACTTGGGAGAAATCAGGTTCGCCCTTCAGCAGCAACGTGCTAGAATCAATCACCACTGCCAAATGTCATTGTGTTTGAGACAGGTCATGAGTTGTCGGTGGACTCTGTTCCTAATGAAGACCATGACATGAGTCAAGCAGCAGATAAGATGAGACAGATAATCTGATAGGCCCGGTTTCCAGTTCACCTTCAGCTACATTCACACTGGGAAGGAAGACTTTTAACAGATTTGATTTTCTCATGGCTGTCTAGACGGGGAAAACACATGGGATCTGAGTTACCTTGTTTAGACAGCCATTAGGAGGTAAAAGGCCCTTAGCGTCCTGATGCGGAAGTGTAAATGTGTGTTCAATCCACATACAACAGCTACTTAAGGAGAAATAAATGCTTTCAATTTTCAAACGAGCATAATACAATATACACATTTAAAAAAACGTTTCCTTCATCATAATCAGTGATTTTAGTCACATTTACTAAAAATACAAACTCAAAATGCATTTATTAGCACAATCATCAGTTTGTGTTAATGTCAGATCTATGGAAGACAAAATTGGCCATAATTAGAAGAAAATACAAAATAAATGTCAAAATTGAAGATGTAAAGATATAAAGACGTAAATAATTAACAGAGAGCATAAATTAATAAATAAATGAGTAAGACAATGCATTAACAAGCAAAACTTGTCTATAAACTCATTTATTTCCCTATTTATTTCTGTAGTTTCCCTACTATGATAATGAGGCTGTCAAACACACATTGGTTGGTCATTGTCGTGGTGCATTCCTCAACTTTGTCTGCATCAAACTGCTGCATCACAGGCATAACTTCACGATTAGTCTCTAAGTTGGACAACAGCCAGACCGATAAGTGTGATAATTAACGTTGAGATATTTGGCTACTGCAGAGGACAGCGGTGCTTCCCCTGATTTCCTGCCTTTCCCTGTAGAGAAAATCATCTATAACTTTTTTTTTCTACATAACTGCTCCTCATCTCATACAAAGAAGGTGTGCATTTGTTTTCTTCTCTGTCTTTAACAATCCTTATACAACATCAGCAGTAAAATGGCCCAAACCATCTGCAAACCGTGTGTGTGTGTGTGTGTGTGTGTGTGTGTGTGTGTGTGATCTACAGTGATTAACCCAATAGAATGAAGAATCCACTGAGCAGACCAATGTGTGTCTGACTGTGTTTAAATGCCTATCTGATCTTCATACAGTGACAGCACCAGTAGGATGGCCCATCCGCTCAGCAGGCCAATGTTTTGCAATAGAAACATCAGCCAGGGTCTTTTATTTCTGACATGGACCATGGTAGGGAGCTAGAGAGAGGGAGGGGAGGAAGGAGAGAGATGGTGTTAAGGGGAGGATAAAACACATCTTTCCTCATCCATTATATTCTAAATACATGACCAATCCTGTTGTGATGGTAGCTACGTAGTGTTAGTAGGCAGATGTGTAGACATACACACACAAACACACTCACCATATCAGCCAGTCCCACATACAGAAAGAGTCCTGCAGTAATGGCGGCTATCCACTGTTTGGTAGCAAGGTCGGTGGCCACCGACAGAGCGATGTACAGGCCTATGAAAGAGGTCATGGCACTGCCAACGTTTAATAGCAGGGCCCTGCGGACAGACATACCACTGTGGAGCAAAATGGCAAAGTCACCTAGAGAGAGAGTGAGAGAGAGAGAGAGGGGGAGACGGAGGAGGAGGTTTCACTGACTGATGTATTTGTTCATTTAGAGACATATGAGATAAACCTTTCTTCCCATAAAATCTGAATGTAGTGAGTTTAGTTGAAAAACAAGCATCAGACATCCTCAGATACAAGAAAAACGTCTCGTATTTCCAGTGAGGCTCTTAGTGTCAAAGTGCTGTCTGTCTTTGAGTTTAGCTAGTCCTCAGGCCAGACATCGCTTATGTGTCTCACCCAGTTCATGTGGTAGTTCGTGGCAGAGTACAGCTAGCGATGTGGCCAAACCAGACCTCCATGACAGGGAGAAAGCCGCGCCCATAGCCAAGCCGTCAGCAAAGTTGTGGATCCCATCGCCTATAGTGATCATATAGGGCAGCAGACGCTGTTCTAGAGGGGCAGACAGAAAGACAGACAGATAGATAGGCAGGCAGATAGAGAGAGACAAAAAGAGACAAAGTTATGGATCCCATCCTTCTGTCATGTGTGTTAATTAGTCACTGCTTTGAGTGTTATATCTCTAAGTAACCTCACTCACCTCTGCTGCGCTCCTTTTGCTGTGCAAATACCTTCTCATTGTCTTCACAGTCGACCTGAAATGCCATGAAATGTAATTACCAGGTTGCATACTGTAACATTATATTCTGTTAATGACTTCTAGGGTTGTGGCTTGAGGACATGGCTCAGTAGCCTGCAAGTCACTGCTCCCTATCAATTAAGTTACCAGAAGTTTCCCATGCACAGCAAAACACCCCAGTGGGAGCTTTGTCTATACAGTCATTGATTGGATTTAAGTCACTCTGAAATACACTTGATACTAGGATTGACAGCTAAACTTTTATATGTAGTTTGACGCTGTAAAAGTTTTGTGTTTGTTTGCCATTTTTATTTACACTGGTGCAAAATACAGCCTATTATGGCTTGGGTTTTTTATACTTGGGCTTATTTTCCATCTACAAGTCAAAATCTTCAAGAACATCTACATAAGGTTGTAGTCACGATCACCGCAGTTGAGATTAAGACTAAAACTAAAGGCAGTTTCAGCTTTTTCAAGATGGAAATAGTTTAACTATTTTCAGTGCAATATAATATACTAAATTGGCATACATTTACTGTGTTTTCTATTTTGAATGTACATACAATGGACAACTTTCCTGGACTGGAAATTGTAAAAAATGCCTAATAACAAGACAAGACATAGACAAGGTGCTATAGGTCTGAGACTGCCATCGTTTTTTTGTCTCAGCTGTAGAAGCAAACATTACATTTAGATCATCATATAAATTGCTGATTGTATCTTTGACACGGCATGATTGACATAAACACTAGGTCAGACACATTTGGCGACATTAACAACAAAGTGTCAATGCAATGCATTTATCTATCTTCTTTTGAGGTTGCTTGTCTTTTTGTTTCTTCTCTTAATTAGTATGAACGTCCCGGTGTGTGTGTTCCTCTCACCAGGTCTGCTTTTGACGTTGACTGCAGTTTGTCTTGTTTCTTCTCCTTTTGGTACATTTCTAGAACCTTCCCATGGTCACAGTGGTGAGGCTCTGAGTCTTCCTAGAGACAGAGAGAGAGAGAGAAATTGAAAGAGAAGGAAGGAGAGGCAATGTAGTGAGGAGATTGGAGATTACAGAAGGGGGTAGAGGTAAAGATAGTCAGAGAAAGAGAGAAGAGAAGGAGAGGAAGGAGATGTAGTTGTGGAATCCAACTCCTATCTACAAATAATTTCAACTCCTGAGAAATAATGAAATCTTTATACATTGCTGCACAAGTCACATAACCTTCTAAAAACCATGAAGTGCAGCTTGTCCAGACATCTGCTTACTCACTGGTTTGCTAAACCAGCTACCAACTAGCATGTTCTTGTAGTGGGAAAAATTAGTCTCTTGTTAAAGAACCTTTTATTACAGAAAAAGGGCCTGAGTTTGTCTCTGCAGAGTACAAGACTAAATAATACATGAACTGTACACAGGTTATATAGTTATTAGGATACTTCCTCCTTTAGTTTTTCTTCCAATGGGATTTCACCCCCCCCCCCCCCCCCTCGCTGTCCTTCTCCTCTTGGCAATCTTTTGGCTACTTATTTCCAGTAACCCGGCCTGCTGTTACTCAATAATGGGCCCAATCCAAATGATAACTCATGTCTCTTAGCTTACTGGGAAAGCAGTAGGCCGGTGGCACAGCGCCAGGTCAGTGTGACCCAGCGATTGGTTCTGCATCATAAAGTTCTTACATATGACCATGATGTTGTGGGTGATGGCTATGATTATCTGTGTGTGTGTGTGTGTGTGTGTGTGTGTGTGTGTGTGTGTGTGTGTGTGTGTGTGTGTGTGTGTGTGTGTGTGTGTGTTATTTCTTCTTACCCCGTGATGATGTGGATGATGGTGATGACTACCCTTACGTGTGACCAGAGAGAAGATTGTTTCCATCAGGTAAAAGTAATAGATCCCAGCCAACAACACCAACATCTTGTATAAGTAGTCTGGAGTTTCATGCTGGTGGGACTCCCCGTCGATTGAGTGTACGTGTAAGCCTAGAAACTGGACACGCAGACCAAAAGAAGATCTCTTTCAGCTGGCAGATGTAGTGTGAAAGTCAAAAGAATAGAAAGCCACACAAACACTGATCGTTACAGATGTGGCCGTGGTATAAGTCCCACTTTTTACTTCATGCACTGCCGGGAAATCAACACTTGGCAGCTCTGTGATGCCTTCCAGGTACTTATAACTACACATAACTGGCTAGCATTGTTACCAGTCTCTATTAATGCCTCTTATGGCTACAACTGATGTACTTAAACTGCCGAACATTTACCCACTCACCATGGGCAGCAGGTGCAGTAAAGCATCCCCAGTGAGTGACCCTACAGCCAGGCTGATGCAGAACTGGATAGACAACTGGAACAGTTGGGTACAGGAAGTACACAGCAGCACCACGATGCCAAACATGGATGTCAGCGTTATCACCACATTGGCTATGGTTGCATAGATATATCCTAAAAGACAGAGCGAGATAGGATGGGAAAGGAAGAGTCGGTGATCAACATGGTGGCTATGGTCGTACACGAGAAATAGCTTCCCCTTTGGAAAGACTCAAACACCACCTGTGCATTCAGGTGTCCTGAAAGAGACACACAACTAACTCACTCTCCATCGTGCTAAGCTCATCTCGTGCCGGCGGGTCTACGATGCCGGTACAGGCCCCACTCAGGATCTGCTGGAGCAACGCAGGGCTGAGCCGGGCCAGGCCGGATCGATCCAGGCCAGAAGCGGCAGAACTGTTGCTGATCAACCCATGGATCAGCACCAGCTCCTCAGCCGTGAAACAACGCTGGGAGGGGGGAAAGTGAGATCGTTTAGCACAAATTGGTGTGCTGTTGGAACAATGCAATGAAATCATGGATAATACTAAACTGTAAGCTCTGACATGCGCTGGCTCTCACATAAGTACGGGATGTTAAGTATGTGTGTTATTTATGCTTTAAGTAGAAGTTGCAGTCTGCTGCCAGGAAAATGGAAGCAAACAGGACTGCAGATACAGCCGATGTTGGGAACACATGGAAAACAATCAATGCCACATGAAGGTGAGATATCTACATGTATCTGAGCTCACTGTCATGCATACATTCTTTATCTATACCACTTCATTCAAGTTATAGCAGGTCTATATTTGGAATACATAAAAAATGAAGGCATAAATAAAGGATTGTCTTTATCCTCTGAAGACATGTACTGTATACAGATGTGTATATACACATACCTGGTCCCAGGTGTTGTTTCGACCATGTCCTCCTCGGTGTTCATGACTGGTCCTCTTCCTCCTTCGACCACTGTGGTCATGATCAGTGTGCTCATCTCCAGGCCCATGCTGGTGATCATCTTCCAGCTTCAGGATCCTCATGAGAACCTCCAGGTCTACGGAGCACAAACAGAAACTACACTTGGACAAAAGAACGCCCAGATTCACGTTGGGTTTTCAATCGATTCATAGCAAGAGCTGATGTCACGACTAATGTGACTAAAGTGTCTTGGTATAGAACTTTTTTTTTTAAACAAGGACAGATGCACACACAATATTATTATTATTATTATTATTATGCTGCAACACAGTATTTAGCTCATGTTGGCTACTCTTACTGTCCTTGGAGCGGTTTGCTGTACATGAGGGTTAGGTGCCATGATCACAGATGCAGAGGTTGTTTGGCCTGACAAAAATAGTGGTGTGTAATTTGTGTTTCTGAAGAAATCACTAGTGTTACAGGAGATAATGTTGCTTATAGACAAAAAAAAAATGCTTCCTGCACTGCAAAGATGAATTACTGCAATTACTCTGCCCATTAAAGCGTTGAAGTGGTTAAGGCACTGACCATCCTATCTCTACACTGTGACCAAACCTACTTATGTGCTCTTGAGCAAGGCAGTAATAACAGGGGCTGGGTAAAGGGTTTTTGGATGATGAATGTGTTTTGCAGCTATGTATGGGTGTGTGTCTGTGTGTGCACGTTGGACATTTACCACCGATAGTGGAATTCTCCGACCCTATGCGCTCCATGATGTAGTCCAGGAAGTAGCTCTCCTCAGGCAGGGAACGGCTAATGAAGCAATGACCTTGCAAGGCGTGATACAGGACGCGCCCCAAAACTGCACCCTCTTCTGTCTCGCCAACGCCTGCTGATGATGCGTGGACCTCGGCCATGATTTCACTGGCTGTTATACAGGTCTGTTTACCACAGTGATAAGGAGGATGAAGGAAAATGAGAATGGAATATGGATAGAATAAGGAAGAGAGTCTTACTTTTAAATGTATATATTAACCTTGCCTCCAGATAGGAGACAAAGTAGGATGAGAACAAGCCAAAACTGAAAAGGCTGTTGGCATCATAAGATATGGTGATAAGTGTGATAAGTACTGTACTGTAAGTACCCATAATCCCAGTAAAGTACACCCTCTAGGGTATTATGGCTTTAATACATCCGTTAGCAATGCATGTGTGTGCTGTCTGAATTTTTTTCTCCAAAGTAATGTGCATACACATGAATAAAAAAGCAGAAGAGAGCAAGAGAAATCACTCACTAGCTCTCTGGCTACCACAAGTTAGCAACCAAGTCCATTTTTCATGGCTTGACAGAGTTTAGTTGTGATTTTCAGTGGCAGCTGTTTCTCCACAGACTAACAAAAATGGAAAATTCATCTTTAGATTTGGTTTACCAATTAAATTGTGGTTTGCGGTAGTCTTTTGCTTACCTCACTGGGTAAGGGCTTATAGTGGTCCTCAAGCTCTTGAAGCAGAGCCTCCAATCCATGTATGTCTATGTGCTCACGCTGATGCCCTTCTTCATGGGTGTGTGTGTGGTTATGGAACTGTCCATTTGTTTCTCCGTGGTCTTGGTGCGGTCCAGTCTCTTCATGGTGGTGTTCCTGATGTGTGATATTGTGCAGGAAGTGTTCGGTCTCCTCTCCCCACCTCCCCTCCAGTATTGTGGTGCAGGCCAAGGCAGGGGAGCTCAGGTAGAAGAGGCAGCCAGCTGCTACAGTAGCGAACTCAGATACACTGACAAGTACTTCTCTTCCTTCTTCTTTTTCTGTTTTTCTTGTTTCCCCTCTTTCACTTTCTCCATGGATGGAGTGATTGCTGATCAGCTGGTGAATGCTCTCTGTTAGATTACACTAGGCATACAGACGGCAGAGCAGGCCCATGCATCCACAGGGAAAACACGCACACACACACAAACACACAGGAAAGTAGCGTTATTAATGTCCTTAAAGAAATTGTCGCAACTGACAATTAAATCAACTAATTATTAATCAACTACATCATTCTCTCATGAGCTTGTGTATGATAAAAAGCAGTGATTGAGAACAACAGCCCTTTCTAGCATGAATAACATATAAACACAAGAACACACATACCGCAAACAGCAGCTTTTACAACAGTCTCAAACTAAAGAGATCTTGGATTAACTAAATCAGGCCAATGTTGACTCGTTTCTTTGGCTTTGTTCATGCTAATGCTACGTCATTATTAGAGCCAATAAAGCACAAAAGGTCAGATTTACTGTTGGGCTGCTGTTGTGAATCACAACGGTTTAGAGTTGAACCAAAGTACATTACAGTCATTTAGCAGATGCTTTTATCCAAAGCCACTTACAAAGGGTGTGACCCCACATGGTCATATAGCATGTGACTCTAGGACACCCTTGACATATTAAAACACTTTTACTCTAGGTCATACATACTTTATTATTTTATTGGCTCTCTTTTCATTTTTAACTACCCGTTATAACACTGCTAGCTTAGTTGATGGACAGGAGATATTACCATGCTCTGGTCAGTCACTACTGTATACTTTAGAGTTTTATTTAATCTCTTTTCATTTTTAATCGTGTTTTTTAGATCACTGCTAGCTACATTATATGACTGACAGTATTTTCACCCTTTTTTTATTGACAATTACATCACTGTTAACCACCTTAACGGACTGACAGTAGATATTATCAGGCATGTAGATTACAGCTGACAAACACGAAGTTCAAGGACTCTTCTGTTCATGACCGATAGGGACATTTTGTCCATGCTCTATTATGGGTGCCATATTGTTACACCCATCTCTGGAACAGGTGTTGGCTGCAAACAGTGCCCTCCATAAGATGCATAAGCAATGGATAGTATCTGAATTGAACAGCAAAGACTCAAACATTTTCAGCTTGGGACCCAAAACAATTACATACATTTTCTTGGCTTGGGTCCCACTTTATTAATACAAGAAAATATATGTTTTGTTAAACAGTTATATATTATGACATGGACGATTAACTAACAAAGAAAATTAACTGCAAAGTTTTACATTTTATTGTGACTTGAAAATTCTCACCAAACATAGAGGCTAGATTCAATATAAGTCAATAACAAGATATTTTCCTGACAATATTTTTGCTATAGTGCACGGAACGTTTTACTACAGAAATTATGTCTTCAGAGCAATAATCCTTCATTGAGAAACCTGCAACTGGTCCATAAAACTGCATTGCACAGAGATGAAATCTGAAATAAGCTTTTCTCTTAATTATCATTTCATTCGGTAAATTCGGTAAATCTGAGCAGATAGTCCAAACATTGAAAAAGCTATTTAAGAAGCTTTTGAAAAAACAGTTTATAATCTATAGACCCTCTGGAAACTCTTAAGGATTTAACCACTGAATCAAACCCCTGTGCCATGCTGTCACCGATGACCAGCACACGGCCAAAGTCATAGGATAAAGTTTAAATCCGTTTTAAAAAAATCCCTTAGTGAGAAATCCAATTTCTTGTCGAATCGATCGGTCAATAGCTACCTGGCTGTTAGCTTTTGGACCTCGACCTCTTTCCAAAGCGGCTGAGGTGAGTTAGCTATTTACCTGTGTGTCTAAGTGACGGCTGACTGCGGAGTTAGCCTAATAAAGCTTACCTTTTCACACGACACTTCACCACACTGCACACGTTTCTCCAGTATGTTAAAAAGGGAGCGAACGGACTCTGCGGTTTGATACTGTTGTCCTGGCGACACCACACCGAGCACATCCCGGTAGGCCTCCTCCACAGCGGTCCAACCCGACACGGAACCAAACGAACCCAAACTGGCGAAAGAGAACAGAAAGAGAAGCGGCGCTGGCGAAACCATCGTTTTCGTCTCAAATCACCTTTGTTTAAAAAAAAATCATTAAGTAAAAAAGAGATTTAGCAATTTTAATAGCAGGCTGATGAAGTCCAAGTTAATTTTGCCTTTCTCTCACACACTCACACACACACATTACAGCATACAGACTAGAGCATACAGACGGTTACAGATCAGATACAGATCACTTTAAAATGACTTGACTTTCATTCGACCTGGACTCTGGATTGTGATTGGCTGAGACGTGGCTCACGCTGTCATATACCTATCCATTAAATAGGAACCCATTCTCACCTGTGCAGGGCCAAAAACCACAGATCCCAGGGGCAGAGAGCATGAAAGCTATTTTCTGGTCAGGATTTGTGGGTTTCTGACGTCTTTTCAATGCAGCCTTCAACAGCATCACCAAAACATCTCTACTACTTATTCACTATTTGACTGCTGACTGCTGAGTGGCACATTCAGTCTCGGTGAATGCTGTCTGTTTTTCCAGTTTTCACTCGATCACAAATGTTACCTGTCATCTTGCATGGCCTTTATGTGCTGATATGACTGTATACATTTACTATTGGTTAGACAAAACCAAAAAATATGCATATTTATATTTCCTAATTTTCATTCTGAGTGAGCATACCAGCAACTTGAATGTCCCATTTCTCTCACATAACATGTTCCCACGCAGACAGTGAATAGTTTCCAGTCTGTTAAATGCAGATTACTCACCGCAAGTGAGTAAGAGAAGTGGCAGGTATGAGTATGTTTTCACCACAGCTAATGATAGCAACTGTGCTTTGGTGAGCTTCACATTTCAATATCAAGCAAGACTGAAGCCTTAAAAATTCTTCTTTATTCTGTCTGTCTTCATCTAGACCAGGGGTGTCAAACTGTGTGCCATGGAGGGCCGAGAGTATGCAGGTTTTCGTTCCAACCCAAGAATACACCAGGTGATTTCACTGATTACCACACCTTCAACCAGAGAGGAGGGACTAATCAGTGAAATCACCTGGTGTATTCTTGGGTTGGAACGAAAACCTGCATACTCTCGGCCCTCCATGGCACACAGTTTGACACCCCTGATCTAGACCACAGGTGTCAAACCGTGTGCCATGGAGGGCCGAGAGTATGCAGGTTTTCGTTCCAACCCAAGAATACACCAGGTGATTTCACTGATTAGTCCCTCCTCTCTGGTTGAAGGTGTGGTAATCAGAGAAATCACCTGGTGTATTCTTGGGTTGGAACGAAAACCTGCATACTCTCGGCCCTCCATGGCACACGGTTTGACACCCCTGACAGTATCTCCCCTTCATTACTAATACATCACTGCAGAGCACAACAGCATAAACTGTACACAATAATATGCAGCAGCAAGAAAAAAAACACAGCAGCAATATAAAAGTAAGTAGTAAAGTACACAAGTACAAACAAAAATAGACATTCAGCCCCTCTTCCCCAGCTCCTCCTAGGCCCCAAATATTCTTGAAGAATATGAAAGCTGGTGTAAGAATATAAAAAGAAGAAACATGGTTACAAGCAGTCACTCTAGGGGCCCAGGCTCTGAAGTCCTTCTGGACAAGTCATAATCAACACCTTGATGTTTCTTCAGCACCACCAAGGATTCAATCTCACAACCTTTGTTGCCAATGGTCATGAATTCACTGAGTCAGTTCAGCAGCAGGTGAACTAGTGGTTGTTTCACTGTGAACAAGAGTTTACAAATGAAGCCACAGGCGGCAACATAATCTAAAAAATAATCAATTATAAACCTAAAATTATAATGATTGGCATTCTTCATATAGACAATATGAAAATGTTTGTAATTCTTTGTACAAAGATTGGCCACTCCATAAGTGCAAAGCTGATGTTTAAAGATGCTCTTTTTTCCATTGACTATAATTGTTTGCCTGAGGGCAGCATCCATGATGCTGTCAAAAAAAAAAAAAAATTAATTACTTGAGAACTTGACTGTGTATAGATGTTTTCTGCACTGTGGGCACAATCAGATCATTTATTGTAGAGGCTCTGAAGATGAAGTTTGGTGTCATTTGAATGTAGACTGTAGAGGGAGAGTTAGCTTTAATTTGTTTTAAACTTGTTATATAACCAGAGTGATTGACTTCTTTAAGTTGCAGTGAAGCAAAGATCCTTCACATATTGACAGATGTGTTGGTAATAGTACAGCTCTGAAGGAAGGAAGGACGTTTTTAGATTAAATTGATTGCTGTAGCACCACCATGAGGACACTTGGCTCCATACTATAGTGGGCATGGGACTGGACCTCTGTCCAACAGCAGAGCTGGCCGGCCCCTGATAAAGGAGAACTGTTTACTGCTAGAATATACAGCACAGTGCCTGCAAGTATTGCTAAACAAGTCAACCAAAGTATTTCATTATACCAAGATTAAAAATATGGGACCTTACAAATGTAGACCAAAAACAAATTCTTACAGTAGGTCAGATAGCTGGAGGTAAGCATACAGGAAACAGGATACAGATAAGCCAATGCATTGGGACAGTGAGCTTATGTTGGTCCTCTTACTGGTAACTCTTTTACAGAGCAATTATGCTATTATGATCTTAACAGTGTATAAAATCATGACCTCTGAATCAGTGCAACCCTGTGTGCAAAGTACTGAAGGACAGAATGAAATGCCACTGAAACCGACAAGATAAGCAAGATAAGAACTGGCTGAAACCTTCTCCCACTGGGTTTGGAAGGATGATCTTGAGGATGGGCGTAGATCCATCCCTGCCTTGCCTTGCCTTGTTTCTACATAACCACTGTCTGGTTTTTTCTGGTATTTTTCCATTCAGAGGAACTCATGCATTCAAGTCCTGTCTTCTCTCTGTGAGTGTAATAAACTTTGACTAACAAGCAAGGGACGGGTATTTGAAATCTTTAATATAATACAAAAAGAACAATACAACAAGAATTCTTCAAATGTTTAGGAGACATTCTTATCCAGAGCTGATATAATGAATTATGCACTAATATAGCAGATTGAAGGGGCCCAAGCTTGGTCGTTGGTCAGGGCACAAAGCTCTGTGCCCAAGGAAGCCCTTTACAAAAATGTGAAGAACTGCAGTGCTGGTGGACTAGTGGGACATTTTAATGAAATCACACTGAAAAATAACATAAAATAACAGTCAAAAAACAATTCCATAAATAAAGACTTATACCAATGTTTCAGCCATGTTGCCTTTGTCAAGGTGCTTAAAATCCCATGCCCAAACATGCAATATATTACCTAGTGCTACTTAACCTCTGACCTCTGACCTCACAAAGTTATCATCCAACCAAGCCCCGTTTAAATCTGCACAACATATATATATATATATATATTAAAACCTACATTAATACCCACACATATACTTAAATACAAAACACACATGAACCACGATATTTATAAAAGCCACACAAATATACTTAAATACACATGAGGGACTATGCTACTGTGAAAGCATCAATCAGAAAGACATCATAAATACAGAACATAGTCATTCAAAGATAACGTCACACATCCACACCTAGTGAGGCGATGGATAAACAAGTGTGTTACGCTGTTGTTGTGCCTGTAAAGTCCATCCAGGTGCTTGTGGAGTCCAGCTCACTGATGCTGCCCGTCTCTCTTTTCGCCTGTAAGCTGTACACTCCTATCATTTCCTACTATTTTAAACCACTGACAGCAGGAGACACCCAAAGCTAACATAATAACAACACATCGGGCAAATCAGAGACTGAATCTTTCGTCAGTGGAGTTAACAGTTTTAGCCAGGCTACTTGGGCTAAATACGTGGCTTTCCACAACATGCAAAACAGAAGGACAGAACTTTATTGACAGCTTCATTTCAACGTCTTTTTAAAGCAGGTGGCATTCTCCCAACAGGCCCGGAGCGAAACTATTGATTGACAATTTTCACTTTGCCTCTCACCACCCATCTGCCCAGCGCACTGCATCCCCTCCTGGAATGGAAGACCTTGAAGACCTGGAGCTGCTTCATGCACATGCAAGATAGTATCACCAAAGTGTTCAACCAAATGTTATCAAGTCCAGCATAGATTACGGAGATGCCCATGACCCTAGTACTCAACACAACAGCTCTCCCAATCAGCTGGAGTCAAGAGATGCTGGCCTGCTATCTCCACTAAGAATGACTACATCAGCGCCTGACGCTTTCTCCATTCCTGTTTTGACTAGTTGTGGAAGGGATAAGGTACATTCCACCCACACTGTAAACTTATCCCATTTGATAACGATAGCCTTTGATAGCCTGTCACCAACACTATGAAACTGGACGTTCTAAATATTAGATCTCTAGCAAACAAATCATTTCATTGTTACCCATACACTAACTGAAACATGGCTAAACAGCAGCAAACAGTGCCGCCATTATTATTGAGTCAGCTCCTCCAGACTTTAATTTTATGGATGTTTGTAGAACTGAAATGAGAGGTGGAGGGGTCGCTGTTCTATCTAATAATGCATTTCACTGCAAGATGTTATTTGGGGATTTTCTGTCTTTTGAATACCTTTCTGCTGTATTGAGAGTTTCTCCCCTGAATGTTATTGACGCCATTGCAGGCTGAGTGTAAGTGGTGAAAAACAAAACTTCATGTTCATCATGACATCTACAAAGAGAAACTTCAGGCGTACAACACAGAACACAAATGCCCTCTCTGCACTGTGATTTTATTCTGTGATTTTCTGTGATTTTATTTTATTTTGTTTTTATTATGTTCTTCTTTTTTTATCATGTAAAGCACTTTGAATTGCCTCTGTGTATGAAAGGTGCTATACAAATAAACTTGATTGATTGATTGATATAACTATATATATATATAGCCTAATGGTTGTATATATATACACACACACACACACACACACACACACACACACACACACACACACACACACACACACACACACACACACACACACACACACACACACACACACACACCCATATACATAATGGGCAACCATTAGGCTATACCATTAACCATCTCTCTCTCTCTCTCTCTCTCTCTCTCTCCTCTCTCTCTCTCTCTCTCTCTCTCTCTCCCTCTCCCCCCCTCTCTCTCTCTCTCTCTCTCTCATATTATACTGATTATATTGTATAGTATCACTACTAGGTCACTATGATGCCTCTCATAATCATACTGGTTATGTAGGTGTGCCTCTGTCTGTTTCTATATTTAACCACCAGATGGCGCAGCTGTTCTGTATAACATCATGTCAGTCTCTGTCGTCTTCATTTTTAACCTGCGTCTGGAGTTATACAGTTCTGTGAGATCCAGATCCAGAAATCTTAAAGACCTATACTTAATTTTAGGAAAACAAATCTAAACTTTAGATTTTTATGGGATATATTCTGCAACAGAATTTAAGAGATAAAATAATGGATTTTAAAAAATGCCATATCTCAATGGATCAAATTCAAATCAAATTGTTATTTGGGTAAATTGACTTAATTCCCATCAGTGTGGCAATAATGAAGTTAGCTTGGACACTGCTAGTTTGCTTAGTATTAAAAACAACAATGTGATTTTTTGTTTTTGTTTAGGATGTCAAGTTTTATTTATACACCTCCCATTCATTTCTAATGGGAGGTTACATTTTTCCAGATTTTTCTCTGAACCCAAACACATCTCTGTGTTAGCAGCAATATTAGCTACCTGTTATTTCAATACTGACTGATTGCAGTAAAAATTGTATTTTTTTAGGCCTTTAGCTGATGATCTTATCTGAAGCAACTTACAACAACATCAATCATCAAAACATCAACATGCAACATCAATCACCAAAATTACGAGTGCAACAGTCGTGGCCACGGCGCCTCGACAATATTCCTGTGAGAGAAATGCTTGAAAATCATAGAAGAATAAGATCCAAGGAGAGTAATAGAAGGAATTTTTCGATGACAGCAAATTAGATTGAGTGGAGGAGGAAGATGTGGGAGAGGGGATATGCTCCTCCATTTTTCAAGATTTGTCATTTAAAACCCATGAAACCCCATTTACTCGTGAACACTGAATTGCAGCTTTTCTGTTGCCCTGGGCAACATTGCCAAAATTGTCCACATCACTAATGCTCATTGCTCCAGAAACACCAAAAATATTTGTCCATCTATATCATCTTGTCATTAGAGCAAGCATTTAAGCAGGCGGCTGCCAGGTCTATTCCCCAGCGTTTGGACTGAAATATGTTTTGGGGAAAAAAAACAAATGTATTCAGTGTTATCATAGTATTGTTATTGCTTGTTCTTTACCAGGCTATTTGATGTTATGAGATTCACAAACAGTGACTTTTCCTGCTGTTGTGATTAGTGTTAGTCGCTGTGGATGAGAGTGCCAACGTCTAAAACGTAGACGGTAACTGTGTCATTAGCCTTTCATTGTCTCCCCAGAAATCACTGAAGGGGAGGATATTGAGATGATTGGCCACACGCGAGTTCACACACACACGTACAGACAGAAACACACACACAGACACACACACACACAGACTTGCTTACGGCATGGGACCGTGGACATCTGCCCAGCCACCCTACACCCCCCCCCCCCCCCACCCCCCACCTCCACCCCACCCCCCCTCACAGTCGTGGTGACCCTCGCATTGTTAATCCTTGAGACGAAACACACACTGTCCAGTGACCTGTTTTTACACCCCCACCCCTCATGTCACCCTGTGTTATGTTGTCTGTCATGAAAACCTGTGGACGTTCACAACGCACACATTCATCAAGTCTACTACTGTGCACACACACACATACACACACACACACACACACACACACACACACACACACACACACACACACACACACACACACACACACACACATACACTGCAGGGTCACCCTATATGTAATGTGTATCTGTCATGTAAACCTGTGGACATTCTCAAAGCCCATACTCATTAAGTCTGTCAGTGTACACACAGATGCACACACACGCATCTATACACACACACACACACACACACACACCGTGGCATCATGTGTATCATGTAAACCTATGGACGTTCTCAATCTGCTCATTAAGTCATTCACACACACACAGTCAAATACTGTATACAGACACAGAAAGGCACATGCATGCACACAAGCACATGGGAACACACACACACAGACACAGACACACACACACACACACACACACACACACACGTATAGCTCAGTTAATAAACACCTCCTGCTTTATTACTTCTTAGAAAACACGATGCTCCTGGTTTGAAAAATGCTATGAAAAAAAGATTGTTATTGTTATTGTTATGACAGGATTTCAGCTTGTGAAGATCAGATGAACATCTTTGATACATAATTTTCTCTTTCTCTCTCTCTCTCTCTCTCTCTCTCTCTCTCTCTCTCTCTCTCTCTCTCTCTCTCTCTCTCTCTGTCTCTCTCTCTCTCTCTCTCTGTCTCCCACATACATGCTGTCTGGCCCCAGCCCTACTTTCTGAGTCCCTTCTTTCTGTGGCTGATGTTTCCATTACGGAAATAAAAGCATGACGGCTAATCCAGTTACATGTTCCCTGGACGACACACACACCCACACACATGTGCACACACTCAGGAGCACATCAGCATGCATGGGTACACAAACATGTGCACGCTCAAAAATGGACATACACAGACCTGCATGATCACACACACAAACACGAGGACGTGTACAGGAGAGCGCAAAATACAAGGATGTACACACAGACACATACAAGCACACATAGAAACACACACACACACACACACACACACACACACACACACACACACACACACACTGGGGGTCGGATGATTGAAGCAAGACCCCCTGTTGTGAAAAAGTCAAGCCGGGCTTCCTCTTGCTCTGGAAATAAATACCAAACATTGTTAATCCACACACACCAACATACACACACACACACACACACACACACACACACACACACACACACACACACACACAGTGAGAGAGAGACGTGTATATATAACAGAAAAAACATAGATGCACATGCAGATGAGAAAATACACACAGATGGACACACACACAGAAATATACAGGTCACATTCCCATATGTGTGCGCGCGCACGTGTGTGTGTGTGTACAACCATTTACTGGTAATCTCCCAAGACAATTTCCCGCAGGGCTACACATCCTTCCTCAGTCAGGAGAGAGGAGGAATGACGGGGACTGAGGAGAGGAAGGTTCTTACATCTGATCCTTCCTGGAACCTGTTGTGTTCTCCTGCGCTTTCTCTCTCTCTCTCTCTCCCCTTTTTCCTAAAGACTACTATTATTATTTAGAGGTGAGGCTGAAGGTGTGTAGGTCATTGGTCGGATCCCACCCCACATTGTGGGTTCATGATATCCACCTTAGCACACTGAGCAGCAGAGAGACAGGGTGCCTGTCTCACTCTGTTTTTAATTGGTACTAACATTACAATGATGAAAACACAGTAAAAAAAACTGCAGTGCAGATTACTGGAATATTTTGCCATTGTTACGTTGCTAAATGTTACCGTATGATCTTTACATGTGCTTGGCCAGGGACTTCAGTTTAGATTCATTCAGCCAGCTGGTCCTGAAAGAAAGAAAAGAAAGAGAGAGAGAGAGAGAGAGAGAGAGAGAGAGAGAGAGAGAGAGAGAGAGAGAGAGAGAGAGCAGGTATGCCCTACATGCATGGACACTCAGGTCACACCAGATAATTATACTAGCTATGGTGGTCTCTCTCACACACACACACACACACACACACACACACACACACACACACACACACACACACACACACACACACACACACACACACACACACCAATGAAAGTTAGTGAGAAAGAGCACACACACTGTAATTCTCACCACTCACACCTAACACAGACTTTTTATTCTTGCGAGGACATTTGGATCCTGCAAGATAATAAAAACATACATCCCACATCACTCAATCAGGCATACATATATGTGTGTGTGTGTGTGTGTGTGTGTGTGTGTGTGTGTGTGTGTGTGTGTGTGTGTGTGAGTGTGTGTGATGTTTAAATGATATTCAGTGCTCTATAGCATTCATTGATTGGGTTAATTAATCCTCTTCCTATAGCTAATTAAAGTGCAGTTACACCACTTAATTGTCATTGTCCTGAAAACGACCGGGTGTGTGTGTGTGCTCTTCCTTGTTCGCTCTATATGTGTTACTTTCCACAGCACTGATTCTAACTACTTCCTGTTTCAGTCACGTGACCTCCCCCCCTCCTGTTTCACTTGATTTGTGTGAATTCATACCACATTTCAGTGTCTTGTGCTTGATACGAGAGCAGGCTCAAGCAGGTTGTATAGTCATCATATGAGACATCGTTGACAGGAAGTAACAAACGCTGTGTTAGATTGGAGGTCTTGTGCTACCAATAACCTTTGCTCATATACACACTTTTATCTGTTTCCGACATTGACTTTGTCCCTTTTGCCGTTCCCCATCCCTGCTGAAGACAATATTGCTGCTCACTTCACATCTGCCAAGTCTGAATAGGAAGAACTCAAACGTGTTTTTCAGTCCCTGGATGAGGCGTATAACTTGAGCACAATACATGCATGAGCAAATCTCAGTATTTCTATTAACTAGCTATTGTTTGGGACTCAAAATGGGTTAAAGGGTTTCTTTCTCTTGATGACAAAATACTTTTGTCTGTGTGTGTGTGTGTGTGTGTGTGTGCGCGTGTGTGTGTGTGTGTGTGTGTGTGTGTGTGACCACTTGGAAAGCCTCTTAATTTATGCTAAGCAGGCTATTTTTGAGAATCCTCCCTCGCACACGCACACGCACACACACACACACACACACACACACACACACACACACACACACAGGACACACGCCCATGTTGGTCAAATGTTAATGATTTATTAATTCAGCGGTTTAAATCTCTTGGTGCTGAAATTCCTCAACCTTGGAAATGGACAGAATACTGAATGAGAGAGAGGGAGAGAGAGAGAGTAGAGAGAGAGAGAGAGAGAGAGAGAGCAGAAAAGAGAGAGGGCGGGACACAGAGGGTCAGAGAGAGAAAGAGGTAATGAGAGAGATGGAGAGCGAGAGAGTGACAGAAAGCGAGTGAGCATTTAAATCAGTACTTAGAAAATAATAACCATGTCATGGCCTGATTGGTTTGGTTTTCCCATATTTAACTCAGTGGACTGGGAAATGAGAGAAAGAGGGAGAGAAACGGTGAGAGAAGGAAGGAGAGGAAGGGAGAAAATGGGTGAGAGAGCAAAGAATGAAAAAAGAAAAATAGACACACAAAGGGAAGGGAGAAAAAAGACAGGGGGGGGAGGCACAGAGAGAGAGAGAGAGAAAGAGAGGGAAGGCAGAGAGATGGAACATAGAGGACGAAAGGAAGAGGAGGAGGGAAGGAGAGGGAGGATTATGTGAGAATTTTATGATTGTTTGAGTTATGATGCAAGTCAGTCCCACTTGTGTAAAAGCCCAGCAGGACACACAGAGAGTTACTGCCGGCCTGTTCAGTTGCACCAATCTGTACATTTGTCCATTCAAACCGCTTGCATGGTAGAATGTCATGATTAAACAAACTAGAAATATTGAAGGAGGCTCTTTATTATTGTTTCAAGCAGAGTGGGCGTTATCAAAGCATCGAGCGTCTCTGTGGGAATAGTTCCTTCCTGTCACTTGCTGATGAACGTACACAATGTCAGACGCTTCACAGTTCATTTGCGCTCCAACTTTTCTACAAACATGGAAAACACGGGGTGCCAAGTTGGCCTTGACCAAGTTGACTTTAAATACGTACACACAAAACCTTGTTTAGCTTGAAAAAAATGTGCAAGAGGTAGAAAGGAACTAGAAGGAACTAGAAGGAACTAGAAGGAACTAGAAAGAACTAGGAGGTGGAGGTGTGAACACAGCAAAAGGAAACCCCAGTCATTAGGCTGAGCAGTTGCAATGGGGAAAGAAAGTCATCGTGTCACTTTCTGGTGGTTACGTTCACAGCTCAAGAGTTATATGTCAGAGTACACTGAACTAAACATGACATGGACTCCATTCCCAAATGAACTGATCTCCTTTAATTGACTGTTATTACTTGCAGGTTGCTAAAGACTGAACTTTCAAGGTTGTTATTGCGATGAACGTCTATCATTCACATTCAACTCTACCTCTATCCCTCTCTTCTTTTCTCTTCCTCTCCCTGTAATATCTCTCTCTCTCTCTCTCGCTCTCTCTCTCTAAGCATCAAGGCTAAAATACATTCAAAAAGCTGCGGATCCACAAAGGAAATTCTCAGAGCGGAAAAACTGTAACATGAACTTTGATTTCACGCTTCTGGTGTGTGTGTGTACATCTGTGAACTCATATTTCATGCTTCCAGCAGGCTCCACAGCTTCATCTGCGGAGAGAGAGAGAGACAGAGAGAGAGAGAGAGAGAGAGAGAGAGAGAGAGAGAGAGAGAGAGAGAGAGAGAGAGAGAGAGAGAGAGAGAGAGAGAGAGAGTAGGGGGGAGGGAGAAAGAAGGAACTGGATTATAACTCAATGCCTGAAGAAGAGCTTCAGTCCTGATTCGGTTCATGATGTTCTTTAAGTATTCATGTAAAACCTCTATCATTAGTGACATAGCAGAGGAAAGCTGCATCACTTTATCGCGTGAAGATGTAAAAATAAAAGCTCTCCTGGCAATTTCCTTCGGTAACGGAAAAACACGACTTGGAGTTAGCCAAGAATATTTTTTGCTATGAAGTGGTTTTCCTGTGGTTCGTTACTCAGGTTGCCTTCTCCCACCACAGAGCCTCCTCCAACTTCATACGCCCAATCTGTACTGTGATTGTGACAAAGACAAATCAGCGCTTAGCCTGCTGATCCGAGGCAGTGTTTTTTTTCTTTTCACATTTTATGAAAGAGCGAGAACAGAATGACAGCGTGGTGTATCGTCTACTTAAATCCGAAAAGAGAAGCTATATGGTTTTGAAAATAGGAGTTTTGATAGACAGCAAAGAAGCTACCCAGCTAACGAGACCTATGATCATCAAGGTGCTGCAGCCCGTCGCCGGGGTTTCCACCTATGACGTCATAGGATTCTGTGCCACTGTCAATTCAATAAAGTTTACATTGATTCATTTAAGCTGACTCTCTCTCTCTCTCTCTCTCTCTCTCTCTCTCTCTCTCTCTCTCTCTCGGTTGAAATGTGCCGCCTACTCTTTTCCTCTGAAGGACAGATGTTTTTTCATGTATCTGACAAATCCTGGAGTGATAACATATGCCCAGGTTTCGTGAAAAAAACCAAAAACATCCTCAGGCATTATGAATGTGTTATGAACCAGATTGAAACCTCAACATCATTGTATTTCCATTAAACACACACTGTATCTTTTCCGCAATGGACCACACACTGCTTAACTTTATTTCCCGTCTCTCTCTGGGTGTGTTTCTCATTCACTATCCATCTGTTCCTCCTTCTTCTCTCTCTCTCTCTCCTTCTGTCTCTCTGCCTTTCCCTCCTCCCTCTTTTGCTTTCTCCCATCCTCCCCCCTCCTAACTTTCTCTCTCTCCGCAAGTGAATGTTAATCTCTTTCTCTTTCTTTCCCTCTCAGCCTCTCTTCTGTCTCTGACCAAATCTTTCATTAAACATCTGTAATACTGTATGTTTGTGTTTCACAAAACGTAACTGATAGTGTTGGGATATGTAATCGATTACTACCCTGTTTTCCCTCACTTCACCCCTAATGATTAACGTGTTTCTATCTCCTCTTACACACAATGTTGGCCAGAGTTTTGGACATATTAATCACATCCACACACGAGGAGGTGTTTAATGTCTTCTCCTCTTTCTCTCCATGGACTCTCTTTTTTTTGCAGGAAACCAGGAGCTGAGTGTTGGACGAAGTACTAATAGAATTTGAAGTGAAGATATAAAAAAAGCAGAAAAATAAAACACTATTTTCTGAGTTTTCCAGCCTTTTCTGTTAGCTACTTAGAAATGAGTCAAGATTGGTGTGGCACAGATTGGGGGGCGGGGGGGGGGGTGAGGGGGGTGAGGCGTGGGCTGGATGCAAGGGAGATTCAAGCTAGTGGGTTGGTTTCCAGACATGACAGTGCTTAGTATCAGGATGAGGAGTTTTGCCCGGCTGTCAGCTTTACCGTATTTTGATTTGCTAAGAGACAGAGAGTTGAAGAACAACTCCAAGGTAATGTTCCCCTCATGAACGCCCACTCGTTCTTTTGTGCAGCTCAGTCGAGTGGGGCTAAGTCAGAGATTACATGTTTCACAAAGAGACTCGTCAAGTACAAGCCTTGGGAACATTCGTACATCAGCTTGTAGTTTGCATGTGTTAGCGTAGTGTGTTTCCAGATCACACTATGTCAAGTCACTGATAAATATTCATCAGTAATCCGTGTCACGATTGAAAGTTTGTAAACCCCTTGAGCAGTTATAGAAATGTTTACTTTTTACCATGCATGCCTTGTTTAATCAAAGTGAGTCGACCTTGCTTCCATGTCCGAACCACAAAGGTCTATAAAATCAGATAATAAGATGCTCCAGCTTAATGTCAACTTCAACAACACTTTGTCTGTCTCTATTTTTCTCCATTTTCCCAGGGGGTGTTGCCTCAGGGAGGGTGAGAGGAGAGGATTGGCATCTTAACAGCAGGACAAGACAGTCAGGAGATCGAAACGTCACAACTTCATCTACAACATCTTTGACATGCAATTTGGTGTACATGTTCAACCGTGTGTTAGTGTGTAGCTCAGTGCTGCTCTGAGTTATGTGCGCTCCCACATGTACCAATCCAAGAGTTTCAGTTACACGTGGTTTGTCTGCTTAACAATATAGCAATCCTGTTACTTGTTGTTGCACTGCACAATATAACAGCAGCAAAAGTTGGTTTTAAAGATCATTTTATCACTTTTCGTCCTTATTAGGCAGCACACAGTGGAAAGAGACAGGAAATAAGGCAGAGAAAGAGTGAGGAAGACAAGGGGAGATTAGAGATTAGAAACAATAGATAGATAGAGCATCACTTTGTTGGCCTTTGTGAGTCAGTGGGCTGAAACTGAAACACAACACAACAGACTAGAAGGACTTTTAGGAACGAGATGAAGGGTCACAGGACAGGACGAGTTCCTGCTGCTGCTTGAACGATGATCAGAATGAGTTTCTAAACAAGCTACAGTATTCCCCTACAGCTGATTGTAGAATATGATGAGAACAGCAATGTGTGTGTGTGTGTGTGTGTGTGTGTGTGTGTGTGTGTGTGTGTGTGTGTGTGTGTGTGTGTGTGTGTGTGTTACTGCAGTGAGAACGATACCTTAATTTGTTGACTTTAATTAAGAGAAGGACAACATCTGCTTCCTGGAACTGTGTGTGTGCGCGTGTGTGTGTGTGTGTGTGTGCGCGTGTGTGTGTGCGTGTGTGCTTCCTAATCATGAGGTCCTCACAAGTGTAGTTCAGTTACAAAATTACCATCACCATTATTCTGGTTTCAGTGGTTAGAGTCAAGGGTTAAGGAATCTATGTATGTCAATATAAGTAAATACAAAGTATAGTAATGCAATTGTGTGTGTGTGTGTGTGTGTGTGTGTGTGTGTGTGTGTGTGTGTGTGTGTGTGTGTGTGTGTGTGTGCGCGTGTGTGTGTGCGTGTGTGCTTCCTAATCATGAGGTCCTCACAAGTGTAGTTCAGTTACAAAATTACCATCACCATTATTCTGGTTTCAGTGGTTAGAGTCAAGGGTTAAGGAATCTATGTATGTCAATATAAGTAAATACAAAGTATAGTAATGCAATTGTGTGTGTGTGTGTGTGTGTGTGTGTGTGTGTGTGTGTGTGTGTGTGTGTGTGTGTGTGTGTGTGTGTGTGTGTGTTACAACCCTATCCAGGTGGCCAGGTAATTAAAAAACATTTCTCACACTTGGTTTTACATCCAAACCTCACTGCTAACATCTGGCCGAGGAAGAGAGGGAAGACCAGGTATGTGTGTGTGTGTGTGTGTGTGTGTGTGTGTGTGTGTGTGTGTGTGTGTGTGTGTGTGTGTGTGTGTGTGTGTGTGTGTGTGTGTGTGTGTGTGTGTGTGTGTGTGTGTGTAAAAATGGTCCGTGTTGGGCGATAACAGTGGTCCTTGGATTATGTAATCAGCCTACAAAATCAGCCCAGGAAACCCAGAATAGAATAGAATAGAATAGAATAGAATAGAATAGAATAGAATAGAATAGAATAGAATAGGAACTTTTAATTGTGCTGCTTCCATTGCTGGTGCATTTCCAGCAGCACCAGCCTCCATTTGATCCTGGGTTAAAAACGGTTTATCTACTTGTCGTAGGTGCAACTGCCCGTGTTCAGAAAACGCCTGTGAACATTAAAGAATGTATCTCAGACAAAAAGAGGGAATGTGAAGGAAGTCAGTGTAGCCGCGGGCCGTCTGATCACATCAGTGATTGACAAGCAGGAAACCTTGGCCGCTTCAGAGTCGGGTACATTTCCCAGACAAGCCGGCAGCATGGCGTCAGCAAAGCTTTCGCGCAAAAAAAAAACCAAAACATGGAACTAACTTGAGGACATAAAGCACAGACACGTGTTTTGGCCCGGATCCAGACGGAGTATCACCTGCTTTCTGAGAGGCAGGAGCCTGTTTTTAATTAACAGCAGATGCTTTTCAGTTGTCAGAACACGGAGATGCCTATTAATTTAAGTTTCATGTTTTTTTTTTTAAAAGTGCGTCTGGGTGAGTTCCTGTTTGAGTTTTTTCTTATTAATTTGAGTCTCATTTCCCTAGCTGCATTTAGTTTTCTGTTAAGTTTGATTTTTTGGGGGTTTGTATTTATGACGTGGTTAAATGTCATGTATTAACAGTTACATGCCATTAGTAGTTACATAACTAAATCAACAGCTAGTTTTATTCTTGTTTTATTCTTGTTTTATTCTTGTTTTGTTCTTGTTTTGTTCTTGTTTTATTCTTGTTTTATTCTTGTTTTGTTCTTGTTTTGTTCTTGTTTTATTCTTGTTTTATTCTTGTTTCGGAGGGTAAGTCATACTCCATACATTTACAATGTCAGGGAGTTTTGCTGCATGCCTTCCTCTCCTCTCATTAAATATTTTTGTCATAATGTCTTTTTGGATGCTTGAGGATATTTGTGTTTTTTTGTATAAATAAAAAACAGAAAGACAGACGGAAATAAGCAGCAAAAACTACACAGCAGGGCTTTCTCATTGTAAAATTCTTCACTGAAACACATTTTCAGATCATTACTGAACCAATTCTCAATACATTTCCTTGTCAACTTTTACACATGCAGTGTGGCTGTCTCCAGTGTCAACAGACGGTAAGACGGTAAGAGGTGATGCTGACCGGCATACCGAGAGACTAGTAGCGACGCTAGTCAGTTAGCTGCTCCTGCATCTGGATCTATAAGTCTCATTGTTTCACTAAATCTGTAATATTAAGCCTCATTTTACTGGTTATAACTTTGATGTTTTGTTATTTTCTATCACTGTTGCTGATTTCAACATAATTACCAAGCAAACCAGACCTGTGGAGCTCTTGGTATAATATCGTGTCTAATTTATTTATCTCCTCTAATCCTGGACCAATTAGTTTCAGCCTAGGACAGGGAGGAAGGATGACTCTCCATGGCTCTCCCTCCCTCCCTCTCCTTCCTTCACTGTATTTCTTTCTGTCTTCCCTCCTCTTTTCTCTGCTCTTTCCGCTCTCTTGCTCTCTCAGTGTCTCTATTTTATCCACTCTGTCAACCTCTCTCTCCTTGTTTCTTCCTCCATCTCCCTCTCTTTCCCCTTGCGAACAAACGAATCTGGTTTGTCTCGTTTCGCTGCTCTTGTCTCTCTGCACACACACACACACACACACACACACACACACACACACACACACACACACATACACCAGATCATCCCACATGGCTTTTCCTTCCTATTAATCCAATTAGCTCCAGAAATTGTTGATTTCGCCTCGTATCCATTCTCTACACTTTCCCTTCCTGTCCCCCTTTTCTTCTCCTCTCCTCTTCTTATATATCTCCTTTCCTTTCCTGTCTTGAAAATGTATAAAAAAATAAAAATAGTAATTACACACACACACACACACACACACACACACACACACACACACACACACACACACACACACACACACACACACACACACACACACACACACACACACACTTTCTCTCTTGGGGCCCCCCAGGCATATGTGTGTCAGGGATTCCACAGGGTGTGTGTCTCCCGGGGATCTGCTACATGCACACACTGGGACAACACACACACACACACACACACACACACACACACACACACACACACACACACAGAGTCCCAATGGGGGGTACAG